>VYXH01008913.1:913-24126 GCA_013397275.1 Burhinus bistriatus
TTTGTTTTCTTTTTCCTTTTTTTGCCTCGCCACGGCAGGTAGATATTCGCAGCAACTTTGCGAGGCTGCTTTATATAGCGCTGGCGTATGGGCTCCATTTTCTGCTTTCTGGTTGGTCTCCAACTCTGAAATGTACAGGAACAGCAAAGTGGTCTTAGCGTGGGATTAGTAACTGTGCTGAATAGGTCACAGATGGGGCGATAGGAGCATTTTATTAATGACGTAAGGCTGCATAAACCGACTCTGCTTATGTTTTTATTTATTTATTTTTTTAATGTTATTTGTGCTGGGGGGAGGGGGATTATCTTTCTAATGNATTTAAAGCTGACTGCGAAAAAATCATACTTTTCTCTTCTGTCCCCCAGCTGTGGGGAAAAAGAGGCTTTTTGAGGAGGAGACACACCGTGGGGTATTTGATGAGTGATTGCACGTGTGCTGGAGGGGCTGGGAAGGAGTTCAGGATGTGGGAGATACTGCTTGGTTTCTGCTTCTGATAGTGAGGCAATATCAGATATGCAAAGAAGGGGGGATGGGAAATGAGGTATTTTTAATTTTTTTTTTTTTTCTCAACAAAACTTAGTGGTAATATTTCCAGGCCTTCCTGTGCTTTCTTGTAGAAGAACCTTTGCTGGAACGACCCCTGAGAGCCCAAGAGGACTGTGTGTAACAACTTTTAAAAATAAACTTTGAGATTCCAGGACAGGCTAATTGCGGAGTTCTCTGCCAGCTGTTTCTATCGGGATAAGCCAGACCTGAACGTGCCTGAGCAGAGTTTTATTTTGGAGGAGAGGAGGCTGAAATGCATCAGGACTGGTCCAGCACTTCTTCCCCCAGGAGATGGTAGAGAGGGGNTAGTGAAGGAAACATTGCATGTGTAATTTTTTTTTATTATTTGTTTTTAAAATTTTTTATTTATTTTTTTTTCCCCCCTTTCCCGTGCTGCCTGAGGCTTTGGCAGCCGGTCGGAGCTGAGCTGCCGGCGGGTGCCCGGGCTGCAGCCTGGTGGGATGACATCACCCCCTTGGTGGCCGGGGTGCAGCACCCATCCGCACCCCTTCCCGGGGCCAGCNACTTAGTGGTAATATTTCCAGGCCTTCCTGTGCTTTCTTGTAGAAGAACCTTTGCTGGAACGACCCCTGAGAGCCCAAGAGGACTGTGTGTAACAACTTTTAAAAATAAACTTTGAGATTCCAGGACAGGCTAATTGCGGAGTTCTCTGCCAGCTGTTTCTATCGGGATAAGCCAGACCTGAACGTGCCTGAGCAGAGTTTTATTTTGGAGGAGAGGAGGCTGAAATGCATCAGGACTGGTCCAGCACTTCTTCCCCCAGGAGATGGTAGAGAGGGGTCAGCAAAGGGCTTGGGCTGCGAAGCCCTGTGGTAGTGACCGTTGTCCTCTTCACCCAGGCCGAAGTGGTGCATGACGATACCCACCATAATTAAATAGAAATACAGACCATGTTTTTGAGGAAAGTGGGCAATGCCTCTCCCGGGTGCTTGGGGAGCTCTACCGCACCGTGGGGTTGCAGAAGGTCTGTGTAATTCAGTGCAGGTTTCAGTGCTATAAGGGCGTCCGGTTGTTTAGATTTTGGGTAGTTTATGAAATAAAGGAAAAGTGTGTGCCTTTTCTCGTCACTGGGTGGATGATGCCTGCTTATGCTAGCCTTTCCAAAGTTGTAGTGGTGTGGCCTCCGTGCTTCAGGCTGCTGGATCGCCTCTGTAAGCCTTGCGCGGCCACTGGCGCCGCTCTTCAGGATGGCCACCATCCTTGCTCGTTCCTTCAGTAAGTGTCATATGCGTTGTGTAACAGGTCTTGTGAGTACAAGGTTGGTTTTGACCAAGTCTTTGTTTGAATTGAGTAAAATATGAGACTGTGAATGAGGTGTTTGTATATTAATAAAGCTGAGGAAATACTTATTTTTACTGAAGTGTTTTGCTTGAGGCTTTTGAAGTGTTGTAGCTTGATTTTTTTTTTTTGTTGGAGGATGATTGTGGTTTGCCTTTCCTTGATGCAACTACAAAATGAAACAAAAATTAATTTCTTGAAATGGAAATTTCATTTTTTAGAAAAGCTGAAATGGATGCAGCACCGAGACTTTGACCTTCTCCGTGCCTGACTAGTGGTTGTTTACTACAGCTGCAGCTGTGCGTGTTTGAAAGAGGAGGAGCTGCAAACACAAGCATGCTCGCTTTCCCCAGCTAAGAGGAAAACATACAATGAGCATGCTGTTTCAAAGTGAGATGTAAAGAAAAGTATTGAGCAGTCAGGTTGTGGCTTTTCCTTTCCTTTTGTGCAAGGTGGGCTGTGCCGTATCTGTAAGACAAATTTTGAGTCTTGGAAGCGCAGATGTGAAAGCATGAAATGACTATGCTTCCTATGCAGTGGAAAATAAAATAATTTTTTTTTTTTAATTAAATGCATGCTTTTGCGAGAAAAGAGAAACACTGTTGCGCTGTAGTACTAAGGGCACTTTCAACATTGTTTGTCAGTGGAAAAAGCTCCGTGTATCTTTACCCTGTGTTCAACGACTGAACTTTAGATGGTCCTCTTGCTTCAACTGAAGGATTTTTTTCTGAACTCGGTACTAAATGCAAAAAAAAAAAGAAGGCGGGAGGGGCAACAAGAGTTATATTTGAGAATTCAGTGTCAAAAGGATTATTTTAGTTTATAGCTAGGCATAGAGCTATGTTGACAAACTTAACTGGACCTTTGACTAGACCTGATACACGTATGTGGCACTGTTGGAAAAGTGGGTAAAATTGAACCAATGTGAGGATAGTTGTGCAGTCTCTTTTGGTGTGTATATATATATAAAAAAAACCCACAACTGTTCTAGTGGTGCTGTTGTTGGTGTTTGGAAGCTCTTTTCTGTGCAGAAGGTCTGCTTAGACTTGGTGCCCTAAAATTTGTGAACTGTCTCATACTTCTGCAAAGTTTAGTGTGGCTGGTGGGTTTGAAGTTTATTCTGAGTCTGTGCTCTCATATTTTCTCCCAAGCAATAACTATAATACAAAAATGGTAGAGTATTCTTTAATTACTTTTATTTACATTTTGGCAGCAGAGAGTTCTTAAAATAATACAGAGAGGCAGAAGGAAGAGGAAAAATGAACACGGCTTTGCCAAAAAGTCAGTATATCTACACTGTATGTAACACTGAGCTTGTGTGGACTTTGCTTTCTTGAGGTCGATATAAAATCTCATGGTATTAATTAGAAAGCATGATCTAGGCTCTGGTCTGAACTGAAATCAAATTATAATATAGAAATAATTTTTGCATTTATATCTACTGCAGAATGATGTGTTTTGATTTGGAGAAGACAACTTTAAATTATGGTGTGCCTTGCTCCTATAACTATTTCTGTCATTTCCTGCATTTTTGGGAAGGGATGGTGGCATGAGCCGTCCCAGTGTTTCTCAAGTGAAGTACATGGTGGAACTTGGGAGTGAATATATGAAGTCACATGAAATATATTCACGAACTGTATGCTCACTATGTTTCTTAATGCGCTTTGCATCTGTGCACATCAGCTCCTGTGTCAGAGGGAGCCCCTTCAGCTGCGGGTACAAGGGTTACACCGCAGACCAGCACTACTTGAGTTAAGGAATGCCTGGTTAGCAGTAGCAAGCTCTTTGTCCTCCCTGTGAACCAGCCTCCAGGATGGGAATGAAACACGCTCTTTGCTAATGGCTGGCACAGTATTTGCTACATAGCAGAGTAATGATGGGACTCAAAAATCCCAAGCTTTGTTCCTGGCTGTGGGGCGAGTGTGTTCTCATTGTTTAAATGTAGAACAATCAAATGCATGACCTTGGACATCGGCACCATGAAAGGGATAATTAATCAGATGATATATCATGTCAGGAGACCTGAGTTCTGGTCTCAGTTTTGTCAAATGTCACCTAGGACAACCACTTCATTACCCTCTCTGTGAGGTGGTAAGCAGGGACCCTAATTCCTAATTAGTGTGGGGCGTTGTCCAGTGGTCAGAGCTGCGAAGAGCACGAGGTTATGCCTGCTAATGATGATCCTCCTGCTGACTACCTAAGTAGTTTCTTTTTCTCTGCCTTGGCCAAAGAGGGCTTTGCCGATGGTGGTGTTGCATCTCTTGTCTGGAGTCATATAGGTCCCTGACGGCAATGTGGGAAGCTGGCCAGGCTGGTGCAGGTGATGTGCAGAGAGCTCAGTCTGCCTGGAAATAAGTTCAGGTCCGTTAGCGGAGTCAGAAATGCTACCAGCGAGCTCTGGAAGCCTTCCTGAGCATGGGCGAACTGTGATTCTTGGGTATTTTGTTCAAGTCTCGACAGACTGGCATTGACGTGGGTAAAAGCAACTATCTAACCCCAACAGTTTCTGTCTTTTTCTGTGGATTCCTAAGGGAGAATCTTTCCAAACAGAATATTCTGGATTATTTTTTAGCTTTTCTTCCCACTACTAAAATTGTCAGAAGTGACTGGTGTGTTCTCAAAAACTTTCAAATCAAACTTTGCATAAGCGGTCACTGAGAATTTGAGCTGAAATGATTGAAGTTTGTTAAATGGAATAATGCAATATTAGAAATTTGTAACATGAATTTCAAGAATAACTGTGACTTGTCATTTACCATGGATGTTATTTCCTGTTTTTCCATGGGACCAGTGTTTTCAGACGGCCTGCTAAAATTGAGGACACCTTTTATAGCGGATGTGATAACACGTTCTCATCCAAGGTAGCCACTGAGATATTTAGGATTAATGGTATCAGTTTCCAGTTCTTCCTAGGAAAAAAAGAAAGGTAATGGCTGTGAGTATTATGTAATAACATCTGACATGAATCTGAGCAGGACTTGACTTAAAATCAGAATAATATAGAAGTATTTCTTTTGTATCTGTCTTTATTTTGAATATGCAATCCTGGCATAAACCAGTTTTGAGTTAGTCTTCAAGTATGGATTGGCAGTGCTCTAGAAGAGCATGTAAAGAGATTGATGACACTTTAAAATCTTTTTAAGTGTTGGACAGTAGTTGGAGCTCTTCCAGTTCCTTTTTCAGAGAGTCTTTCAGTTGCAAGAAGATTTGGTTTAAGTGGGAAATGAAAAGATTTCTCTTAAAAAAAAAAACAAACCTGAAACAAAACTGAAGGTGGGGAAAAACATTCCTTTGCAGTTTCTGTAAATTGCTAACAGTTAAAAGGCGACTTAATTTTTCACTGGTTTCATCTAACGAAGGAAGTCTTTTGTATAGACAGTGCCCTACAGAATTTTGAAAGGAAAAAAACGAGCAAAGTGGGTTATTTTTTCCCCTTTTGAAAGGGAAAGCATACAAACTCAGTCTAGTTAACAGGCAGATTTGGAGGCTGCTATTTCAGAAAGCATTGCCATTTTCACTTTTACTTTCCAGATCTATATTCAGCTAAATCAACATTTTGCTAAAATGTCTTTGACATTTGTCTAAAGAGTATAGATCAGTAATTATGGACCTTCTATTTTGAGAAGGTGGTGGATTTGTAATTTTTGGTTGTGACCCTATTGGGATGAAGTTTACAATAATCACCTCGAACAATCAAATATAAACGTAGCACAAACTGAACAATACCATGAGATTTAGAACACTTTTTCTTCTTTGCATCCCAGCCAGTATCCAAGATGGATTTATTTTGTGCTTGCCGGAGATGTGCTCTCCTTTAGTTTTCATGTGTTGCTGGATTTAAGAAGACAATATTTCTTTTTCATTGCGAAGCTAAAGAAGCACGTGGGCTAGGCAGGGATGGGAGGCTTGAGTCTATGCATGGCAATCACAGGCACTTGCCTAAGTCAGTTCTGGCGGATAGCTTGAATAAAATATGTTCCTTTCCCAAAAAGAAGGCCTAGCTTGTCATCGCCTCAGAGGTGCGTGATAAAATCATGGCACCAGAATCATTCTCATGGCCAAAAGACCATCGGAAAACCTCCCCGCTAGCTGACAGCAGAGGAAGTCTCAGATGTTTGGCTCACACGTAGCTGCGTGCACTGTACTTGTTTCAAGATAGGTGAGACGAGACCTGGTCTGTTGAAGTCGTGGGAGAAGCATTCCTGATCCTGCAGGAGTTGGTGGTGGTGAGGAAGGAGTAGCAGCTTCTGTGGGCTCTTCTTGTGGCTTTCATTGTTTGGTGTTTAACTTAACCCATGTGTTGTGAGAGCAGGCACCCCTACCCAGGCTGTGGTTTCCTACAGTGTAGGGACAACACCAGGAGCTTAGCAGTTTGGTACCCGAGTCCTCTTGTGGGGCTAGCCTGAAGTCCATCAGCAGAAATCAAAAATACTTGCACCTTCAGATCCCACCCAAATATTGTTGAAGTTCCACATATGCGTGGCTTTCATTGACACATCTTTTTCCTTACTTTAAAAACAAAAACAAACAAAAAAAAAAAACACCAAAAAAACCCAAACCAAAAAAACCCCCCAAAACCCAGAAAAAAGAGAAATTAAAGGAGAAAGTTTCTTCTTGTGATGAATTCTGACTGCTGTCCACGTTGCACGTTCCCATCCATCAGTTTCATGCCTGTGTGTTTAGCTGTTGTGCTGCCTTCTGCCTCTTGCCAGCAGCGCTGCCCTGCCCCTCTTTGGGTGAGGAGTGCTGCTCTCCGACATCCTCTTCCTCTTGCTGTAACCCTCCTGCTGATGACCTGAATCGAACAGTGTCTTGCCACTGAAAAGCTTCTTTAATTGTTATTTCCAGCCACATTTTATGGATCCTGGATTATTTTAAAACTGCTTTCATTTTAGGAAAAGCACAGCAACTTTAACTACTCTTCCCTTCCTGCCTCTGCTTTTTCCTAAAAATGTTTCTACTTGTAGTGTTGTGCTTTCACCCATCCGACCCAAGAAGCCAGTGGCCCTTAATGCTTTTTATAGCGTATATATATATGCTTACAATTGCTACTTGCTCCGCATAAGGGGTATTTTCTCAAGTTGTTCAACACCTAACTGGCAAGCCCTCTGAGCAGGGCTGCCTTCCCGAGAGCGTGGCTTTCTGTGGTGGCTTGTGCCTGTGCAGAGAGTGGGGCAGGGGGGTAAGGATGCTCCCCTGCGTTTGGCCATGGGTACTGAAATGTCTTTCAGCAGCCCCAGCACGAGCCAGGGTCAGTCCCGCATCCAGGCTGGCTCCGTGGATGTTACTGTGATATTGTAAATGGAAACATGAGGGCAGCACAAAAAGTCTTTTCACGTTGGTTAAATATTAGAAATATGAAAATAGTCAGTGGAAGTATTCTAGTGTTACACAATGTTAAAACTACTTCAGCAAATCAGAAATTTTTTATCTGTATCAAAGAATCTGTAAAAGTAATTTTTATAGGAGTGAGCAGAAAGGAGAGACATGCTATGGCAATCATTTGATACGATCTAAAACAGTAATTCCAGTCAGCGTTCGTCAGACATTATAGTGTTTTCAGTTTAAAAGTTGAATGACTAGACTGCAGCTTTATGAAGCTTGAGGATTGGCAACTGTGTCAAGTATGGGAATTGTGTCCTAAAAGCATCTTGACAGTGCTGCAAGTGCCATAGAAGAAGCAAAGCCATGAAGCCACATTTAAGCAACGTGTAAGTTGCAAAGACTTTTAAGAATTTCTGCCTGGATGAACAAGTTTGACTGTAGCCACAGTTGCCGAATTAAATTTGTTCTCCCAGTTTGTAGTATGAATCTTGGTTTTGGAGACCTGTCTAGTGCTGTATGTGTAGTAGAAGGCTTCCAGCTTGAAACTGAGTTCTTAATTAAGTGGTTTAGGAGTACTTCTAGGCTGTTTTGCTTTAAAACTCATCCTTGCTCTTGGTGCCTGATGCAGGCTTTCCTAGCTCTCTATACAGCGATCGTCTGCCTAAACATGAAGTCCCATGTTGAAAGGGGATGTAATTGCCCGTGGTGTAGGCTAAAGAACATGTTGGGTACCCCCCATAGAGTAGTGTGTAAAATATAAGCCTGCAATGACTTAGTGAAAAGGCTTTGAAAAGTGTGTGTTTGAGGTCTTAATTGAAGAGTGAAGCTGCATTTTGAGTTCAGCGCAATCCCAAAGGATGTTTTCAGATGATGGCTGGTTCTGTTCAAAGTCTTTAGTTGGTGGCAGACACGTTGGCATTTAAGCAGATAGCAGAAGGAACGTACTGTAAAGTCAAATGAAGTTATACTCACAGGGGGCAGGACTCAGTGAAGTGAGAAGAAATACGAGATGTCAACATGGGATCAAATTGTAGATTCATTGATTTGAAGATCGCAGAATACCATTACGATCATCTAATTCAATTTAAATAATGCCATCAGTAGAGTATCACCTTGGCCTGCATGAAGCACGCATTGTCTCTTGGAGCTGGAATGCTTTGTGAATACACAGTTGTAACATAAAAAACTTCATGCGGTGGGGAATCAACCATTGTCTTTGGTAAGCTGTTCCAGTGGTTATAATTACTCTAATCTCTATGCATTATTTGTACCCTGAATTTATCCATATATTTGGCTTCCAGCCACTTAACCTTGTTACACCTCTGTCTTTTAAGTGAGTGGTCAACCAGTCTCCTGTCAGTTCTTTCTCTGTCTTCATTTTCAGAGTTTGCATAATTGAACAGCGTTTTAATTTGCGGCTGTTGAAGAGGGTGAATTGATTTAAATCATTTTGACTTTAAAGTAGCGGGCAGGAAAACTTGATTTAAACAACCAGTTTAAGTCTTGTTTGGTTTCTGCAGTTCTTACTGATTTTCCATTCCCAGTGACGTCTGTCGGGTAAGTGACGCTTAGTGTGCTGATACGCAGCAGATGAAGTAGTCTTTATGCAGAGTGTACTCAAATTTTTAGCCGAGAGAATGCATTGTATGCATACATATAGATTTAAAAAGTTTGTGGAGTTAATGTTAATTTACTGAGTTTTAATTTTTGCATGTTTAATATTACAACATGACTGATGATCTTATTTACTAGATGGTTTAATTTTACTATTGACTTTGTCAGCTATACTTAGGTAGAAGTTGGAACTCACATAAACTGTAGAAAACACCATTGAAATTATTTTTATTAATATTTTGATTTATTTTTAATGTGCCAGGTTACTTTAAAAATCTTATTAAAGACTATGTTTTTAAAACTAACTTTTTTATTAAATAAGGGAAAAATAAGACTTGGTTATTAAGAGAAACTCACAGTTCCATTTAAAATATCCTTGAGAGTTTTAGAACTAGTAGGTATCACCCTTCAGCATAGTGTTTATATTAAAAGGCTGGAAGAGAAAAAGACACTTACCCAGTTTCTTTTGCTCCCAGTAGATTTTTCAACTTCTGAATGAGGTAGTTATTGGTCTGTGGTGGTTGAATAAGCTGTGAGAAGGAAGATAGTCTATTATGCACCTGCTTATTGATTAGTTTACTACTTTTCAGTTTTGTTTAATCTGTGATTTTTATTGGGTTAGTAGTTTCTTTGAAACTTCAAAAGCAAATGAGTACTGCTTGGGCATTGCTGAAAGAAGGAATGTAAATCGGTTTCATAATTTCAAATGAAATTTTATTGAATAATTTAAATAAGAGTCAGAATTTTTCATTAGAACATATAATAATGTTACAGAAAAAAGCCATTTCTTTGCCAGATGGATTTTCGAGCGCTGTTGGTTAGCCTGCTTCTTCTAGGAGTATTAAACATTGTCAAAAGATAGGAGTAGCCTTCTTCTCTCATTTTGTGAAGCTGCCTATGAAAATAACTTTTTCAAACATTTCACTTATTCTCAGCTGATAACACTGACACCCCATTTCTCAGGTGCCTTTTTGGACATGTCTATTCAGTGTATTATATCTGAAGTATAAAATAGGGTGCTCATTGGCTGGAGGTACTGGCTGAGCAGAATCACCCAGGCTCAGTGTTTGGTGTGCTTACGTTGTGCTGCACTTCTCAGACCTTTCTGTCTCTTGCTCACTCTGTTTTTTCTTCCTGTGCTTTTCCAGGATCATTTCAAATGTAATAATGATGTTATTTGGATACTCCATTTCCCCCCCCATAACTGCTGTTCATTAATCATACCAGTTTTAAAAGAATGAGTAGGAATACCAGGTGATTTTGCTGAGCTCTGCTCAAGTTGGAAGTTGTCCTCTTTCATAGTGATCTTATCATTGAAGTCCTACTGGTATTGGAACAAACTGGAGCTCTTCTCTGTAATTATTTCAGCCTTTTTGGAGGCTTTCTTCCGTGCTTGTGTAGATACTGCTGTATTTCCTCAATCTTCTCAGAGATACGATTATGTAAATAATGCTTAATTTCTATGTATTCTGACTTTTATACCGTGATCATAGGTAACTGTATTTTATAACGAAACCAAACTATAGATGGGCCTTTCTCCTTTTTTTCTCTGCCCTCTCCCTAACGTCATGAAATAACAACTAAAGGCCAAAGAAAGATTTTTTTATTTTTTTTTTTTTTGCCAGCTTTTTCATCATGTAGTTTTGTTCAGTGTGCTAACTCCATTTCTACTTGTGTTTCTCGTGGAGCCAGGCAAAATGATGTAGGATGCAGAGCTATGAAAATATAGTACGATTGAAAACGTAATTCCCTTCCTCCTTCTCAGAGAAGGGGAAAGGAAGTTTGTTGGCCGTGCCACTTTCTTCTTGCAAGTTGACGTAACTGGTGCAGATCCTGTGAGAAGGATCAGGGTTGGGAACAAGGGCCATTGTGTGGTGTAGCCCTGTGCAGTTAGTCAGAAAACTGAAAACTGGCGGTCAGGGGAAAGGTTTTGTTAATGCTTCAAGCCGCCCAAGAGGAAAGTGAACCAGGTAAAGAGCGCTGGAAATACATTCAGGCACGATGGAGACTCTCTGCCAAGAGTGTCTACGTATGCTCTTGAGACAAGTCCAAATGGGTGTTTACTTATCTGTGTTTTAAAAAAGGAAAGTGAAATACACTGTAAAGCTAATTTTACACCCATCTCATATGCCACTACTGCAAAACTAACTGATCTGTGGGGAAACATCACCTTTCTGAAACCCAGTTGACCTCCGGTTGCTTGTTAGAGTCCCAGTATTTGCTCCAGTTCTGCTCCTGACAGACTCGTCTCCAATGCACACTGCAGTGTCTTGGTTTAAGCTTCCAGGGGGGTGCTTGAAGTAGGCTTGTGCTTTCCTCCATTGGGCTTCATGATTTTTATGTTCTTTATGAACCACCAGATTATTAAGAAGGAGCCCCTTACAGTCCAGCAGTGGTGTGTGAGGCTTGTGAACAGCTCTCCGTGGAGCTTTTGAACTTTGTCTTCTGACTACAGCTCTTCACAAGGCAAAGGAGAAATGTGAGCCTAAAGTGTTTGCAGTCATTAGCTTAAAGTCCTTTCTCTGCAAAGGCTAATAATGATTTCATTTTTTACTAGAGTGGAATTTTTAGATATCGTTTGTTGTTGTTCACCAGTAATGTTGCTCTTGTTTTCACCATGCAATGTCTATTAGCCTGTTTATCTTTTTTTCACTTGCGAGTTGGTTGGGTTTTTTTGTTTGTTTGGTTTTTTTTTAAATGCAGGATTAGTTTCCATTGCACACAATTCTAAATGTAAAAATAGCCATCCCTTAATTTATATTTTCATGTTATGGATGACATAGCATGTTACAGGTCCCTGAAGTCCTGAATTTCTGCTGAAGATTTATTGCAGCAGTGCCTGAAAACACTGTGGTGAAGCAGTAACCCTTTGGTTTCTGAGTCGGTGCAGTAGACAGCTGGAACTGCATGTGGCGCCTTGGTGCTGGTATCTTGCATTACCTTTGGGAAAACTTGTGGTACCTCACAAGTTGCCACATGGAAAGCAGCGCCATTTCTTCCGTTTAGGTCAGGCTGACAGGTGCCTTTTGTGTTCTGCTCTTCAGTAACTGGGACATCTGAGGTTTGAGGTGACCATGACTTCACTTGCAGTCTAGCAGGAGGGTGCCTTGGGCCTTTCCTCTCCTTGCACTCTGTGTGAGAGCTGCCTTTGGTACGTGTCCTCACGTTTGTTCTGGCTCCAGGATCTTGGGAGAGTATTTCTGCTCTTTCCCACCTGCTTCCCAGTTGTGCTGTTGGACTCCGTGTGAGTTGCCCTTCTCTGGGGTGAAGGCAGGTTGCAGGGGAGGACACAAATGGTCCAAGAAAAGTAAACCTGTGTGTGTGTTTCATTAGTAAATGGTGGCAGAAAGAAAGCCCATTGTTACACAATGGCGACTTAAGATCTTTTGAAAACTGTTTGCTACTGCATATACTTCCCATGCAACATGGATTTCTCTCATTGCCACACTAGTTGTTATCCACTGAAGATCTTGTCCGTTATTAATATCTCAGTCATCAGCTCTGGAATGACATTTCTTATACTGCAGATAACTTTCAGATGTTTTGTAAGACAGAAATTGGTTTTTGGTGCTCGCCACAGAAGTTTACGTAGCTAATGTGATGCCTGGTACATTGTGTAAAGTGATTCTGTTGTAGTAGGTTCATGTTTCTTGTTTGAACAATCCTCTGCTGTAATGTCAGTATAGTCTTCTGGCTGCTCCTTCTAGGCTTGTTGAGAAGCTGCAGGTTTGTTTCATGTGTTGTTCTTGAAGGTGGGTCTTTGTAGGTTGCAGATTCGTGCTGGACGCAGTAATAATGTTACAGCCAAAGTTCTTGGGTTCGGCTCGGTGCCTTTTACGTCAGGAGGAGCTTGAGGTGCTTTCTCAAAGGGCTGATGTTTCTGCGGTTACCCTGAGCCATCAAAGAGCATCCGTGTCTGATCCAGTGTTGAGTTTCTCTCAGCAAACAAAACGCAACGTCCTGAGGAACTTTGGATCTGCCTTTTGTGTATTAGACAGTTGTCGAGGGCATCTCATAGGTAGATACGAACAGATGTGAGAGTGCAGTGTGTTTTTTCTAGTCTGGATTCTTCTGGTGAAACTTCAGAGTCTTTGTTTTTCGGCAAGGATGTTTGGACACATAGTGCTCTTTAAGTATATAATTTAAAAGCACATTACCTGGCTTTTTGGAAACAGAAGCCTTGCAGAACTTCTAACAGACAGGAAAATGGATTTCTTTGTTGCTTTGATCTGTCTTCACTGTGCAAGAGCACAAAAACACTGTTGCAGGCATTTTGTTTTAAAGTTTTAAGTCTTCACGTTAATCAAAGTGGAATTCATAGATTTGTTATTTCTATTTAATGTCAGGCTTTACTTTTTTGCTCCTCTCTTCTTCAGATAGAGGTATTATGTCATTGCTGCTTCACTGATAATCTTGCTTTTTCCAAAGATCCCATCAACAAAATTACTTTGAGTATATTTTGTGCTCCTCACCATTTATTTTATGTCTGCAGGATGCAGTAAGCTACTCATGCCTTAAATGGATTTAAATATCTGTCAAATAAGAAAAATAATAGAAAAAAATCAAGTAAGCAGCATTCTATTAAGACATGCTACTCTATCCCTAGATTTAGTCTCTGTCTTCATTAGCATTTGAACTTTACCATAAGGTGCATAATACCTTTTTAGAGAGGATGGTGAGATAGGTTCAGACCTCCATAGGTGATGTACTGGCTGATAATTTGGAAGTTTAAGAAGTACCTCATTTTTGCATGTACAAAATGAATGTAATGCTGTTTACCCTGGATTATTTAGATCTACAGTTGGGAAAAATATGTAGAAAAGCTGAGTAACACAAGGGTTATTATATGCATGCTTCAGGTGGTAAAGTCCAACAGGGATTTCTGTAGATGCTAAGTACGTTGCTTCAGTTGCTTCTGCAGGCTGATGTTTTTTTCGGAAGATGTAAGGAAAAGTGTAACTTCTTTCCTTTGTCAGACTGAGAATAACTTCTATGAGCCCTGTAGTTGTGAAAAGTATATTGAAGGAGGCTGTTTGCAAGATGTATTATCCACTTGGTTTCCTTGGAAACGTGAAACATGATTTACAAATATTGACTTGTGAAAGCTGCAGCTTAGAGGAAATCCTAAGCTGTTGGTTCAGGCTTTTAAATTAATATCTCTGAAGAGTTTAGGCTGTATTGAAAGTTACTGCATGTCCATGAAATGATATTTGTAATAATTCTGGGTTTGTGTGTTTCTTGATGTAATAGCTCATTCTGGATGCTGGAGGACTGGAGAGAATCTGTGGGAGTTTTGCTGGATAAGGAGTGCTGAACTGGGATCCCTGGCTCCAGTTTCACCTGTGTTAAACAACCCAGCTCCTGCTGGAGTTAACAAACTAATGCTCCTAAAAATCAGGTTATTAATGCCTTACTCACAACTGATGGACTGCAACCTGGAATGTTTTCTTCTTGGTGGAGTTAGACACTGTAAATCATGATTCATGTCTTATAAATGTTTCTAAACTCCATGGAGGGTAGTTTGACTGCTCATTGTTATGTTTATGCAATAGATTGTGTGATAACCCTAAGTAGATTACATTTACCAGATAACTTATTTTTACTGTGTAGGAATTTTCATATCCAGTTATTTTTAAAGGCTGCTGATCATAATTTGGTCTTGCTGGGCTTGTTAAGATTTTCAAAACAAAAGCTCCTTTATCCCTGGAGCGTGGTATTAGAGTATGCTGAAGTTGGTGTTAGGTTCATGCTGGCGAAGGGGTGGAAAGGAGTATCCATATGGGAGAAAAAGCATAGAGCAGTGCTGTGTACTTGCTGTGAGTGCCGAGTTGTATACAGAGTGGATAGAGATTGCTTCTGTGCACTCGTTAGCGAGGATTGGGTCTTGGTTTAGTCAATCTAACCGAGGTGCTGCCAGGTATGGTTTTATTTGTGCTTCTCTTAGTGTCAGGGCTGGCTTGTGTGGTCCGTGTTGCCACCCATTTCCTATGGTGCCTGTCCCTGCGTGGCTCATACCACTTCCACTGCCAGCGGACTGGATTGGATCAAGAAACTGCTCTAATTTCTTCGGCTTTACTGATTTATTCTTAACTCAGGTTATTTTCCCAGTTCATCCCCCAAAACAGCTATGCTGGGCAGGAGCGGGCCAGGTGGCTGGAGGCCACCAGTGCAGGAAAGCACCTCTAGCCATTGCCAAGGTTAGCAGTTTGACAGCCTTATGTCCCCAGTGTTTTTAATCCAGAGGAACACCTCCAGAGCAGAGATTAGATCTTGGATTTCCCTGGGAAAAAAAGCCTATCCCATGTGTGTTTGTCTGCTGGCTGTAGTGCTAGTTGTTTCATGGCCATGAGAAGATGGGAAGGCATGGGTTTCTAGGGAGGTATGATGTGTTATGATCAACAGATGATGTACTTGGCGAGAACATGAGCATGCAAGCCTGTGCTTCTGTTTTAGACCTGGATAAGACATTATGTGTCTCAAACCATTGGATTTTCCCCCCAAAATGTATTACATGTTTTATGCAAAGTACTATTACTCCTTACAAACTGTACCTTGCTTGGTGATTATAGAGGTGTTTATGGTGAGTGGCATTTATGGTGAGTGGCCTAAGGTAGCCTTATGTGGCTACATTAATTAAGGCAGGATGAGTCTAGGTCTACCTACATCTTGGGGCTGCAGGAAGATTTTACACTGGAAGTAGGAGGTGGGATGCAGGCAGGCAGCTGCACAAGTGCTTGTAGGGATCAGGTCCTAAATGTCCAGAGGCGTTGATAGTGTAGGCAAGCAAGGAGTGCTGAAACCTGTAGGTCAGTGTGTCTCAGATAAGACAGCTATATCTGTGGGCTGTGTGGCTTGTGGGATTTAAGAGCAAATAGGAGACCACAGAAGCCCTCTGTGCGTGAGTCAAGCGATGCTGCTTTTCTCATCAAGCCAGTTTAACTGAGGAGAAAGGCTTTGTTTAATGCTTCTCTAAGTAATGCTTAACATCCTGAAGGTTACAAGGATGTTTGTTGTGGTGCTAAGGAAGTATTCAGCTGTACTGTTTTTCAGTGACTGGTTCTTACATACGAAGGCAGCTTGCTCTTGACTTGGCACCTGCAATGGCTACGGATTACAGTGACAGAGTCTGTGAGGTGGCAGAAAGATTAATGAATGGGAGGAGGCAATCAGGGGCACGTGGAAAGAGACAAAGTGCATATGTAGAAAAGACATAGTGGAAAATGGCAGCGATGCAGAATCCCATGGAGACTCCTGCTGTTGGCAATGCGCGTACAGAAGTGTTAAGCTGAAGGGGAGGTCAGGAAAAGAGGTCAGGGTAAATCAGGAAAAAAAGGTTTCTTGGTTGGTGTTTGCAGAAGGAAGATTGAGAGAGGGAAGTGCTTGACAGTCTTAGGGTGGGGTGGGGTTTTGTTTGTTTGCTTCTTTTAAAGTCCACAGATAATCAAAGCAGAAGGTAGATTTTTGCATGGCTGAAGGTAGAACAGCAGGTAGACTGAGTCATTCATTGAGTATCATGAACATGCATCAAAAAAGTGAGTATGACAGTTTAGGATGCCAAACATAGATACTAACAGAAAAGGAAGATAATTTTGTCAAATGAACTGTGGTTCTTTGTGTAGCCAGATAAACTACATGGATTACTGCAAAGTCAGTTAAAATGGGAACAAGGATTTGCAGTGTAAAAGTTTGGCTAAAATTATGATTGCTTTTATGTGGAGCCATTCTGCTAATACAAACTGAATTTCATACTGCAGCATTGATTGTAAGATAAATGCCTCCAGATGAAAGCTGGAGAGAAGTCTCTGCTCTTTACTTAAACTTAGAAGGAAGAAGGGGTAACTTCTTGCAGTGAAGGTGTATAGAGAATTCTCAGAATACGAAAATAAAAGATGGAAATGTATGAGATAGCAGTGTGGTATTGCTTCTATTTGAAGAGAGAGGGTTATTCTAGTTTCTTTCATTTCATAATATGATGAGAGTCTTCTGAATAGCACTCACTTTAAGTCATTAGAATAGTAGCGATATAAGTAAAGTATGCAGCCTCTAAGGCAGCAGTTGGGAAAAAATATACCCTTAGACCTATTGCTCTTTTCCAATTTCTTCTGATTTTCTAGGGTGTCGCCAGTAAATTGCTGGTTGCAAAAACTCGGTCCTGTAGAAACATCAGGGGAAACTGTCAATGTTAAGTGTGTTTTCTGACAGAATATTAATACTATTTTTAGCTTTAGACTCCTCATTTTTTCTAGCAAGTATAGGTAGATTATTAGATATAGTTATGCGATATTTATTTAGCTGTTGCTTGTATAATACTGGAGGCTCAGAGCATCTCTCAGGTTTGTGGTAGCTCCAATGCAGCATCAATGTCAGTCCTCAGATATGTTGGCTCTTACCCTAGGTAAGAGTAAGGTCATGAAAGAAGTGAGAGATTACATTAGTCACAGATTAAGAGAAATACCAATTCAAGTAGAAAGTAAGTATCTCTTTCTTACTGTAATGTGTGTGGATCTCTGACTATCAGCCAGTTCTCTGACCGGCATGAGAGCTACAAGGTGTTAAAGCTTTCTGGACAGAGCACTTGAATTCTCTGTAGCCTGGTGTGATGAAAGAAAGAGCGAGCTATTTCTGCTAGAGGAAAGATGGAGACTTCTGTTTTCAGCTCCATAACAAGAAGTTCTTCATGTTGATGCTGAAATCACTGTTGGAAGTATTCGAGGTCAGGTTGGATGGAGCTTTGAGCAACCTGATCTAGTGGAAGATGTCGCTCTATGGCAGTGGGGTTGGAGTAGATGATCTTCAAAGGTCCCTTCCAACCCAAGCCATTCTGTGATTCTAAATGAGAGAAGTTAGTATGGAGGTAAGTTGGAGATCTCGTCTCCGTCAAACTGGAATCGGCTCTTTCATGTCTTCCAGTGTGTGTTTGTCACGAAGCTGTCGTTGCCACAGGCTGCCCATGGAAGTTAGAGCCAGTGGGCAAATGGCTTCCTCTAAGAAGAGGAAAGGGTGAGGAAGAGAACTGATGGTGGAATTGGCAAGGCCCATGGAGTCCTCCTCACTGACTGAAAGGAATTAATTATTCTGGACTTGTATATCGTATTTACTTGGTCTGGAATCAAATCTGCACCCTGTACGACTTGAAAATAAATTCACAAAACAACAATATAATAGACTGGGCGTATGTAAAGAGTGACGTTACTGAGAGAATAGGAAATACTGGGTTTAAGAGGGAGAGATTCATGTGGCAGATAGTCTCGTGGAAAAAGCCTGATTTTAACATACTCTGGAAAAAAATTAAAAATCTGAGATACTGGCAGGCATCCTCTTCGGTTAGCAAACTACAGAAGCATGTCTGTGCAAAATGAGAAGTGTGTTTGCTTGGCCAGCTTCTCTGAACTGAAACATTAAAGGTGTTGTGAAATACTGTGGAATGTACAAATGAGCATGTTGTCAAGAAAATAACTTTGCAACACGTGAAGTTGTACATAGAATACAGCTGGGGTGGCCATATAAAAACAGGAGTGAAGCTGGTTAAGAGCAGTTGGCCCTGTTTCCAAGAAAGTTGACTTTCCTGTGTAAATAAGAACTTACACCATTCCCCAGGCTTGCTAGAGGCAGTTTATACAGTGCGGTGCACCTCATTTAGTCATAGTGACAGTCTCAAACTTATGAATGTTGAGGTTTTGGGGACAAGATTTAGGAATGGGGACAAAGCTTAGGAATCTGGTCTTAATTACATCATTATAAGTATTCCTCTGTGTGTGGTGGGGTGAGATGGAGGTGGGAATGGAGGGGAGGGAGGGGGAACATCTGCTTCTTACTAAGCTAAAGTTTGGTTGGTTGTTTTTGTTTTTCTGAACTGAATCAGTCATTGAACTAAAGGGGGGAAGAGTTAGGGAAAGAGCAAGTCCTTGGAAAGAGATGAGCAAGCAAGAAAAGGGAGCTGCAGGAACCGATGGAGGACCAAAGGAGTGGGTTTTGGTGTGGGGCTAATCGGAGGTAGAGTGGGCCATGGCGTCTGGAGGCTTCCTAGTGAATATGAGAATTGGTTGGGTTCCCACTTGCCAACAGGCTATTCAGGAGAATAACAAATAATAACAGAGAAGACCCAAGGACAGCGAGACCCAGGTGCATTCGCACAATACCAGGCAATGAGGGAATAAGGTTGCACTTCTCAGAAGCGTTAAACTACTGTAAGTGCTGCGGTGGCAGTGCCAGGGTATCACCTGCCTTTTGTGCACGGGGAATACTGAAAATACACATCGGTGGGTTTCGTAATTCACAGCTGAAGAGCCTGCGCCTCTGCAGGGGTACGGCCGTGTTGTTTGGGTGTAAGAGCAGCTCTTTGCCCAGAGCTGTGCATCTGGTCCTTGTCTCCTGGCTCTGTCTCCCTTCCCGCTTGGCAGCAGAAGTAGCTCCATCCTTGCAGAGGTCTGGAGAGCATGGCTTGCTGAACCAGAGGTTCTCTGGTGCTGGAGTGGGGGTGCCATACAAACAGACAAAAAATTGTGGTGTGGGAGGTGTTAATCTTGGATTTACGAGAAGTTTAAACAGTGAAGTTATCACTGTTTACACAGTAGATACAGGAGTATCTATTAAAGGAAATAAACCACTGCATGTCGAAGTCTAAAACAGCCACTGAGGGATTTTTTTGAAATGACTGTGCTTTAAAAAAGTCAGGTCCTTTAATTTGCAAGCAGCAGGGACATTGCATAGCGGAGTTTCACTCTTGATACAAGTGGATTTCCACTTCTGTCACCAGCAGCTTTTTGCGGGGGGAGTGTGTCCTGAATGTCACTGTAGCTAAACTGAAGTTATTCCTTCATAGTTTCATCGTATTGTTTGGATTTATAATAGTGAAAAATCCTGTAGTTTGTCAATACTCTGGGAACCTTCTTTGCTGACTTCTTTTCTTAGATACTTAAAGCTAACTTTTCTCCAGGTTTTTAAAGACTTGCTGCTTAGCTAAGTGTAGTATAGGTGGCTGTACATATACAAATCGTTGATTTTCATGGTTTATCGTTGTGTCTGGGCTTCAAGTTAAAAAAGCTGTGGGTTTGGTTTTTGTGTGTGTGTGTGTGTCCCCCCCCCCCGCTTTGACATACTTGAAAATTTGAATAGAGATTACTTCCTCATCAGTAATAAAAGTGCAGCAGGTAAATAGAGGCCTCCATTCACATATGTAACTGTGGTGTCTCAAAAAATGCAGGTGATACCAAAGTAATGAAATACAGACTCTGGTGCATTGTCTGCTTTCATGTAAGAGAACAGCTAACTTCAACGGGAAGAAAAAAAATTCTGCAAAACTGGGAAAATACAGGAACTCAGCATTGTTCATCATGCCCAAGTATAATATGTAGAAGAAACTGTTAATTCAAGCTTACACTTGCATTCTTTATAACACTTAGAAGTTCCTTCTGTCTTGTTGCCAGCTCGTACCTCTTAATTAGTCTCTGTGTGTATAATTTCTTTCTCCTTTTTTGTGGTCATGTTACACTGACCTTTCTTGTTTGGGATTTGAAATCTAACCAGGTAATTGGGCAACAGACTTCTCCAAATTCACTTAACAGTGACTGACTTCTCCTCTAGCCCCTCTTTCCCATCTCCGACACAAATTAACGATGCAATAGCGTGCAAAGGAAAATAAAGACTGGGGAGTGTGGGAGTGTAGACAGGAGTTTTCCCTTTCCATCCCTGGTATGGGCTGACTGTATGAATCTGGGAAATGGTCCTAGTGTTCATTCTTCTCTTATTCAAATATTGTTGGTAATACTTGAAATAGCGTTCTTGTAAAAGTACTAAAACTGGAGGTTATATTAGATTGGCTCGAGATAGTCTGGGTGAGGTCTAGATGTGCAGAGTTGTTTCAGCTCATTTACTGAAACAGTAAAGTTAACCTGAAAATTTGCCCACAAGGCATCTGAAATTGGGTACCGAAAATCTGTGTCTGCTTGTGAAATGGTTCAGCTACTGGTATTAGTTTTCATATCAAGACATTGAAAAATGGTGTGCATATATTTGTAAATAAACATAGGATAGTTATGAGAAGCATTCTTTATAGATGGCTATCCTTGAAAGTTCTTGCATAAGTAAGTAACTAGAGACAATTATTACCCTTCCACATCTGTCAGTGAAATGAGAGGCAACATCTGGGAGTGAACTGAGAGGCAACGAAAGATATTATTAGCTTTGCATCCTTTGGCTTTTTGCTTACAGGCATAAAGCTTGATTTAATGTCAGTAGTTACCCTTTTTCAAAAAGTGCTACGTTCATTATCATCTGCACAAACTGAGAGTGGTATGAGAT
Source organism: Burhinus bistriatus (assembly GCA_013397275.1). Classification (NCBI taxonomy): domain Eukaryota; kingdom Metazoa; phylum Chordata; class Aves; order Charadriiformes; family Burhinidae; genus Burhinus; species Burhinus bistriatus. The sequence continues at coordinate 21,998 of VYXH01008913.1, forward strand.
GCACCTCACATCATGTCACTTTAAAGAATTATGAATTTTACCTGGATAATGGTTTCAAACAGAAAATGCAATTCAGGTTTAACTCCTGCAAATTGTAGCATAGCAGTGACAAGGAGCTCAAATCTCGGAGAAGCTGACTTCGGGGAGTATGTGATTTATCAGTGATTCTACTGGAATGAAGTGAGGAAGAAAAATTTTGATCTTTCGCTCCAGATATCAAATATATGAACACTTAGCGTATTTGTGTTTAGTGCATTGGTACTCTGTTAAACTGAAATTAGAAAAGTGAAGGTTAAAAACTGTTGTTGCTGTCTTTGCACCGAGTTATATCAGAGTTACAGTGCATCTAAATGGATTATTGCTGTTCAGTAAGTCCTTCAGAAAGTGTATGAATACTATGATCAACTTCTTCGCCGAGATCTTTCATACAAGTTTGTTGTAATTAAATCAGTACCCAAAGCACGCTTCAATTTTGCTAACTAGTAGTGCCTGATCAGGCGGCCATGGAGAATAATACAGAGTACATGGGTGGTCCATTCGAAGACAAGCTGATCTCCTCATTTGGATCTATCCAAAGACTCAGTGACTGTAAATTGTTTAATCTGCTTGGAGAGCACAGAAGCTATGCAATTACGTTAATCAGCGGTTCTGCATCATCACAGAGTTGAGCTGTGCTTTTCTTGTTCGTTTGGAGAATATTGTCCATAAATGCATCATAAATGTTTAATTTTCAAATAATTTATTTGTACAAGCCCTAGTCATAGGTCAGGATCCCCTTATGATAGGTGGTCCACAAACAAACTCCTAAGAGTCTTAGGAATAAGACAGCTGGCAGTAGGTGGACACAAGCAGACTAATGGGGGACCACACAGGAGAGCAATGAGGGGAATACTTATCACCAAGAAAAAAAAAACCAACCAACCAACAAAAACCCTAAACAAGTCAAAACAAGTGGAAGAACAACCCAGGTCTCAGCACATCGGCATTGTGGAAAAGAAAGCTTGAAGGTGGACAAATCCCTCTTGTGACTATAAAATGCACTATAGTGTGTGTGTGTATATATATATATATATAAATAGTCTTTTCTGTGTGTTTCACCCATCCTTCATTTGATTGTCACTGTGCGGTACAAGAACTACCTTGTTCTTTTCTGGGTGTTTATGTAATTTCAATACAAGTGGTGCTTGCACAGCAAACAAGCCCATAGCAGTGCTGGTTCACTACTCTTGCTGGCTCTTTGCTCTTCTTGACCTACTCTTGTTTCTCCTTTCTACTCAGAAAGCAGCTCCTTGCATCAAATCTACCTGAGATGCATCAAGAGAACTTTTTCCTTACTTTTTAAAACCCTTTGTGGTTGGGTTTTTGTGGTGGGATGTTTTGTTGGGCGTTTTTTGTGTGTGTGTTCCCCCCCTGCCCCGTCTTGTCCTTGTTCGTTATGACCGTTCATTTTCCTCCTATTTCACCTTGCTGGTTGGTATTCAGCCCAAAGGATACATGCATACAAATCTGTCATCTTTGCTCAAACTTTTTATTTTTCAAGGAGATAACTTTTTCCCTTATTGCATGCTGATTATCTTCTGGTCTCTGTGTCTCTCTACTGTGCCTGTCTTTGTAGACTTTGAGTCCTCCTGGGTCAGGACTTAATCTGGAGTTTGGCTTAATGATGGGTACTCAAAAAAAGCCCAAACAACCCAGCAACCTGCTAACCAACGCATCAGTAAAAGTTGAAAAAAATTCAAGATTGCCAGAGGCTGGGTGAGAAGGGGGGAGATGAGGACACTAAGATAAGGACTTCGCTTCCCAGGTCCGCTGAAAGTGGGAGAGTGCATCAGCTGCCAGTGGCAGCCTCTGTGCTTTCGGCAGACTTCTTGTGCTGGTGCTGTAGCCCACTCTGCAGAAGGGAGGAGGGGATGCTTGGAACCAGGAGTGGTCCTGATGGGTTTGCAGCCTTGTGGGCAGGAGGGGAGGTTTTTGGGCGGCTGTGTCACACGGAGGAGAGGGCCCTTGGTGCAGCACTGCAGTACAGCAACAGCGAGAGCGGGAAAGGTGAAATGTGATGCTGTCTGCTTGGCAACTGAGACAAATAAAATAATAATTAAAAAAAAAAAGGGGGGGGGGGGGGGGGGGGG
>VYXH01008913.1:31867-43672 GCA_013397275.1 Burhinus bistriatus
AACAAAACATTTACTTCTCCCCCCCCCCCCCCCCCGTAGTCAAAATGAAAGTGACCATTCAGACTTAACGGGGAGGAAAAAATAAACCCACCCTTTTCTACCCGAGAGCAGGCTGCTGCTTCTGCCAACTGGCCTCTTTGAGAGAGCCAGCGAAGTTGTCAAGCCCGTCTATTTTCATCCACTGACACAGTGTACTGAGGCAGCTGGAGGTGCAGGCACACAACAAGCAAGTGAGGGAGGGAGGGTGGGTTTCATTTTTCCTTCCTTTGCTCCCCCAGCAGCAGAAATTTTTTTCTTGTTGCTTGACAGCATCGCCATTGCAACCCTGTTGAGGTTTGGTAGGTGGCGTGATCTGAAGGGGCTGGAACCATCTCAGCCAGAAGTGTTGAAGGGGCGCCTCAACATTTGTCATCCAAAGAAGCTGGTCTCAGCCTCACGTGTGCGTGGCTCGGTGTCAGGCTGCTGTGATGCTGTTGTTGAGCTGACCAGGTCACCGTGGGTAGGTGAAATGGTGACTGTGGGGGGCTGCAGGCAGGATCCTTGATTTAAACAACAAAATAGGTATTTTTTGACCAAGTGAAGGTCAGAAATGCCAAGGCTGCTATTAGCTGACTCAGTCCTGCAAGAGATGATCAGAAAAGTGGTACTACTAGAAGTAGGACACACATAATTTATAATTTATCAGTATATATGAAAACACATTTAATATCCTGCTGTGCAATAAATGTATCCACTACAGGATCACCAAAGAGCGATAAGATGCTCTGCTTGTTTTTTAATTCACCTCTTTTCACCTAGTTAAAAAAAAAAAGTTGCTTTTGTTCTTTATTGTTCACTTAATCAAGAGCTTTATCTCGTGTGCTTGTATCTGCAGGGTTAGAAGAGTGAATGACGCATAGGATCCTGCCTTGAGGATTACATATTTGCCACCACAGCATATTTAAAGGTGTACAATGAACTTCATATTGCGAGCAATTAGTGAAAGCTGTTACTTCTGAAACATGAAAAGACTAACTATTAACCGTACGCAGCCTGAAGGAGCATGCTGGCAGCCTCCTAGCCGGCTTAGGGGAAGAGGCAGAGGCTGGTTTGGAGGTAGGCATAGAAGTGCTATCTCACTGTGACATGTGGTTAATGGAACTAGACAGAGTTGTGGCATGACTGCGTTCAGGGGTCACGACGGTGAAGGATGCCATGATTCAACCTGATGTAGCAGGAGAGCCTTGGCAGGAAGCCGCCGTGTTTATAAGAAGCGGGGTAACCACAACTGCAACGGCCCTGAAAGATTCCACCGTGGCTTTCGTTATGAATAGCAGGCATGGCTGATGAAAACTCAAATTAAATACCAGCGGGAGACACGGTGTGAAGGAGACGTGAGTTCTGTCTCCCAGTAACAATATAAATTTCTGGTTCTGCATCTGTCGTGGTAGTTGTAAGACAGAAAAGGATTAAAGATCAAATAATTCCAAAACACCAATTAATTTTTTTTTTTTAATATGAAATTGATGTTGGGGAGAAGTGGGGAAAGAGGAAGGCCACAGTTGTTTTGGTGTGTTTCAGTAGAAATGGAGAGGATGGGCTCTTCGCAGTCTACTGCTCTGTTCATTGGGTTAAAAGACCTCTCGTATCAGTGGTTTTGTTCTGTTGCAGAAATCAAGTAGTTTTGTTTTTGTTTTAAAATGCTTTCTGAAAATGATAGGCTGCATTAGCCCGGCTGTTGAAATAATGTCTCATCTTAATCATTTGAATGCCACACAAATACATCTCACTTGCAGCCTGACCTGGAATTTAGACTGAACTGGTAAAGAAACTCCCAAGTTTTGCAGTACAGTTTTTGTACGAGGGATGTGTTTTTCTGTCTAAGTGAAGAGAAATCCCTGGAAGTTACACACCTCAGTCAAGGTTGAATCTGTCCCCGGTGATGTGTGTTTTCCAGTGTGGGTAGATTATATTTATGCATAAAGCATCAGAAATGAAGTTCCCAGTCTTTGGCTATGATAACAAATGAGGCATATGAGCCAGGATTTTTGGCTGACATGTTATTGTGAAATGGTTTAAACTGCCAAAGATAAATTAAGAATTTTTGGCCAAGCTTTCCTACTGCAAATCTGTTTCTCTACCGTGATGGAGGCATGGATTTTGCTTTTAACCTGCTATATTATTCCGCATAAGAGGTGATATTAATCAGCTTCGAAAAGAAGTTTTGTTTTCTTTGGTGGTTTTTCATTCTGCAGCCTGTTAATCTCTTTACTCTTTCTGGTCTTGGGTATCTTTTTCTGGTGCATTGCTGTGAATGCCTAAAAGGATGCTGAACCTTTGTGGTACCAGGCTCAGTCCTGCCTGTGTCTTCCCCGTTAAGTACCAACTTTTAGGAGATCTCTGCCATTTTGTAGCTCTGAGCTGGGCTTGCCTTGGTCTTTGTAGGGCCGGCTACCCAGTTGCCAAAGCTCAGTGCCCTGCGCTGCTTCTGCTCTGCCTGTGGCATTGCTCTTTGCTTTGCTCACCCTTCCCGGGGAGTCAGAAAAAGGGCAGCCTGTCCCCACTGCTCTTTGCTAACCTGCCAGAAGCTCAGCTGATGAACTGCAGAAGGGCTGCGCATGAAATCAGTGCAGAAGGGAAAGCGTGGGGTCAGGGGGAGCGCAGGGCAAGCTGCTGCACGTTTATAGTTTGGTTCTTACTCGGTGCTTCTTGGCATCCTGCGTCGGAGGGAAATTTGACGAAACTGAGCAGACAGTTAATTCTGAACTTGACTGATGTTATCTTGCTTCCTCAGAGGTCAGGAAAGTGCAGACTTGAGCATGTTTTGGCCACCGCTGGGGTTGAATTACAAGCATGGCATGTGGGTTGGGCGGATGATGAGCTCTCCAGATGAGGAGGGAGGAACAAAGAGCTCGAATCTGGCTGGTCTGCGCCTCTTTTTGTAACTGAGTAACTGGGTTAGCTCCTTTTTATATCATACCTTGCCTCTTGCACAGCATTTACACATAATGTGCAGTTACAGGTGTTCTAGATTGACGCTGACTTGGTTAAATGTAGCGGCCACTTTCATAAAATGTCTTGATGGGTTGCAGAGGTGATGACGGCAGTTCCCTGTCTTGTGATGTCTTTGTAGAGAACGTGGAATTCCCTTACATATGCTTTTTCATGTGGCTTTGTTTGGCATATTGTGTCATAAACTTCTTGGGATCATCATGTTTAAGAGCCCCTTTCTCTTCCTCTTTGATATCTCCGCTGTTGTGATGAGAGAAATTGCTCGAGCTGGAGTCCTTGTTACATTAAAAGATAGTTATTAGCAACACATTTTCCTGTGGGGAGCTTTGGACTTTCTGAATTTGCCCAGACCTCTGTTTACTGTAGAGCACAGCACAAACCCCTCGTGCCAAGCTGTCTTATGAACAGAGAGGATCCCTGAGCGTTGTAATCTGTGTGCTAAGAAATTAATTTTGCAGCTGGATTGGTTTTTGTCTTTTCGGGAGTTTTTAGATGCTTTCTTGTGTTTGTAAATTTACCAGACAGGGGAGGTGCCTAAAACTGTGTTGTGGTGGTTTCCCCCCCCCCGCCCCCCCCCCTTCCTTGTGATACAGATCTGAAGCTGCTGGGTTGGAAAACTTTGATATTGCAAAGCAATGCAAATATGTAGGGGGGCTGTGATACCATTAAATCTATTACAACAAATTAGTTTTGTAATGTCTGTGTGGAAGAATTAAAGTTCAGAGTGCTATTTTGCATTGACACCCACGCCTCCTGAAAGCCACAAGAGTCTTTCAGGTTTCTTGATTATGTGCTTCCCAGCCTTAAAGACGAGCTTTAAGAGAGCAATAGCACATGTAAAATCTGACCGCTCTAAGATGTCTCGAGTTGGATGCTTAACTTCTGAGAAGCCCAGCCTCTTCTGAAAATTCTGGCTGACAGTGCAGGTTTTGTTTTATTTTTATGTTTTTTTGTGTCTGTAGACACCAGCAGCTGACAAATTTGAGCCCAGAGGACTCACAGCAGCCCAGGAGAGCCCTGTGAGGTGCACTGGGGATCAGACCACCTTTCTCCTCCATGCCTATGTCTGTCCAGTCCCCAGCACCAGGGGTTTGGTGGAGCACCTCATCTGGGCGAAGGAGCCTGGGTTTCCTTTCTTGTTGCTGTGGCACAAATCAAGCATGTGCAGTTGAGTGCAAAGACCTGATGGCGTTTGTTTGGATCAGGGGAGATGAGAAATCAGCGGTCCCAGAGGATGGATCCGTTTGAGAGATGGGGCGGTGTGAGTGGGTGTGGGAAATAGGTGGTGGGGAGGGACGGGCATGCCATATGGCACGGAGGTCTCCTGCCCTGGCACATCTCTAGGCATCCTCCAGCGGGAAGGAAGAGGTTTGCAGTTCCCCGCATGCGGCTGGTCCAACCAGAGCAGGTGACAGCTGCCTGTGAGAACACGAGCCAGTGGTTTTTAGAAGTAGCAGACACCCATGAGAGGCTTTTCTTTCCTCCTAAGCAAAGTTTGTCAGGTTCTCTGATAAACTTCTCTTTTGGCTGCTCCCACCTACCTGTCCAGAGCTTTCTATTTTGGTATTTAGCTTCACAAGGCATTCGAGGACCATCCATTGGGTTTGGACTCCGAGATCTAGCACTTAACAACGAGCTGATAGACCAGAACAGGACTTGATTTTTGGAAGGCCAGAGTGACTTATTCTACCTGCCCTGAAGTCTGAGGGCAGAAATATGCTGCATCTTAAGAGCCTGCGTACAGATGAGAAAGGTACAATCCATTTGCCAAATCAAAGAGCAGGTGGTGGGAATACAGACAGAAATATCAGTAAGGAAAGCTCTGGGGTGTGAGCATAGTGATGCAAGAAAGTTTACAGGGAAGACCTTGGAGGGCATTTTGGTGGTGATGGTGACAGTCATGATGGAGACGAGGAATTCCTTGCTGGACATAGTTACTTTTTTGCCTCTTCCTATGCTTCAAAACTGGGCAGAAAGCTGTAATCCTTGACTTTTCCAAACCGAATGCTGCTTTCCAGGCACAGACCAAGCATGGAAAATCTGATTCTGGATGGTAGGAGCTTCCTTCTGGAAATGACCATGAGAGAATTAGCGTGGCAATGCTTGTGTGGCTGTCTGATTTACACCCTGCCGTGAATCGTATTTCTCACTTTCCTTTTTGTCTTCTGTTCTGAAGACAGGGACGTTAAACTTAATATACTTGGTTACCATAAATTTCTCATCTCTAGGTGTTTGGATCTGTGGTAGGATAGCCAGTTAGCAGTTGTGTTATTTTTAAATTACCTACATTGCTTGAAAGACGAAGCCTGAGTGACCCGCTCAGGTGGTGCTGGTGGTTGTTACTAAATGCGTTGTGGTTGTCTTCCTGTTTGGGGCAGTTTCCCATCGAGTGTGGTGGGGTTGCAGCAAGAGACTTCTCTGACTTTTTTGTTGGTTCACAGATGCCGAAGAGTGGGAATTTTGGACTATTTTGGGAATGGCAAGAACACGGGAGGGAGGCAGAGCATTCCTTGTGCAGTATGTGGAAAACAGTTTAGAAGCTCTGAGTGATGTTTCCAGATATTTATTTGAGTTGTGATTGCCTTAAAGTACTACTGAAAAAATAAGGGGAACTGCTTTTATGGTGAGAGACGGTTGAAATGAAAGGGGCATGTTCAGGAGACTGTACCTTACAACCTTTGGAAAACCTGGATCTCCCTGAATACATTCCTTTTCCCTAGCTTTTTAGAAAATTGAAGATGCATATAGTGTGTGTTAATTTTTATACAGCAAGACATTTTGGATAAGATGGTATCTTGTCTTTTCTCCTCCTTTTGGACTTTTCTCGGTTTCTTGCTATGGACCATCTATTTCCTTAATGATGCTCAGACTCTTCTAGATCTTGCTGCTTCATCCCTCTTTCCCGAGGTCGTTCTCAAATCATCCATGTTTTCATGACTAAGGATAAACAAATGTGCAGATGCATGCGGGGGACAAAAAGAAGAATGAAGTAACTCGAAATCCCCCAAACGCTGTGGTGCACATGTGGTTTTTCCCAGGAAGGATTTGGGAGAGACTGAGCTTAAGATGACAGATGATAGTTATGTTTCTTTACATCCTTTTGGAAGATGCTCAGATACAATGGAGCAAATGACCTGAATTAATTCCATTTGTTTAAGTATCCTCGTACCTTTTACATTTTGCTTTCTTTACGGTTGGCAGACTTGAGATTGTTTTATAACTGCATGATCTTTTATCCTGCCTGGGGCAACCAATTTAAATAAACTAATAATTCACGTAACCTTTCCTGAGACTCACGTATTTTTTTTCTTATGTAGGAGCACACATGCAAAAAACCCCCACCAAAATGCTATAAGAGGGGTTTTACTCTTAGTGCATTGGTCTCTGCAGTTGTGAAACTCTTTACAAAATAATCACCTAAAATTTCTGTGGCAAAGATTTGGCTTCTTAATGCCAAAGCATTTCCTGAATTTAGTTGTTACCTAGTCTTTGTCAAGACAGTGGCATTTGTTTTGATTTCAAAGCAGCTCAGTTTTCAGCTGGAAGAAGTAGTTTTTATTCAGGACAAGAAGCTGGAATGCTAGTGGCGCATTCTTCCTTCTGCAGCAGGCTTCCTATAGGAAGGTACTGAACTGCTCAACTCTTCTGCACCTCACGTGTGCTTTAGTCATTTGAAATGTTTATGCTCTGGAAATTATTGCTTTGAAAATTAATTAAATTTGGAGGTTGTTGCATGAATGTGGTCTCATGCAGACTATATATTTTTATATATATATAAGAAAAATATAATATGTTATATATAAACTATATAGATTTAATGTCTCATATTTTAAAAAAAATGTTTTAGCAATGAAGGGTACTATCCAGAAGAGAAGGATTTTTAATTTTAAAAATTAAAACCCAACCTTACGAGAGCAGCTTACAACTTCCTCTTGATATATTTTATGTCTTGGCTTTTGGAATTCAACATACATTAGTTGCGGTTCTTTTTATTCTCAGCCATTATTGAGGGACACGATACATGCTTCAGGGCAGGGAGGTGATGAATAAGAGCTGGTGAGGCAGGAACAAGTCTGAAGTCTTGTTTTTAAAGCTTCTTGTGGCTTATAAATAATTTTGGTCAGAACGTTCCAAATACTCTTTTTTGTTCTGCCTGTTGGACAAAATAAAATGCATTAAAGCAAAGAGCATCTTCAGACCATCAAGGTATAAGTTTCTGTAGTTAAATTCACAAAATAATAATAAGAAAAAGCTTGCATTTGACAATAAGTATTTTAAAAGTTAGGTTCTATATATTGTTCCATATAAATTTGAGGTATACAGTGGAGGAGGTGAATGGAAAATAAAAAAGAAAATGCTTTAAAGGTAGATGAGGAATGAAAGGAATATAGGATATTGTCCTTTTAAGAAAGGTGATTTAATAAATAAATCTATAGGAAACCAGTGTATATCAATGCTGTAGCCATAAAGCAAATACTATTATTTAAGTATTAATCTTGCAAATGGGAAAGGTATCTTTCATAGTGTAATGCGGTACTCTTTGTGGTAGTACTTGATGCTTGTGCAAGGGCCACCTACCTGCAACAAGCTGACCCAAACTTTTCCTTTTGGGGCTAGTCCTTTTTACCAGCACACCTGGAAGATTGCCGTGAGATTTGCACTCAGCTCTAGAAGCCTCTATTCCCCCCACCTTTGACGGTCAGGGGAGCCTTGGGTGATGCCTTCAGATGTGCTACTGCCCAAAGGTACCGCTGATCAGATGCCTGCATTTTTGGTCAGAGGATGCCTGTGAAGTCTAGCCATGTCCTCCTTACATGTTCCCAGGACATCTACTATGACTTCCTGGGGCAAAGCTGCCACATTTTTCTGCTTCAGTACTTCACCCTTTGAGCCTCTTTCCCGTGATTTTGTAATTATTTGTAAACATAAATGTTCTGCCCACGTGGAAGATAGGGGGAGGTGGTTCAAAGAAGCAGCAGGAGTCAAGGAGAGTAAAGGGAACTGGAAAATATCCAATAATTATTGATGCATTTGGTAATATTAGCAAAACATATGTCTTACGTCATGCAGCGTGAGCTTATTTTAAAAGGGATTTGAAGCAGTTGCAGAATCTTGAAACTACCAGATTTAGACTTGTCACACCTAGCTATGTGCTGAAGGCTACGTCTACATGAGCGGGTGATTTGGAGCAGCAGAAGCAGATGGAAACGATGCGAACAGTTGTTATTGCGGACCCTTATGACCTTGCTGGGGGTTGGAGTGCATTTGGTGTGCAGCTGGAGAGGGGCTTCTGGTTTAGCTTCCTCCAAAAGCAGCCTGGTTTGTGTGTACCACGGCTCCTCTGGGGACCAGGGTAAGCTGATAACCCAAGCCAACGTGCTGGTACAGAGGTGGCCTCCATGTTGCAAGGTCTCTCTAGAGTGGTACACATCTGCAGCAGCAGTTCAGCTCTTCTGTATCTCTTCATTTGGCTGTGTTTGAAACTTAGGGTCACCAAACTCCTAATTAGGGTAGTTTGACATTTAGAACTTATATGGAGTAAAGCTCAACTGAACTGCTTGAAGAGCAGTTCATAACGTAAGGAAAAACTTCCTTACTTTGAGGGTGCCAGAGCACTGGAACAGGCTGCCCAGAGAGGTTGTGGAGTCCCCTTCTCTGGAGATACTCAACACCTGCCTGGATGCGTTCCTGTCCAACCTGCCTTGGCAGGGGGGTTGGACTAGATGATCTCCGAAGGTCCCTTCCAACCCCTACCATTCTGTGAGTCTGTGAAGAGTAGTAGAAGATTGCTTCATTTGCCACAGAGTTTGTGGTCCAGTGTTATAACTCTCTGTTCTCAGTTACTGCTTCAATGAAAGATTTGTTGCACACCAAATTTTCTGAAGTGTAGAGCAGACCCAAATTCACAGAAAAATGCTTCTTCCCCTTTTCAGAAAGGGAAGAGGTCTCATTTTATTTATTTACTCTGCACTTGTTTTGTACAGTGATTGTCTCTTTATCTGGCATCCTGAATATTCCTCAGGGCACAACGATGAATCATTCATCTCTGCACGGGGCGAGACACTTCCTCTTTTTAATGAATAATATTGTGGCAGAACTTGCGCTTTTACTTTTTCCTTGTGAATTGCTGCTGCGTAGAAAATTGACCAAATAGGACAGAGCTACGTAAAAGACAAATTGCCCCTCGCCATGTACTGGAGGATGTCACTGTGGGAGTTGCAGTGCAACATGCCATGCGGATGCTGTCCATTTAGGATGTAACTGTATAGAGGACCATCACCCCGGATCCCCTCACTTGGGGGCTTTGTCCCTTTGACACCTGGAGGGTCACTTAATTTCCCTTTTTAATTTTCCCATAGCCTACAAGCAAGATATGTTGCTTTATAGTGAATCACTAATAGATATTTAAGGTTTTAGATGTGTTTTATGATTTGTGTATCTGTTGATTGTGTCACCATCACTTGGTCTCCTTTCTTTTGCCAGTCTGATAAATGAGCCGTAGAATTGTGTAATTGTAGGTTTACACCATAATTCATCTGTTATTTGTGCCTCTGGACCAAAGGGCTAGGGAAAGACAGTAACAACAGTCATGAAGGACTTAAAAGAATTTGACTTAAGTCAAGCCCCAAATAGTTAACACTCAAAGGGTACTGGAATAGGAATATATTCTTGTTTTTTAAATAATAAGCTTGCAACATAGCTAGTTGCCTTAAAATTCAGTTGCCTGTTACATGCAAATTTCTGTTTTAGTGTGCTACGTGTGGGTTTTTTTAGCGTGAAAGAGATTGACTGCCAAAGTGGATTAATGCCTTTCACATCTGCAAGTCTTAGTTCAGATCAAAAGTGAAATAAGCCATACGTGTTCAGAGCAGACATGTGCGCACATCATAAATACTGCCGCACAGGCTGGCCTCGTTTGAGAATTAAGAGCTCCTTTTTTTTGGTGGGAGGGATTCAGTGCTAAAATACTAGTATTTCATAAGCACCACAGATTTAGCCTCAATTATTTTTTTTTAATTATTATTTGGATTAATCCCTAAATAATTCTCATTGTAAAATTTCCAGTCAAACTTTTTTTTTTTTAATTTTAAAGCTCTGTTACAATTTTAAAGTTTTATAGCTGCGGGATTTGAAGGACTAGAGTTGTCTGGTGTTTTCCCAGCTAGTCCAGCTGTCTTCAGAGGAGCTGGGTAGGTCGGCAGAGTGTGGTGTGGGCTCCTTTGTTAAATCCATCACTGAGCGAGCGAGAGAAACGGGCAGTAGCCGTGGTGAGGGCTTTGTTGTGTGAGTACTTTCCGCCTTTTCATCTCGACCTCCCAAAATTCTCTCCTCTTCCAGGCTTTTCCTTTTTTTGTGCCAGGTTTCCTGAGGGCTTTCAGGCATGGAAAGCCTGAGGTTGTTGCTTTGCTGCTTTCTCAGGAGGTGCTGGGGAAACACGAGCTCCTGTTGCATCTTCCTCAGGTGTCAGTGCTTCTCCAAGGTGGCCTTCTGCAAAAATGCATGACACGGGCTTTGTCCTGAGGGTCTCCGGCTACCGGAGGGGCCTCTGAGCATCCTCTGGGAAGGCAGGAGCAGCCTCCTCATCTTTTGGTAATAGTGCGGGAGGGATAGGATTTCTGAGACTGAGATGGCTGGTGAGTGTGGGACAGGAGCTCCCAGGTGCTTATTTGACATGGCTTACTTGGCGGTATGGATGAACAAATACAAAGATTAAAGCAAGCAGTGAGCTGCAGGTGTGGATACTTCAGCAAACGCAGGCGAGAAAAATCAATTTTTCACAAATGAAAGAGGAGAAAAAAAATCAATAGGGAAAGGGCTGTTATTTCCAATTTAAAGCTGGAGGAGTTGGGGTTTGATCTCTGAGTTCATGCTTTCCTCTTCTCATTCACATGTTGCACAGCTCTGTTATTGGAGAACTGTAGACTGTGTCATATAGAGATCATTAAATATAAATGACTGAAAGAATGTGAAATGCTTCCCGTCCTTATTTATTTATTTACTTGTCTGCTTACAGAACTTCTCCCTCTGTAGTTAACTCCTGTGGATGCCAGTTCCCTGTACGGGAGTACGGGAATGCATTGAGCTTTCGCTGTGAAGTCCACCAGCCTTTTCCTCGTGCGTGTTTTGACAATATTTAAAGCACACAACTCAGACTGTAGTTATTGATCTGTGTTTGTTTCTTTTCAACAGACTGTGATTCCATCTGGCTACCTGATGGTAAGAGTGGCCCACAAAAACATGACCAATATTTTAAGTAGAAATACAGATTTTGGCTTTGCAGTATTATCTGCATGAGGTCTGGTAAATACGATGTGAGGGGACCCAGGTGGGGTGCAGAGGACCGTCTCGTCTTCCCTTGGTGCAGCCTGCTGTAATGGCAGGGCAGCGTGCCAGTTTTTTAACGTAAAAACAAAAAAAACCCAGTATTTTTGGCCGATTCCTATTGCTAGATTCCACGTTGCCAAACACGTCTGCTAGTGTTAACTGTATGAGAGCTGTGCTACCTTGCAAATCTATTCGTGTGGAGACTTAGCCTGGTAGGTAGTAGACAAAACCGTGTACTGATGCAAGGACTTGTTTCCTTACTAAAGCTCTGCAACAGTGGAGGGCTCACTTGCAAACAGGCACTTGCTAGATCTTGGCACTGTGAGCATCTCAGAAGAGCAAGCAGAAGTGATCATTAGGAAGGTACTGCCAAGTTCATGGGTGATCTGCAAGACTGCATGTCTTTATCGCTCTCTTCAGTCTATAGTAACTATTTTTTCTAGTGTGTGTATATATATTTAATTACATATATTATTATATATATTTATA
>VYXH01008917.1:1414-13331 GCA_013397275.1 Burhinus bistriatus
TTATTCGCCCCATGACTATAGCTACATTTCAAGGTACTTGCGAGTGCTTGAGACATTCCTCAGTGAAGCTTGGGGGGCCTCCTCCTCCTCCCTTTCATCTCTCACCATTTGTTTCAGGGGATTTACAAGTCGACTGTTACACAGAACACAGGAACAGGCTGCCCAGAGAGATTGTGGAATCTCCTTAGCTGGAGATATTCGAAACCCACCTGGATGCGTTCCTGTGCAACCTGCTCTAGGTGAACCTGCTTTGGCTATGCGGTTGGACTAGATGATCTCAGAAGGTTTTACAAGTCGACTGTTACACAGAACACAGGAACAGGCTGCCCAGAGAGATTGTGGAATCTCCTTAGCTGGAGATATTCGAAACCCACCTGGATGCGTTCCTGTGCAACCTGCTCTAGGTGAACCTGCTTTGGCTATGCGGTTGGACTAGATGATCTCAGAAGGTCCCTTCCAACCCCTCCCATTCTGTGATTTCACAGTGCCTTCTAGGGATCTGTGTGAACAGGAACAGTATGTTGTCCTCTCCAGAAAACCACAGACCTGCAACTTAAAAAGAAAAAAGAAAAAAAGAAAAAAATATTGATACTGCACTAATATGGCACAGTATCAGAGCAACTCCACACAGCCACCTCCATATTATATAGAAGAATATTACAATTGTGCAGGAGATATTATCACAGCTTGGTGCTACACAAATCTTTGTACCGCTACTTTTGGAACAGAATAGAGGTTTTAGGTCAGAACAAGCATGTATATAGATTTAAGTACCTTTTCCCTCTACTCTTGTTCATGGGAGCAAGACACTCCTTGTTAGTCTGTTTATTTTCAGTCATCTTCCTAACAATTTTTGGCTCCTCAGCCTGCTAGTGACAGAACCACAGGATAGTTTAAGTTGGAAAGGACCACTGCACCGCATTTGGCCCTAGTTCCTGCTAAAAGCAAGTCCACCTAGATAAGGGTGAACTCTGCTTTCCTTTTGTGAAAATCTGTGCTCTCATTTTCCTTTTCCTGTGTCTATGATATATGCCCCCTTTTGTGCTTTGATTCTTTCTGAAAAAAACTTGATGTGTGGTGAAGGAGGGATTTGTGATCCTGGCCTGTCCACATCTCCCGGGTCAAGTAACCAGAGCCTAAAGTTTGCAGCATTTACCTGCCAGACTGTAGATGCAGCTATAAAGAGACAGAAAAGGCATACTCGTATGCAAATGTAGAGGCTGAGAAAAGTCCAAGTTGCTTTAGCTTCCTACATTATCTAAATTTCCACAAGAACGTCTCGCTTTCTTCCAAAAAATCCCATTTCAGCAAGGGCAGAAGAATTCAACTGCCCTTTTGCAGCAGAATGAATTGCCTTAAAGGATGGTGCATCTTTTGTATGGACCCAGCCGGGATGATTCTTCAGTTTCCTGGCTGTTTTTACACCACCTGCCTTTTAGATAATAACATCTAAGACAGAACAGGATATATGAAAAAGAATGATAACATACAACTCTGTAGTATTACATAAATAATTTGTCTTCACAGGAGACATCAGCTTTTCTCATCTCAGAACTAGCTCAAACAAACAATAGAATTATAAGCATTTTGCCCCCATCTTGATATGGCAAACTTTCTTTGCAGACTGGAGCAGCTTTACTTGTCTTCTACATCCTTTTGTCTAGTACTGACCTCCCTTAGCAGCAGTCTTTCAGCAGCAGTTGTCAAGATTAAATCCTTAATATAGGTAGCAAAGTTCCAGTTCTCAGCTATGCCTCGCTTCTCAGTGTTGTAAGGTCCTTAGTACAGTTCCAGCTCACATGAGGGCTGGAACAGGAAACCAAGTTTGATTATTTGCCAAAATTTGGCTATTAAAACAACAATGAAAAAAACAACAAAACCGAAATCATTGACCAGCTACACAGAGTTAATTTTTTTCAGTATTTGTATTTGCCACTACCATTTGTATTTGCCAACCAAATACCAAGTGGTATTCTTGAAATTTGAATATTCTATACTTCTTAAAAATTAAAATTAGTATTGCCAACATTCTTGGTATAAATATGTCCAAAATCAGGTTTAAATATTTTCCTATGGAACTCAGCAAGGAAGATGCCAACCTTATTGAATAGAAAACTTTTAGAAACCAGTGTTTCTTGTTGCCAAGATCTGTTTTCATATATTAGCTTTTGATCCATTCTGGCTAACCAGCAAGATTTAAAATTGTGTAATTAAATGAGAAAGGGATGGTGCGATTGGAAAGCTGTTTATACTCGCTAGGACACTTGCAGAAGAGAACCTGGGCTTGGATACTACAGCCCAGATGTACAATGCTGGGGTGAGCAATAGCATGCAGAACTTCCCAAGATACAGCTTCTAGTTGGGACTGTGGTTGTTACAGCTTCCTCTTGGTTCCTAGGATTTTCCTTTAAAATGCCCTCAACTAAATTGGATCAACCTGAGGATGTGGGCACACCCAGACAGTTGTTGACCAAGTCTGTGGAAAGCATTAGGCCTTTGCTGAAGCAGGAAATCCAGCATCTGAGGAGCCATTGAGATAATATTTCAATAACCTGTTATCTGACCTGAAATCAGAAGGACTTTGTGTTCAGTGCTTCAAACAACTTTCTTGAAAGTCTGGCAATATTTGCCAATAAGCCACTTTTTTTCCCCAGTATCACTACAGAAAGAGATTAAAGTAGTGTCTCTAACCCCATGCTGTTTTTCCAGTGTTTGCATTGTGTCTGTGCACACATGACTGCCTGGATGCTGAAAAAGGAGTTAGCTACCCACTCACAGTTTTGCTGAAACACAGAGGGTTCCAGTAAACTGCTATATTTTTCATTCATACCTGCTTTAATAAACTAAATTCTCAAGGAGTCCCTTATGGCAATAAACCAGATACAAACAATAATTTACATATCTCAGGAGAACAACACAAAGGCTATACATAGATTTAGGGAAGAAAAAACAGAACATTATGCATAAGTCACTGTATTTTAGCATGTAGTAGACACCAATTATTTAATTGAATGTAGCTACCTATTTACTGCTTTCTATTGCAAATTAATTTGTAAGTAGTGGGGCAATTTGGAAGATTTTAGAACCAATAGAAGTGTACTGACGAGAAGATCCTTAATGGATTGAAATATATCCAACTTTAGTTGCTTATTAGATTTTAATTGGTATGACTTTTAAACTATAAAAAGTAAAATAATACCACTAAGTTTCCAAAATACATAATTATGAGTATTGGTAGGCAGTTCAACCGCTCTTCTTTCCAAT
This sequence comes from Burhinus bistriatus, assembly GCA_013397275.1. Classification (NCBI taxonomy): domain Eukaryota; kingdom Metazoa; phylum Chordata; class Aves; order Charadriiformes; family Burhinidae; genus Burhinus; species Burhinus bistriatus. Next base: position 4,679 of record VYXH01008917.1, read on the forward strand.
GCACACAATTATTAACATATCCTGAGATGACATATTTTGCAACTTAGAAATACATTTCTCAAAAGAACATGTATGTGATAAAAGAGTCTTACAGGTATCAATAAGAAGTATTTTAGCTCCAGATTTCACCAAATAAAATCTAAATAGTCCTGGCTGAAATTTGCTGATTTCAGAAAAGTGAAATTTCCCTCAGTCAGGAGTTGGTTTATGTTTTAAATGTGCTTTGGGATGGTGAATATAATCTGAGGATTAATTACTGTATTTTGGAGTTTTTTGTCTAATTCAAATCTGACCAAGACTGACAGCTACAAAAAGTCTTAGCTAATAATTTTTGGCCAGCTTGTTTTCATTTTTTTGAGGGTTCCTCTTTTGTTTTTGTTTGGGGTTTTATTTAATTTTTTCCCTGACCATCATGAAAGACATTCACAATCTTAGTTTATCTGCAGAAAGGAAAGTTAGACCATAGTGGGTACGTACCTGTATCAGCACTTGTTTGTGAAGATGCACACTGGCCTGAGATCAAACTGAAAGAGCCTGTTAACCTTTCATCTGTCTGAGTGAGCCATTCTAGCCTAGTAGGAGACACCTGGCAGTAGATTAATACACTGAAGTAAGGAAACCTTGTGGTAGTTCCTCTGCAGAAATGTTTCACTGTGTTCAAATAATTATTTATATGAGAGCTCAAATGTATGCTGCATGAGACTGCTGTAATGGTGAGGCTGTCTGGGGATGTTTTGTGCAGGCTGGGTGGGTTCACAAGTTGGACAGACACATTTTTCTAGATCTATGAATGCTTTTGTAAGAGAAGCCTTGGTTTTGACAAACCAATAGTTTTGGGAAAGTCCTTGAAGGATTTCCAATCAGTGCTGTTTTTCCTGACACGTCATGTTTTCTACTTATACATCTTATACATCTTATACATCTTTTGCCTGCCCTTTGTCTTCCAGCAAGAAACAGTCTGGGACAAGACTCTGTTCCATCAATGCTCTCTCTTTTAAATGAATACTACAGGGAAGTATTTGCATGGGTTAATACCACAAGTTTTTGACTGAGAACCTCAAATTTGCCGTTTAGCAATATACTTAAATTAGGAGCAGCTAAAAAGAAGAAACGGCATGTAGGAATGTTTATACTTCATCTTCATGCAAGTCCTGATGTAGGCTATCTCAGGCCAGTTTGACCATTGTCTCTTGCTAGACTAGCACTAAGAGTGGTTGTAATTTATACTGTAATTTATACAGTAGCTGCCAGGAGGAGTACAGAATTGCAGCACCACAAACTATCTTCTCCCTTGTCCCTGCACTACAGTGCCCTGTAACGAGAGAGGGAATGTGCAGGCAGGAAAAGACTGGCCAACACATCTGTCTTCCTTTTTCCAGAGATCTTCACTAAGCAGTACTTTCTAAGCTGAACTGAGAAACGTTGTGTTATAAATCCCTTTCAGTCCTTTGTGTTGAGCTAAAAGGCACAGTATTGAATACCTGCTACTGCACTGACTTGATTGACTCTGATGTATATTCATACTTACCTACTATTTGTTCTAATACTACCTGATCTTCTAATACCACATTAGGTAATGTGAATATCCATAGGTATATGCTGTTTATTTTCTTTCCGAGAGTCTTTCCTCCTATATATACAATGTATTGTTTTGTGAAAGTAGGATTTAAAGGACAGTAGTTTTTTTCTTTTTCACTGCAGTAAAGTTGTCTTGAACCTGAAGTTAACCTGAAAGTTTGTAACCAGTTTTCATGTTAAAACTACTGGTAAAACTTCCACGTGGCAAGTCATGATCCTTACCCTGGGTAGATCTCTGAGAAAGCTCTCTACACATCTGCAAGTGCAGATAGGATCTCCATGGGGGGCGGGATGACACCAGAGAGAAAAAAGGTTGTATCTTTGTTGCAGACATTTCCCAGAAATATTCCCTAAATCCACTTCAGGTTCCTGTTTATTAGGAACCAAAACTGTTGATGAGATTAATGCATATACTGGTGCCAGCCATGATCATGTAAACCTCGCATCATGATTTACCATCTTGTACCCTTCGCCTACTGTGGGAAAGATGAAAAGCCCAATTCCCTTTCCTCAATCCAAGCACAAGAAACAGTACTAAGAGGGTCTGCTGTATGGATTATGACAAATGAATTAGAACTACAATATACAACTTGAACTGTGTCAAATTCCAGATAAAGTTCTTCAAGTGTCCCCCAAACTCTGTTTTCTCCTTAGTGTATATCTGGCAGTAGAAAGGCAGCAGCTATCACAGCATTGTGAAGCTGGAGCTGCCTGAGTCAGCCAAATTCACTTTTTCAGAAGTAGAATCTTACCCAGGACTTTTCTAGATGCTCAGTGAGGAGTTATTCTCAGATGTCTGTAGCATATCTGAGTTGAATCTGGCTCTTAATACCATGGAAATTTCTGTTTAGATTGACCAATGGGCTGGAAAAATACGAGGAAAATATAAAGGCTTAATTTTTTCCAGGATATAGTATGTGTACTGGATGCTTGAGAATCAATCCAGGCAGCAGCAGCTGTAATTCATAACAGATTATATTGGCTGTTTGCATGAGTTTACGTTTAAGATGAAATTCACAGTTTTCTCATTGTTCCCGTATTACATGGGTTTCTCTGGGAAGTATTCACAGTACAAAAATGAGTTCAGATTCCCACCCAGGCATCACACAGAGTGAAACTACATTGTGGTGGGCTGATCTACCATTTTGTTTCTTTTTCCCTAGTCAGCACCAATGTTGTAAGTACTGTCATCTAACTGAGGCAAGGTAAATGCAATGCCATATGCCAAGAAGTGTGTGTGTATACGTGAGAAAGGGATGCTATATCATCCAGGAAAAAAAAAAAAAAAAAAAAAAAGGACGAAATGCTTATCTAGCTGGAAAGTCAGAAATGTCATGCAGTGGAGTAATACAGAGACCTCTTACACAGGCAGTCTCACCTTATTATATTAGTATTTTTGAGTGAAAACTACATGCTTTAGGATTTGGCCTATTTACACCAACTGGAAAAGAAAGCTTTCATTTGGTCTCTAAGAAGGTTATTGCCAAACAGGGTTTTGCAGCCATGTCTGTGAACAGGCTCAACTAGGACCAGTTTTGGAGCTCTCCATGCTCACCTGCTTCCTACTTGTACTAAATATACTATTAAGAGAAAGCTCACACACTGTGGGAACAAGTGATGCACAGTCCCCGGTAGATCATAACTGCTACAACACATTCAGTAGAGAATGACATTCATTATAGTGATTTGTGTAATGTGGCCTCCTATCTCATATTTGGTGCCCAATGAATCCTCGAAGTCTTCATTCATTTCTTCAAATTTCTACCTGCTTTTCTCAACCTTTTGGCTACACCGGTGTTCAAATGATGAAATGGAGCTTGCAAAGATTAACACAATAAAATATGTACCACAAAATGATATGTAGAACTTGGAAATTAAATAAAATGCAATGTTAGCTCTCACTGACTTTCACTCCTCTCCCTTCCCCTCGCCCTTTGAAAAATAGTGCATCAGAGCTGAAGAAACAATGTGTGCATAATCCCCCAGTGGTAAAGTGATGTTCAGGCTCTTTTGAATTGATTTAAAGCTCTTGCTTTTTGTCCTTCGTACTGTATGTAGCTGCACATGTAGTAGTTAGGATTATAAACTACAATACTTGCACAATGGGATGAATGAATGCTGGAATAGGAGCCTTTGTGTGAGAAGTGCTCATGTGTTTTGGCTTTAGTTAGCACCTTAAAACATTTTCTATAGGATTAAAAACAAAATAGAAAAGCAACAGTCCTGTCGGGACTGTTCCTGCTGGGCATATCTGTCAGCCTTGCTGTGTGTGACCACTTTTAAAAGTGAGAAAAAAACTTGAGGAAAATTACTGTTTCACATTAGGTAAAGCATAACAAAGAGGAATAATATTGTGGGCACAGTAAAGAAACAACTGTCTTGGTAAATCAAGCTTAACTGTTAAAATTCCTTCTTTTGTAATCTCTCTGTTGGTATCATTAACACCCAAATAGATCAGATTGTTTCTGCTTTGTGCACACATTTGATTCAGGAATAGCTAAAGTCTGGCTTTTGGGGGCGACTGGAAATTGAAGGTATTGTATTACTGGTCTGCTTCTTGGCCCCACTACTCCTGAAGAAATCATTTACTTGTTCTGGTTGTGGTGAAACAAGTGGTAAACCTCTAGCTGGGGTCAGTGGGACAAGACTGTGCTCATTGTTTATGTCTCGCTTAAGAGAGCTTATTGAAAAGTTTCATCCCTTTTTTTTAATAGTTTTTTTTAATAAACCAGTGAGTTTGAAACCTGAAGCATTCGGGTTAGACAATGAACCAGACGGTTTATGGGGTTTATGGTAACCTGCCTTAGAAAAGCAACTGCACTCCTTTCTTCAAAAAATGAAAATCTGGGGGCTTTGTTTTGGCTTGGAACTAAATCAAGTCTTTAAACAGCATTACCGTTCCCTCAGTATCTCTAATGCCAGTTGTATTTTACATTCATATTTGGAAAACAGTCCAAGACCATGAACATGCAAAAAGATGTTATAACAGAAAAGTTTCAATTGGTTTTCTAAATAAAGTGAGGTCTGATTCATTGCACAGTTTATATCCCTGGATTTGCAGCAAGTCTTTTGCTGAAGCAAGGACAAGTCAAGGGCTCTGTGAGATCTGCTTTCCTTCAGGAGTTACGGGTTTGAGGTTGGGGAGTTAGCTGCAAGGAACATCAGCAAGTCTATGGCTTGCAAAATAGGTCTCTGTGGCACAAAGGTGGATGTGCACTGGCCTGACTGCAGTATATTAATAACAGAAATAGGAGATGTGCTTGTGGCAAAACATAAAGTTTTAGTAATATTTTTTTTTTCATGTTGTTCTAATTTTCCGCTTGTGTGTTTGAAACCTGGCTTATAGATAAGAGAAAACTCTCCTGTTTGTGGAGACAGTTTGTCTCCTCCTTTTGCTGGTGAACATGTGTGCAAGAGAGTGAGGGACAGCAAAATGTGAGAGCCGGGTTCTTCAATGGTTTTGATGTCAATGTGAGTCCTAGTGATTCCAAACTGTCGAAATTTCAGATCCCTTGCTCTGTATCTGCAAGGGATTTAAAAAGGATTAAAAAAAAAAAAAAAGAAAAAGAAAAAGAAAGATAAAAGATATAAAAATACCCCCACACTCAACTGATAAATCTGTGGTTGGTTCTGCAAGTAGTGTCTTGAGAGATACTACTACAGTTGCTCAAATAGCATCATTTTGCATATGTTAAGGCACTTCCTGTGCTATTTTTTAGTAATGTGACCTTGTTTTTTCTGGTTAGTAGCCATGTGGACTATTCCAAAGCCACTTGCATCTGTTTGAAACTCCAGCAACAAAAACTTGACAGGACAGAAGGTGTTGTTAAATAGTAGGAGAAAACAGGGGCATTGCCACAAAGCAAGGGCCTATCCTTTAAAAACAGAATGAAACAACAGTTTATTAGAGCATCTGTTTTGTCCTTTTCATTTATTTCCTATCATTTTGGAAATGATAGAAAATAACTTTCTATGAAGTAATGCTAAACTGAATCATTTGAGAATGGCAAAGTCTCTCCACTGCTCTCTGGAACAGTATGGACGAAGTTTTTGTAAAAAGAAAGATAGCAATTAAATTAGAGAGTTTCCCTAGCCCTCAAGCTTTTTGAAAGTGAAGACTGGTGCCCATACGTAGCCCGTCAACTGATCCTGTGGTGTGATTTTGTAGTGCAAGTTATGATGAGTCATGATGTGAGCTGTGGCAGCCGTGCTGAAATACAGTTTGTAAGGTTAAATTTTTGAACCTGAAAGTGTGTAACTAGTTTGCTGTGCATTAACACCAGAAGGCAGCTCAGCCCCACACAGCTGCTCGCTCATTCCCCAAAGGGGGACCGGGGAGAGGATCAGAACAACAAAAGTAAGAAAACTTGCGGATTGATATAAAGACAGTTTAATAAGTAGAGGGGAAAAAAGGAAACAAAACAAATCAAAAAACAAGTAATGCAAGAGCAATCACTCACCACCAGCTGACTGATGTGCAGCCAGTCCCTAAGTAAGGATGACACTGGAAAACTGCCCCCTAGTTGTATTGCTGAGCATGATAATATATATAATGTATGGGATATCCCTTTGGTCAGTTGGTGTCAGCTGTCCCGGGTGCGTCCCCTCCCTGCCTTTTGCCCACCCTCAGCCTAATTGCTTGGAGGAGGAAGAGTGAGAAACAGAGAAGGACTTGGCACTCTGCAGGCACTGTTCAGCAATAGCTAAAACATAGGTGTGTTATCAACACTGGTCACAGTGGTCACAAATGCAGGACATAGCACCATATGACATGATACGAAGAAAATTAACTCCACCCAAGACAGACCCAGTACATGATTAAAAACTCCACCTCTTTCCTCAGCTAAGGGATTTTTAGCTGTTTCAGTTGCTAATGTAAATGATATAAAATATTTTCCTTTGTCCTGTTGTTTGTAGAAAGTAGAACCAAATTCAGTGCAGAGCTGTAAGTGCAATTATCCTGACATAGCTCAGCTAGGACAGAAGACTATGTATTACAGCAAAGGCATCAAATATCTCTTTCTCTCTGCGGCAGCCAGTGTCAAGTTACTTGTTTTCAGAAGAATGCTTTGTTTCTCTGACTATTTGTTTTCACACTGCTTTGTGGAACTTTTTTGTTGGGACCAATGTACATTTTCAAAGCAGTTTCAATCCCATTTTCAGCAAACATGTACCACATTGCTTAAAAGCATTTGGGTGCCTAGCAATCTCCCACTGAAAACTGTGAGACTTAGACACTTAGATATCTCTGAGTGTTTGGATTTTGAAAGCTTATTAAACAAACTTTCAAAGGCTCCTGAAATGAATAGGAGTTAGCTGTGTTACATTTCAGTGGGATCTGAACTTCTAACTCCACAAATTAACTCAAAAACAGAACTATGGGGCTTTTGGAAATGCTATCCTGATTTCACTGAAATGTAATTGATCTGATCTAGCTGAACTGTATCCCTATTTTGAGGTCCTGTCGCGGGATGGAAGTATCAGACTCAGTTACGATTTAGCAGCAGTTCAGTTTTATTTGTGATTTGAGGCAGATCAAGAGATTGAGTTTTAGCAGCGCTTAATCATTAACTGATTTAAAGATTTGCAAAGTGATTTAACTAAATAAATGAACAGCGACTTGATTACAGATTCGAAGATGACAAGATTCACACTAGCTTACTATAAGGTATCCCAAACCAGTAAGTATACATATGAGAGCAAAGCACAGATTTCAGATTAATGCATGTACATATAAACANGGGTCTTCACTAGAATCGCTACTTATAGGATCCGAGATAATTGACTTTCGTCGGGGTACTTTTCCACTCCAGCCCAGCTTGGACAATGGAATAGTCCAGTACTTTCCATTGGTTATGCAAGCCCAGGACTTGTTAGGACTTGTGGTCCTGGTACCCCCCTCTCTGTGGCCACGATCCATATGTTGTCAGGAGTGACTGATTATAGTTACTATCTTCAAACGGTAAGAGCCATGGGAACCAGGTACACTAAGGGGTTGCCATAGTGTTCTCGTCCATTGCTCTCCCCCCTTTCTTCCTTTAATGTTAGACCATTATGTATTGTTCTGGTCATGGTATTATTATGTGCCCCAGGTGTGGAGGGAATCACACCAAGTATCGAGAGGCCTGAGAATGGCAGGGGGGGGTTGCACCACCACAGGTCCTTGTCATTGGGGTTGGTATTCTAGCCAACATTAATGAATGGATTAAAAAAAAAATGTTTTGCAAAAATTCCTGGTTGCCTAATCATGTAGGCCATGAGACAGGACTTTCTAAAATAGTAAGGCATATAATTCCCATTTATTCCCAAAACTGCCCATGCATACGCTATCACAAAGCCAGATAAAGACCTATGTGTATCTGTAGGTAGTTAAATATCCTTAAGTACTCTTTAATTTGACTTCATGGTACAATACCTATAGCTTCACTTTCCCTGGTTATAAAAATTGTTACTAGTGTTACTGCTGCACCACAGACTCTTTTTGAGAAATGACCACAAAATTAAAAAAATAAGAAATTGCTTTTAAATTCCATGTATTACAAATGTTGTATTCTTTTTTAGATTTTTTTGCATAATCTGTAATTCTAAAAAAAAATATTCCTAAAGTAATATAGATACTGACCTATGGAACTGTTGTCCTTCATTTCTCTATTGTTCTTCATTTCTATTCAAATAAATGAAGAAAAATCAAAGGTATAAAATAATTCCACCAGGGACATAGGTGATTTACTTGGTCCAGAAAGAAAAAATCCATTTCCTGAGCACCGATAGGCATGCATTAGTGCAGTGTGTAGAGCTTCACATGTAAGCACACAGAAATTTCGTACCTGAAAAGAGCCAATGTTGCACACTACACTACTCAGATAGATACAACCAGAGGATTTAAAGGATTACCCTCTGCATCAACATGTTTGTCTGTGATTTAGGAGGATTAAAAAGGCCTGGGGCACTCAAGTCCAGGCAGGAGAGATATTCCAGAACAACAAACCCATGGCAGACTGTGATGAACGTGACTACTCTGATTACACTGAGAAAAAAAAAAAGGTGAAGGAGGGGGAAAAAAAAAGAAAAAAAA
>VYXH01008919.1:0-16519 GCA_013397275.1 Burhinus bistriatus
TTTAATCCTGACCCACAAGCTCTTGGTCAGCTCCTTGTCCATGCCCAGGTAGAGCTCCACGCACACCAGCTGGTCATTGACATAGAGGTCGGCACCGCGTCTTCATCTCCCCTGCCTGTCCTTCCTNACTCACCAATAACAAGTACAGGGGAACAATATGTGTATAATTGTCCTGAAAAAATATTTTAATTCTATTCTGTTCTCTACTGAGGAAAGGGAACACCTTTCCACTTTCACATAAAAGGCAGAGAAGAGGGTTTTTTCCCCCAACATTTATTATAGTTTTCATTGGAAAACATGCATTGTCTAAGAAATGGATGGATCTGACACTTCATTTATTCCAGTACTCCATTACATAGCCAGTTAGTATGAAGGAGTGATAAAATTAACAAAAATTAGGGCTTAATGTCTAGCCTTGGGGCTTTGTCTATATGTAATCATTTGGCCAGTATGACAGAATAAGACACGCATTTAATTCAATTATCTTACAGCAAGTCTGAGCTTGAATATTAAAAATAATTAGCAGTTTGTTTAGTGAGTTTGTTACTAAACTTCGTTACTTTTAATTTATTGACCTTTCTTTTCCAGGCCAGAACTATCTATTTTCAGTTTAGTCTTGGGGTGCTGACATTTTGTTTTGCAAAGGGGAGGTGACGATTCTTTTAGAATCTCAGTAAGAAAGGCATTGATACTCAAGGTTGGTTAACTGGTTTATTGAGTAAAGGATGTAAATTACAGAGAAGATTTAGCAATGTTATATCCCTTCTGGTGCCAGGAACCCTGGCTGTTGTAACATCAGATGAGACCCTCCTTGTAGATTGCATCATCCCATCTGTGGTGAGGTTCTCCAGCCTCAATGTTTTTCACATCCTTACAGCATTCTGACAAATGAGCAAAGCTACCAGTCTTTAACCTGTGCAACGCTGAACTTTCTAGACGGCATACCAAGGTTCACTGAGAGTGTTATGCTCTTACACAGCTCCAGAGGAACAGTTCCTACAAGAAGTAAGTACAGGTAGTATTGTTAAAGGCAGCATATGCTCATGTCACAGTATGTGCTCAGATTATCTTGCAGTCACTCATGCTAACATAGAGGTGTCTGCAACCAAGGCCTACAGTTAAACTCTGCCTAGATTCTGCTTGAAATGACCATTCCCTACTGCAATATCTTCTGCAGTGGCTCACTATACATCTGCTTAGAATAAAATCTTTACTCAGATAAAAGCCTTCTTCAATGACACATCTCAGAATCTTTTGCCTGACTTAGTTTTTCTCTGATTCTTTCCCTTTCTTGACAGTTTTTAATAAATGTCTTTTATTACTGTCTTTGAAAATTCCAAATTGTTGTCTGGAGTACCTTGTGATCTAAGAGATTATCTGAAATGCTCTTAGCTTAAGACCACTTTCATCTCTGACCTGCAGCCAAAGGAAACACTTTCTCTGAAGGAGTTTAAGTTCATGATTCGCTCAGCTTGCCTGTACCTGTAAATGACAGGTGCCAACATGGCCATGTAATATATGTACTGCAGTTGTCATATCACCCATAGCTTTTTTGAATTTACAGATCTTTTTCTCCCTTTTTCTCTGTTTGCTGTTACAAAATATCCATAATTTCTTCTGTCATTTGAACGTTGATGGATTTTCAACAATGAATTTGTTCATCCAGCCATACCATCAGTTAATTTTCTTTGGAAAACTTTCAGTGACATAGACCTAGTAAGTACTATTAGTAATTAGAACTTTTGAATAAGGGCAGAGCTAGTGATAGCATAAAAAATAGGTTCTCCCTTTGTGCAATTGGGAAAGAGTGAGATAGAACCCAGATACTTTTGTTTCTGCAGGTGAGTATGGGCTACTAAGTAGTAGTAGAGTAGAGTGCTCTACCCTCACGTCCTTGTTTGCACGCATTTGTTTTCTTCAATAACCAAACCTGTCATATAAGAACTTCTGACACGGAGGTCCTCATTCAAAGCCAGCATCTAAATTAGAACATTCATGAATGCTTCTTGATGAACTTCAGAGGAACTTTCGAGAAATAATTAATTTGATATAATGGAGAGACTCCATTGACATCTTATGACAGATACGGCAAGCAATCCTGAATATATGGTTGTCTTTACCCGTGTCTTTTTTATGGTAAGATCACAGCACGCATCCTCTGTTGTATCTGTTATCTGTTATCCCCAAATACTAGCCTCCACTGAGATGTCAACATTTTCCACCCTCTCATCTGTGCACACAAGCACGCTGCTTGTGTGATCACTTCAAATCAAAATAGATTCAGTTACAGAAAGAATTTAATCCATATTTATTGGCAAATCTGACTAACTTTGACTAAAACAGAGTAGAAACAGAATATACAAGTAGCTTAGCCAGTAGTTCAAAGGAAACTGGTTGCTGTATGTCAACTTCTCAAGAAAAGATATCAAGTAATGATTGTGTCTCTGCATGATACTTCATGGAGGTTAATAATGCCTTCTAATTCCACTTCTAAAATGCAGATTTTTTTCTTATTTCCTGTGCATAAAAACTACAGAAGCTGGGAAAGGGCCTCTGTTAGCCTTAAAGTGCTTCAATTCTACTGATGCTTATTGGGGTACCTATTTTGCTGGTAGGTGTCTGACTTTTTGAAGGTATTGTCAATGGAATTCTGATGGGAATTGAGCAGAAGAAATCCGGGTTTAGGTGGTGATAATAGCTCCTCAAGACCCTGAGAGCTGTAAAAATAACAGGACCTGTGCCTTAGCATAAAGCAGGCAGCTCATTTAGTTGTATCATTTTCAAACGCTATTTTACAGAGCAACTTCAAAGATATATGCTTCTGCAGTTCCAGACCAAAGAAGCAGGGAGGAATGGAAAGAAGACTTCCTGCCTAGTAACCTGTATTATTAGCTATCATCTTCTTTAGCTGCTTATTGGATAACAAATACTCTTACATACCAGCTTGCTCTCATATTGTGTCACTAGGCTGTAATATGTCGAATACTTGATTTGATTTTCACATTTTGATGGTAGCAGAAGCAAATTAATCTAGTCTGACTTAATTGGAAATTCATACACTTTCCCAGCCAAAGCTGTCAAACAGGTAGAATAGATGAAGCTGTTTAAGGATTTTCTGCCTGTAAAATGGAAGGGGGAAAAAAAAGATGATAATTCTAGTAAGTTACATAATGTTACGAAATAATAAAAAATGAACTGTCATCGCCTCAGTCTTGTTATATTTTAATTCACAGTTGAAATGAGCCCAGACTTTCTCATTTATACCAATCAACCTCCTCCACTTCATTCCTGAGCTGAGTGGTTCAGGAAAACAAGACCCAAGACCAATGACAGAGAATAGGAAGTATGTAAGCAAAAAGTAAGCAAACTGAGCATTTATGTTACCTTCCAGTTATGTGGAGCAACTATTGTCAAGCTTTTTTCTTCAGAAGACTATTTAGCATGCAGGATAGTAGGCTGAGAGCTACTTAAAAAATTTATCTCCATCTAGTGTGATGCAGGATACTACATTTAGAGAAGCCAGTTCAAAGTTTTCTTGAGCCTCTGGTGGCCAATAGGATGTGCTTTGAGAATTTAAAATGTAATGAATTCATTAGTGACCCATTCCATGTTGTATAGTTCCATCCTTATTCTCTTTTCTGACCTAAATATATCACTTGCTGTTGACAGTGAAAGGCAATAGGTATGTTAGTAGTGTTTAGGAAAGTAAAGAATGGCCAGGTAGGATCAAATATTCATTTAGTTTAGTATTCAGGAGTGGCCATTAGCATATGCCTGGAAAAAGCCAGAAAAGGGCAAGAACAAACAACAATTCTTGCTAATACCAGGAATAAACTTTCTTACTTTTTTCAGCTCAGGAACTTCCTGGAACAGGAATGGCAAGCCTGGGAGAGGGTCAATGATCACAATTCTTGTGGCTTTCAGTTGTTTTCATTCTAGTTTACACAGGAAAGACATCTGATGATAGCAGTGAGAGATGATAAGAATATCGGTGTCATTTAACACTTGAAAAATATGGGGTTTTTATACTATGTTCTATGCATAAATCCAGAGCCTGCCCATTGTGTGAAATAACTGAAATGAAAGACAGAGATATATTAAAATGAAATAAAATATGACTTTGCTATGAAATTAAGAGATGAACAAAAAATTCTGAACTTATTCAGATGGGAAATGTTTTTAATTGGAGTCCACCTCCAAACTATTTTAAAAGACAATGAAAAAACATTGCAACTGAAACACTAAACTTTCAACAGTCTCCTAACTTTCATACTATCAAAGGTGCAGTATAAATAACATGGACAAAGGAATTGTACCATTAAGCAATAAAAAGTATTTGGAATTTGTCAGATTGAGAAGTTTAAGTAACATTAAAAAAGAGAAATAAATTTCACACACAATTATTTCTCTCAAAAGTGAAATAAGTTGAATTTTTTTGTTTCCGGGAAACATTACTTTCAGTAATTCAAATCATTATTACCAAAACCATATATCAATCCAAATGCCTTTGTAGCAGTCTTTACAAGGGATAATCAATGACCATGAATAACATGAAATTTGAATATGGTTTCTAACAGGAAAGGACAAACCAAGCCGTTATAAAATAAACTGTGTTCTGCCTTGTGTTGGGATTGATTTGAAATGATTAACACCTCTTAAAAATAAACTGGTTTTGTTATTTTTAACATAGTAAAACTGTGAAAACAATAAGGTAAAAGTATATTAGGGAGAAGTGTAAAAGGGTCATAGGTATTCAAAGGACAGGGACCCAAAAGTTCTGTACCTAATAAAATGAGATTTCTTCCACATCTTCCCCTGTCACCAGTAGGTGCCATAAAAAGTAGCCAAAAGGATATTTTACGTGTCTTTCTAAACTTTAAAGAAGCATATATATAAATAAATAGAAAAGAAAAGAATCAGGTCAAAAATTTATTACAACACTGCTCAAACTTCTATTAAACAAGGTGGGGAATAACCAGCGGTTAACCAAATTTAATTTCATTTGAACTTCATTTATTGATATTTCTGGTGAAATCATTTTAGCATGTCTAATCTGATGGAAACCTCACAGGAGGGAAATAAGCAAGATGATCAAGTGCTGCAAAGCTTTATTGCCATTAGTGGTGACATCTCTCCATAATTACATAATAGAATTCAAAAAACAGGGGGCCCCATACTGAACTGTTGTCACTTTTTATTGTGTAACAAGTAACAACTGGGGGTGGGGGCAGGATCCTCCTTCAAAATAATGCACAGATTAAAGAAGCAATTAACTGAGCTGCTTGTATTTTCATCTGCTATAGATTTTAAAGTAATTGTATAATATGTCAGTCCAAAACATTTTTTAATTGTTTTTTATTTGTTTTGCACAACCTGTATAGCTCTAATTCACTGAGTTCTGGAAATATATGTATTACTAATTGTCCGTATATTGACGTGATTATAAATCAAAAGCAGAGCACTTGTTACACATGATATTATTTTATTTGAAGTTATCTGGAGCAAGCATTTCAAATAACAGATTTTCTGAATTTTGAATTTTTCTTTGAAAATATTGTCTCCTTTTCTCTTTTTTAATTATTCTCTCGGTTCCTTTACTTCCACTGGAGCAAAAAAATGGACACCCAGGTTTGGGGCTTTTTCTAATTAGCAAAGAAAACATAAGGAAGAATCCACTGGAGTAGTCAGAGACAAAGCAGAATTAAGAAGTTATAAGATAATTCCATTTAAAATCAGATTGAATCATTAATATTTTAAAATAATTTTGTACATTTTAAGAAGAATATAAGTATATTCTTTTCTCAGACATATTTTGCTTAAGGATGCCCTTATTGCTCTGTGTTACATAGGTGTTTGCAGCAGCTAAACAAAACCATTTAATTCCTTCTAATCTTTTTAATGCTGGAAGCACTAAACTGGCCAAAGAAAACCATTTACTTCCTATTAATCTTTTTCATGTTAGAAACCAGTATTGATACTTTCAATACCAGTTAAAAAAATAAATATAATATCTAAATTTATTGGTGGTTAATGAACCTTTCTTCTAGACAAATGTTTACGCCTGTAGTTCTTCTATAGCTCAGTGCGAGGGGCTGGAAGAAAATTAACTAGATTCTCATCCCATATAATTAATAGGTGTCTGCAACAAGAGGGATGAATTTTTCTTGGAAGGTGTCTTTCTGTCTCTGTTGGCTTCGGAGGGAGCCTAGATGACTAGGTTAACTTAGAAGCCTCAGCCAGTCACTATTTTAATAGTTTTGGAAGGGTTGATCTTAATATTAATTCTATCTATGCATATCAAAAGAAAATGACAGCAGAGGGCATTTTCATTTAACCATGCAAATGAGATGAAAGATCCTTGGAAGCAGCAGCAAGACATCCTCTAGTCCACCTGCCCGCTCCAACTCGTGCAAAACAACATGTCCTGGTATAATGGGTCATGTGCCCCGGTACAGTTACTGACTGTATGTATATTCACCCTTGCTGTAGGTGTCGTGAGTCCAGTGTCAGCTGGAACTCTGGCTGGACCTTATAATAACCCCTGTGCCTGGGCTTTAGCCAAGAATCTGTAGAACATTTCAACAGGTTTCCCTCTCCGTCTTGCTGTGTTAATTAACCTTTGTTCTATGACAGGCTGCTTCTACTGCTTAGTGTTATCATAAGCCTAAGGAGAATAAAAATGTTAGCAGTGGAGAGAGGCTGGGGACTGCCATAGATGGGTTTAAGTTCCATAAAAACATGAGGAAGGACTTTCACAATAAAAAATCTGACAGTATGGCTTTATCACCACAATCTGTCACTGCTCCTCGTATAACATAATGTTGAGCTTTTGCAAAAACAGAACAAATTGAAAAGAAAAAGTAGTTTCATTTCCATCTGAAAATAATTGTATTTTGTCACAAAACAAGCTGGAATGAACTTGAAATTCATAAGACTGTCTCAGGAGCTGTTGATATTCCTGAAAAGTTAACATAGAAAGGCAAAGATGCTGCAATATTTAATTCCCTTTTTAATTTTTCATAATGTTTGCAAATAATTTTCTATGCATGCTGCATAGAGGCAAGGTGAATAAGGATGCATCACATCAGGGGCTTGCCTGTGTTATCCCATATAATTATCTCTAATATAATGTTATGCAATATGAGTATATGAATAAATAATAAAATATAATAAAAATAGTATTTAGTTTCTTTATTCATTATTTGAAAGGGAGAATAACTAGCATATTTAATTACAGGTATAGAAAATAAATAATGATGTGTTGCAAATCACTGTGAGAATATGGCCTAATACAAGAAGATATTGTAAAAGAGAGGTTTTAAATATGTAAGGGAATGCAACAGGAAACAGACTAATAGGTTTGGATGAAAGAAGAAATTCTGGTGCTAGCTAGAAACATAATAGCATATCTTTTGTGTTTTAACACTAAAAATCTTAGGAAAAAACATTAATTTTAATCAAAATATTTTATGAAACACTGTGCCAGGTCTAGGCACAATGCCATATTTAGGCTGAAAAGAGCTGAAAATAAACATTTACGGTGGTAACCAGAACACCTAACTTTAGGTGACTAACTAAGTTCTAGATTAACAAGTTAGTAATGTGCACTGCATATATCAAAGAGACATAGAACTGCAGAGGAAAATCCTAACTTAGTTCTGTATTGCCATCTGTCACAGTCTTTCTCTCTCGTTCTATTGACTGTAATGGGAACATAAAGATTACACTTCTAATTTCAGCACTTTGGTAATTAAAATTATACAGCAGAGAATAAATCCTTAAGGTTCAAAGTTGTCTCCAAAACAGCATTGAAAGGCTCTTGTTTTCAATCTTCTGAGGAACAGAAGATTGTTTCCTGTGATTTATTCTCATTAATACAAATAATAATGTCTTTTTCACTTGGCTCCATTCAAAAAGAGAAATGCAGAATAAAACAAGTAAGAATTTTATAACACCAGTGTAGACATTCATGGCTGTAATGACATATGGAAGCAGACTATTCAAGGAAAAATGTGGCCTGCATATTCACAGAACAGAAAAGTTAAAATATTCTTATGAATGACACATGAGACTATAGCAGTGGTGGAACAGTAAGTGAATTAATACTGAAGTCTCAAAGACATACATGTCTTTGCTGAGGCCCCACACAGAAGGATCAGAGATATATAAATATAAAGAAGAAATAATGGTTTGTACATATGATAAGCTCTTTAAGGTTTGGAGTGAGAGAAGATAAATACTAGACTGTATTTAAGTGCCAGAAATAATTTCTAAATATTAAGATGTGTTCATTGAAGACATATTATGAACATTAAAGTCCTTTGTTATCCAGGTAATAAGTACAGGAATCTCAAATATTGTATATGATACTAGTGGGTATACAGTTGCAAAGGCATGCCATGGAGCCAAGGAAACAAAGGAGAAAGGAGCATGGGCAAGGAAATCCCATATTATATTTCTACTGAAGACTTTTTACTATTCTTTTCTGGTTGTTTATTGTCTGTAAAATGTCAATGGTTTCTTCTGCACCCGTCAGTAAAAGTAAAAAGTAGTGTATGACAGTGAAGTATTTTTTAATCTAATTTCCTCTTAAGTCTGAAAGGATTGGTACTTACAGAAAAAATAATTCAGACATGGACTTGTAATTTTTTACATTTAATCTATGACTGTTTAATGTTGCTGAAGTTCAAGGAGTTGATCACCACTTCCTTAACTTTTTAAACAAATTAACCATGAACTTAGATCTTATACTAAACTCTTAAGTGATCTTTTCTAAAACACCGAGTATCTGGTAGCTTCCTCTGAGGTCTGCTGAAACTTCTCAGTTTTCAGCAAATAAAACTCGACCTGGTTTATGTCCCACTCTTATTATCATTTGCAAGGAAAAAGAGAATACTGTTTCAATTATTTATCTTTCTGTATAGTACCTTGATCAAATTATTAGTAAGGAAAAAACCAACAACAATAACAACAAAACATAGCTATCTTTATATGAAATCTGACTGAAAAAATAATTTTTCCCCCTTTTTTTTTTTCCCATTCAGTTTCTTCTGCTGTCCTTCAGATTTGAGAGAATTGTTTAACTAGCTGGGCACAGACAAAAATTTACCTACTGTGGAATCTGGCAACCACCTTCTCTGGTTTGGGCTAAAATGTATATTTCTCTGCACTGAGGTCTCACAGGCATTTTAAGACCCTTGAGCTATTTTGTTTCCAGAACAGATTAGGTCTTGTGTAGCTGATACTGAGCTCCTTAAGCTCAGTTTGACAAGAATCAACACAAATTTCATAAATGAACTTCAGCTTTCATATCAATGGAGAAATTTTATCTTGGGGATGTGTAGAAAGCCGAAGGAAGAGATTCTCCTTGGGTAAATTATGCTGCATTGCACAGAATAAAGCAATGAACTCTGATATCTTGAAACTACTCTGCAGTTCTCCAAATATATGTTAAATTAATAGCCTTCTCCATCACTGTTGAAAATTGTATGTAATTTTTTTTTGTATCTGGCTCTATTTCTTGTCTTTTTAGTTTATAAAAATGCCAGCTGACCAACATAATATTAAATAGGAATTGACTTTATGAACAAGCACGTATAAACAGACGTGCTTCATGTCATAACCTAAAAAGCAATAGAATTAGTGTTTATCAGGCTCTGAGGACAGCATATTCCAGAGATGAGTGCCTTTCAATACCAATGATCTCCACAAGACATTCTGGGTTTGATATAATCATCGTAAGTCTCCATCTGGTTCTGCACATACACAGTTACTTACTTTCATACAGCGATAAAAGTCTTCATTTTGAGGTAATTTCAAAGCATTTCATGCAGCTGGTTGGCAGAAGAATAGTTCACTAGATGTCAAAGAATGGAGAATTAAATTAAAAACTGTTAAACATTTCCATTAGTCTCAATCATTGTGGCAATGGCTCTTACTTTTCCAGACTTTGCACTTGATTCTAAGAAATATGAGAATATTTCATATCTACAGTTCACTGCATGAAGTTCCATCAACACACTGAAAACTTTCATACACAAAACAAGGCCAACAGCGTGAGAAACAACCAGGTGATTTCCCATTGCATTTTCTGTCTTATGGAAGAAATAACCCCAGTCTTCCTCTTTTTAATCTGAACTATTCATTTGTTCTCAGGAAATGTCATCCCAGCTTTATTGAGCTTTCCACAGTTTGTATTAATGATCAAAGAAGCTGATCAGAATATATCATTAGCACAGCAACAGAATGACCTATTTATTTACTGAATAAAGTTTTCCTTCAGAGAAGTCTGCAGCTCATCTGGGGATTAATGACATAAACAGAAATGGAGAGAAGGTAAAGACCAAATTTTATAAAATGCATACAGAAATGTTGTATTTGGTAAGATGGGAGGCAGGATAGGAGCTGTGCTTGCCACTGTGCATTGGTTAATTTTACCACCAATACTTCAGGATTTACTAAAGTATTGCATTAGTTATTTGGTTTATCTTGCTTAGTTGTCGAATTGTTGTGGGTTGTGGNAAGGGATGGGAATGCCTTGATCTAAGAAACTGATCTGAACTACTTCTCCAAAAATTTGTGGGGTTTGGGTTTTTTTTTTTTTTTTTGCTTTTAGTAGGCAAGCTCCTTGGAGCAGGGCTTTGTGCTCTCTGTGTGTATCTTTCTGCAGTGCTTAGCAGAATGGGGCTCCAAGCATTCAGAGCCTTTAAACAACAGTGGCTATTATAAATAACTGGTCAACTCAAGCTTCTCAGCAGAATACACAGCACTGATTTCCTCCCCCTTTTCCTGGAGTGAGGAGAGGGGACTAAGTTTATCCTGCCAAACAGAGAGGGAGGGAGCTGATATGGACTAAAGAAACCAGAGCACCGGCTGGATTTGGCACTCCTGCACTCTCCTTCAGGGAAGAGAGAAGTTGAGGGTTGGGTTTATAGCTTCCTGGGTAGGTCCTGCTGCTAAGCAGTGGTTGCCGTCCCTGTGGAGCAGTTTTCTCCCTGAATGCTGAATAGCTGCCGTAGTTTAACCCCAGCCAGCAACTACGCACCATGCAGCTGCTCCCTTACTGCCCCCACGGCAGGATGGGGCAGAGCATCAGAAGAGTAAAAGTGAGAAAACTCGTGGGTTGAGATAAAGATAGTTTAGTAGGTAAAGCAAAAGCCACGCTTACAAGCAAAGCAAGACAAGGAATTCATTCACTGCTTCCCATCGGCAGGCAGGTGTTCAACCACCTCCAGGAAAACAGGGCTCCATCACGTGTAACAGTTACTTGGAAAGACAAATGCCATAACTCCGAATGTCCCCCCCTTCCTCCTTCTTCCCCAGCATTATATGCTGACCATGGCATCATATGGTGTGGAATATCCTTTTGGTCACTTGAGGTCAGCTGTCCCAGCTGTGTCCCCTCCCAACTCTTTGTACACCCCCAGCCTACTCACTGGTGGGGTGGGATGAGAAGCAGAAAAGGCCTTGACTCTGTGTGAGCACTGCTCAGCAGTAACTCAAACATCCTTGTGTTATCAACACCATTTTCAGCACAAATTCAAAACATAGCTCCATGCTAACTACTATGAAGAAAATTAACTCTATCCCAGCCAAAACCAGCACAGTGGTAAACTCGTCTTTTCAAATCTGTTTTGGCCAAGTAGACAATGGGGCATGAACACTCTAAGTAAGCCTGTGAATTCCTTAGTAGCTCTGTAAATAGTAAACAAAATCATGTGTCATATAGCATTATCCTGAAATTTCAGGTGTAGCAGACTTGCAATATGCATTTTCAAAAATTTTCTTTTGAAAGAAGGTAGGTACACAAAGATGTTTGATACTTTCTCCCCAATCATTGGAAAGCAATATAGACATTTCATAACTTGGCTACTTTTAGATTGTTCCAAACTTTTGTCTGATCTTAGAAAGGAAAGGGTAGAAAGTCTTTCTTGAGTTTTATATCAAGAGCTTGTAAATTAAAGGAAGAGCTCTGTTTGTGATTTTAAAAATAACTGTGGAAAGGAGAAAATATAGGAAACAATGTTAAGCCAATGCACCGAGTCTCCTTTAGCAAATTGCATTAAGAAAAAAAGTTGGGCACCAGGGACCTTGCAGAAAGGATTTGTTTCCTCAGATTGGTTTTCCCAGTTTCCTACAGTTGTGTTCCCCTCTGGTATGACAACTATTGTTTTATTTGTAAAGTAAGTACCCAGTACTTCTAAAGTCTGAAATAGGCTTTTTCATTTAATAGGATAATTAGCAATGAATGAAATAATTTACACTGTACAGCAAGCAAGGGCAGTATATGCTTACTACATTTCAAGATAATACATTTTAATTATTATTATGATTACTGTTATCTATTACTCATAAAAAAACATCTTTTTCTGTGGTTACATAATGTCTCATATGAAAAATTAACTTGACCTAAACCCTGTGCTCTGTTTTAGCATATTAATTTTCAGATCAGGTTACCGGGAACCTTTTCCTTAATTTTTTCATAGAAAATACATAAATAGGTTGATGAAGTATAAAGACAAAAAAATTATGTTAGAAAAAAATTAAGCTTAATTATAGAATTCTTTTCTTAACTTCATCTTGGATACATGAAGGTTGCTGCATGATATATAGGTTAGACAGAAGACATAGTTACATATGAAACAAAATCTTTATTTGAATTCGTATTGGTATTGTGGAAAAAAGAAAGCAGCTGACTTTTGAAGTCACATCTCTGTAGGTAACTTAAGGATTTATTTCAATTATTCACAATTTATCTATATCTTAGGTAGTAATATCGGACTAAATTACTGATTATTAGTTTAAACGCATCCTTAACATTTTCATTTGTGGATCTTAAATTTGAATAAAAATTATACACAAATTAGTTACTCTGATTTTTATATTATGGGACGTCATATACTTTGTACAATTAATCTTTAATGCTTTAAAGCTGTAGCATATACCTTGGAAAGTTGTTACTCTAGAGGATCATTTTATTTCTTCAAATAAAGCCCAAAGTTTCACTTCTTTTGTTTTGAGTTGAATTTCATACCTACCCTCAGCCCTTACAGATTAAAACAGACATTGGACATTTATATGGACACAGACCTACACAAAGCTAGGTTTTGTAAAAGTAAACCAAACATTGTTAGAGTACATATAAATCCTATTTGTAAGTATATAAAACATTAGCATATATCATGCATATTCCTCATACATCAGAATTACATAAAATACAAAATTGCTTAGTTCTACATTTTATCATTAGTGAAAAATCCTTTGTTTTATATATATATATATATATCTTTTATTCAAAGGTAACAGACATCACTATGGGTAAATAATGACAACGTTTATTAGTTCTATTTGTACACATACACATGCCCATGCCATACCTACATGTGCCTGCTGAAATCACACTGAACATGAATTGCCCACAAAATTCAGGACTTCTTTGTGTTTGCGTCCTTATTCACTGTACTTCAGTTTTCTGCTGAATATGAGCCTGCCTTAAGAAAATGCTAAGTGCCACTCAAGTGGATATGCTACTCACAGAATTTTAATTATACACTTACTTAAACATGCTGCTACTTTGCTTCTAAATTAATATCTTCGTGCACATAGTTAATCAGAAAGGTGAGGGCTCTGTTGTCTTACATTCTTTTCCAAAGGAATTCAGATTTCTTGCAGATAAATTTTACAAGGCATTTTAGAGAAATATTGTGAGAATATCAGTCCCATGTCCAAACCTTGCCTGGGTGAACATATGGATCAACTATGAACTCTGACATACAACAGGTAAGCTGTAAACTGTCATAGAAATTATTGAAATCAAGATCCAGGAGACAGGAGTAATCTCTTGACATCCAATAGCAGAGAGTTTTAAAACCAATTTTTTGCTACCCTGTTAAAAACCAACTAAAATTATGTTGCTTTTTCAAATCACAGAATATTAGCCAAATTGCAATTTTTAATTTTCTGTTTTCTTATACCAATTAGAAACAGAATTCTTATAAAACTTAACCTCATACCAGGTACAAAACTTCTTAAGTATTAAGATTTAAATAAGTCCATATTATAGCTAAACTTAGTTCACATTTCAGAGACAATATCTTCCTATATTCTTCTTCCATGTTGAACAAATTGAATAGACCTTCAATTATAAGTGCTCCTGGCACTAAACCAGAATATTGATAGTTAGTGAAGCAATTAAAAGCAGAAGGATTAACAATTGGGGGAAAAAAAGTAAAGAAAAGGCAAAAAAATTTCTGCCCTTCTCCTATGAGGTTTTATGTTAATTTTGCTTTTCATTTTCACCAAAGACATCAAGTAACATTAATGAAATGTTTTATTCTCACTAAAATATATAAACCATCTTTGCAACACATGCTGTTTATTAAACTTTTTTTTTACTTAGAGCAGTTCACGAAAAGAAATGTCATGAGAGTTCTATGAAATTTAACAATCAGTAGGAGATATTTTTCTTATATTTTCTTTTTCTTAATCAATGCTGTTAACACTGTTGTTAACAGAATCTTGAACATACTACTGCAACTTGATTAAGCTGGTATAGTGTATCAGTGGAAACTTTCACCTGTTGAGCTTTTTCCTGACTTGCTGCAAGATCAAAAAAAAAACCCAAAAAAACTTTAGCATGGAATTTGATGGTACAGTTGTGCAACCTAAAGGTGAGCAGAAAAGGGCAGCCCTCTGTCCACTCTTCATGTTGGCCACACATTCTCCCCTCTCCCTTGTATTTTGTGTCAGAACAAAAAATTGCCTGAATGGTTGATGAACTGTGTCAGGGAGTTAAATGTCACAAAGGGGATTTTTATTTTTTTTGTATGAGCTTAACTCTCTGAATGGACTCCCTGAAGAGTCAGATCAGAGAAGAATTAGGGAATAGGAGAGGGGAGGGCAGAAGCTGTCTTTTTTGTTAGTAGAAACTTAGAAAAAAAATGGCTGGAAGACACCGTTAATGACAATCTAGCCCAGCCTCCCACTCACAGCAATGGGTTGGGAGTAGCTAGTCAGTAGCTTGGCTTAGCTGTAACATCAGTCAACGCTTTTTGTTAAAACAGCACAAAGTGGTTGTATCAGTATTAGAGAAACTTGCCTGAGTGGCAGATTGTCCATCATTAAATTACAAGGCTGCAAGTCCTGCTTATGCAGCAGTTCTGTGTCAGACATAGCCTTGCTGCAACTATATGGATACAACTATACATTATACCCATCTATGCATTAATGTACCACATCACTTAATGCAAATGTGGCTATACAGACAGAGAATAAGCAAGGATACGGAAAAGGAGACAGAGAATATTTTGAAGAAAGAGCTAACCAACCTAAAAAGGAGTCCTAACAAGGAGTTACATCCCATCCATTTTCACCGTTCAGCCCTAATGCTTTTCACTTTCTTGATGTGGCTGTTGCAGGAATGGGCAGGGGATGCCTCTGGTTAGCTTATCTTCTTGCTTCAGGGTATTTACCTAACAACTACATAACAGGAGAAAAAAACACAGACATTATACTGTCCTGCTGGAAGTGGTTACCATATATCTAGGATTATTTTCAGAGAAAGTTTCTTTTTTTCATGACTCAGAACAAGCTGTGAAAGCTTAGCTCATGCATGAATCTTCCTTGTAATTTATATCTGAGATAACTTTGGTGTTCATCACTGTAACTTCTACATTTATACAAGCAACCTATACACTACTGATTATTCTGTCTTCCTCCCTGCAGGAACATACAGATGTATTGAAATAAATTGTATTTCAATATTTTGTAACAGATGGAATATATGGAAATAATTTTTACTGATAATTAGTCTTTGTGCTATTGTGCTGGTGCAGTGTATGGCCTCTGTGATTATACACAATATATCTTTAGGGCATAGATCATTGCTTCATTTTATTTATGTTCCTCTCAGTCTAACTGCATATTACAAGCACTCTTTCTTGCTAATTAAATCCAGTGATCCCTTTAAGTCCTGATTAAGTTCTATTATTAAATTATTAAGACCTTTCCCTGGTGTCCTAGGTTTTTTCTCTCTAAATTTAGATGACTTTTAGAAGCAATAAATATTCTTATGAAATAATTTTTCACTTTTTTTCCTATGCACATATTTCAAGACTGTCAGGCTGGCAAAGTATTAGAATTAGAGGGATTTCACCTGGAATAACTCTGAAAGATGTGTACAGTAAAACTTTCATATTCTAAGTTATCTAGCATCATCCAATGCATTGTAGCGAAGTTAGTTCCTACACAAAGAAAAAAAACAAAAACAAAACAAACAAACAACAACAAAAAGAAACCACAACAAAACCAAACCAGCCCCCAAAAACCCACAAAGAAACCCTGGACTTCCTTCCAAACCCCTGGAATACTTCAAGCTGTAAAATTATTTGCTGCAAAAGAAGTAAGTTTTTGAAAGAGAGATCATAGAACCATAGAACTGTTTAGGTTGGAAAAGACCTTTACGATCATCTAGTCCAACCATTGACCCTACTCTGCCAGGTCTGCCACTAAACCATGTCTC
>VYXH01008919.1:17126-45243 GCA_013397275.1 Burhinus bistriatus
TCTCCTCATCCTTGTTGACAATCTTCCCCTCTGCATCCAATAAGAGGTGGAGATTCTCCCTGGTTCTCTTTTTGTTGTTAATGTCTTTGTAAAAATCTTTTTTGTTATCTCTTAACGACGGTGACCAGCTTAAGTTCTAGCTGTTCTTTTGCCTTTCTGATGTTTTTTCTGCATGACCTAAGTAGGTCCCTATAGTCTTCTTGAGTTGCCTGCCCCTTCTTCCAAAGGTGGTAAACTCTCCTGTTTTTTCCTGAGTCCCAGAAAGAGCTCCCTGTTCGGCCAGGCTGGTCGTCTTCCCCGCAGGTTCATCTTACGACACATGGGGACAGCCTACTCCTGCGCCTCTAAGACTTCCATCTTGAAGAATGTCCAGGCTTCCTGGACCCCTTTGCCCTTCAGAACTGTCTCCCAAGGGACTCTCTCAACAAGTGTCCTGAAGAGGCTGAAGTCTGCCTTCTGCATATTACACTACACTTTCTTTTAGTTCTTTATACGTTGTTTATTCAATGTCTTTGTAGAAAGCCAAGGTTTGCATATATGTAAGGGAGGAATAAAAGACACAAGCATGGCATGAAAGTACTCTCTCGTGCACACACATGTATATGTGTACATGCACACACACTCATACTCATTGCCACTCATATATACTATCTCCTATGATCTACCTGTCCTGACTTAGAACTACACAAACGGTAAATTGTGGAAAAATTCATTCTGAATCAATGAAAATATTTTGGTCAAATGTAAACAGAATGTTTTGTCAAATTTTGATTTCTCCTTTACAGTTGTATCCAATAATCAATTTATTCAATATTGTAAATAAAAATACCATTTTGAAAGGGAAAATCAAAACACTTTCAATAAAATATCCATACAAAGCTTTTGAATTTAATAATAGCTTTTTTTTAGCTGATACTGTTTACTAATTGAAAATATCCTACTGTGAATGTTTTCAGTTAATGCAAAATATTTTTTATGAAAACCTAATCCCTTTCCAAAGATATTGTCCATTTTATTTTTGAGTCACTGCATTCATTACTGCTTGCAGGTATCAGTACAGTTCCATAGTTGTTTTCAAAGCAGGCTGGGTAGTCTTTGCTGAGTTAGGTTAAAAATTGGCCAGGAGGATAATCTGGTGAGGAGCACAGGCTTGGAGAGTGAATTATGTTGTTTTATTCAATGAGATGGACAAGCAGACAAACATCTTTCTTTCAGAAAACAGAGAGAGATTTGGAGAGGAGCAGGGGACGGTAAGATGAGAGTCAATTAAATTTTAGACTAATAACATATAACAAAACTCCTATGACAGGTTCCGTTTGATTTTCAAGGGTTGCTTTTTATTAATAATTATTTGGACGTTGTGCAGAACCTTTATTATACTGAATAATCTTTTTTAAAACACCAACTGAAATCACCATGTTATTTTTACATCCATATCAAAAAGACTAAGCAAATTCTTTTAAGAATTGCTGCTTTTCTGGTTCTTCTGCCTTAAAATTTTAGCTTCAGCTCCATTAAATGACCTGCTGTAAACTTTGGTTTTTGAAGCCCAAGTTTGCCTTTATGAAGTAAGTACAAATGAAACCACAGGTACACACTTAAAACAGTAATAGGATGTGACAGCACAACATGATTCGATCATGTTAGGAGATGATTGTGATATAGAAGGATCAGTCTGCATTTTCTCATCTTTTCGAATGACTATTGCTTTTAGCAGATCTTTCATCGAAGGAGGTGACCTTTTTCGCCTTATACAAAAATAGATGGGAAGTTGGGGGTAATATCCAGAAAAAGCAAGTTCTGGTCTGTTGGAGTAATTGGAGTAACTGGGACTTAGAGAAGGTATAAGACCTACTGTAAGGAATAACTTTCTAATTATATAAATCATAAGATCTGGCACATTATGACACATAACTATTTATTTATCCCTGTCTCCTGCTTCTCTCTGGCTTTTTATCACTTTTGATTTTATTTTTCGTTATTATCTTTAGCTTTGGCCTAAGAGTCATGCAATACATTTAATCAGGCCTAACAATCATGCATTATATTTAATAATTCATAGTGAGCATTCAAGTGACCCAGGCTATAAAAGCTGAAATACACCTGAAGTAACCACAGGAAACATTTCATTCCCTCCATAATAGCTCTATGGTTGACACTAAGGTGATAGTTTCCTGCTGGTCCACACCACCAGGTGGTAACATCTCTTGCTGTTTAACAGTGGATTGTGGATATGGGAAACAAAGTTTCATTTGGGCACCCTTTATCCGCTTCAGGAAGGAAGGGTTAAGGGAGTAATGGTTTATTCAGTATCCTGTCATTATTAACCCTCCCAGCCCAGGAAAATTCATAATGTGATTTGCAACCCAGGCGTTTTTTATGGTACAGTCATGAATGGGTGTTTGAACGAGGATTGAAGCACAAGCCAATAAAGAATGGGTAAAGATATATTGAGAAAAGTTATGCGTCTCAACACACCAGCTCCAGAGATAACACTGAAGATCAAAACGGCATAACATGCTTAATTTACATGAGATCGTTTCTTTTCCTAGATATTGATGAAAAAGGAGTGTTTTCCTGTAAACATGTTGAGCCAATAGAAAAACTGATAGAAAACAATTTTCATCTGCAGTTTTATGTGAAAGTATCACAAAGTGCTTTGCAGTGATTGAAAAAATTTACTCATAAAAAACCCTGACAACTGTTATTACAAAATAACAAGAGAAACGTTAGGTAAGCAAATGACAGGAAATTAAATCAAAGACTGGAAACAAAGTATATTTTGGAGAGGTTTTTGGAAAGAAATTGGAAACATAAACAATGAAAGTATGAAGGTGCAATCTTTTTAACTAGTGAACAATGTATTCAACTTATTTGACTGCTTTACATGTATAAAGTGTGGCTTGTGGAAAGCAAATTTGCTGCATTTTTTTACTTTTATCACAGAAAAACAATCAGTTAAACTATTCCATGTCACAGACAAATTGTATTGGCTTCAGCAAAGTTCTGCTGGGAGTAGACTGCCTTGTAATATTGCAGAATGAATGAACCTCCCTGGATCTATAATTGCTAACATCTTTCTCTGCAAATCCCTCTTTTGGCCTTTCGGCTTTAGCTTAACCTTAAAATTATTTTATCTTTTGTAAAAGTTGCCACTATGGTAAACTTTCTTCCAGACCTTGAAGAATATCGATGTTTGTTTTTCTTTTTTCCTTTTCTGATTATATGTTTAAAACACAGTCTTTTGAAATATTACGTCTTGTTAAAACTGCTTTGCGTTCCTATAGAGTACAGAAATAGTTCATTACTGGCCCTTCAAAATATCCATGTAGTCAAATCTGCTATAAAAAATAAAAATAAAAAATCAGTTGTATTTGAAGATAACAGTAAGTAAAGTTGGTAACAGTTTTCATTTGAGGTAGTCTGAGTTGTACTTATATCTCCATAGAACTTCTGTTGGGAGCAGCAGAATCTACTTCTCAGTAGAAGCAGTTATTTTCAGCTGGGTTTGGTTGAGAGAAATACAGGAGACCACATGTGAGAACATACTGCACTCTGTTGGCAGATTGTACTTTAAAAAGAATTTCTTCCTACAGGTGTCAACAAGATGATTTTTTTTTTAAGCTCCCATATTTTCATAAGTGAGAGCAAAAATTCCAGTTCTCGGCCTGGACTGAAGAATTGTGAAGCAGAAACAGACTTTCTAATAGAGCTTTTGAAATTCTCCCTGTTACAAAGTATTTTGTTTAGAGATGCAAGATTTCATTTCATACTTCTTTCCTTTATTAAATCATATCATGACTCCATGTTTGCAACATATTTACTTTAGGCCTGGACTTATGGAAGAAAATCTTATAAAGGATTGTAGTTTCAAAATTTTATCTACCAAACTGAAGTGCTTAAAACATCTCCAGCAGGAATTTTAGCTCGTGAAGTATCTGAACTGTCCTTCTGAGCAGTATAGCTGTCTCTGCCAATCATCAGAGGGTCCTAAACCAGATGCCTGTACTGGGAATCTAAATTTTTGAGTTTCCTGTGATAACTGAGGTTTTGGCATATGCAATCATAAACTCTGAGTGCAAAATCTGGGGGAGATTTTAGGGATTGCTTAAGACGAGAAGTTTGATAATGATTATATTAACGTACTCATTCTATGGCACTGACCTTATCTGTTTTCAGAGAATAATAGCAAAAATACTGTATATTGTACTGGCAAGGAAAATTTTTTATGTTCTAGAGGCTTTTGTGCTAGCTCTAGGATAAAGCTATAAAACCAAGCAGAATTATTCTAGCTTGCCCAAACTGTGAACAAGATGCCCTGTATTACATAAAGGTTACCCTCAAGGCAGCGTATAAATTCATTCTAAAGCATAAAATGAATCAGTTTTGCTGAATTTAGAATTAATAGAGAACATCTGTTTTCCCACAGTTGAATGGTAACACATGCTGGCTGAACATAATCATGAAGCAAAACCATGTAAGACATCTACAGGCAAAACTGCAGAGGTTTTTAAATTCACGCATACAAGTAGTCCCATAGGCCGAACACAGCTAAGTGCTCCATTGTGTCATTTTCATTAATTTATGTAATCCAGTACCCTAGCCTGAGTTTTGCTTGTGGAAATGATGAAATTATATGTTTGACTTTGAGAAATGTAGAATCTAACGAAGATGACTGTAAAATCACAACGGCACAATGGCATTGGGGATGCTCAGTAATCTCTTTTTATTACTCTTTACGTTAACATTCATTTTAGCAGCAGACATATTCTGGTATAATATATTCCAAATTGTCCAACTTGTTGCAGCTGTGAGAAGTTGTGGTTATATCAAAAATTTCTGTTCCAGGATACATAGCTTCCTTTTAGACAGTGCATCCCAGTAAAAAAATGTACTACCAGTATCTGCAACTACTTCTTGATATTTGAAGGAGGTTTTGGCTAAGATGACATACTTTGACTGTCACTATTGCTGTTTAATAAGCCAGAATAATTAATACACAGTAGATCACCATATCTCTAAGGGTCCTGTTAAGAAAAGAGTTGTAGAGATAAAGTTTTCATTAGTAAAATAGTTTGCCTGAAACCTCCTTGTGAGCAAAAACCTTCAGCTTTCCTTCAACCTCCTCCATTGCAGCTTTGAGGGTTCTGAAAAATTTCAGAAGAGAGAAGAGAAATTGCTTTCAGGGTTTATCTCCTGAGGAATACAACCCTTGCGCTGAGGTTAGGGGCCAGGAGGAGCACACTGTAATACACTTTACGTGCACAGGTTTCTTTGGGGGGAAGACAGAATGTCTTAGAAGAGAAAGTGGAGATTTCTCCTTGTGCATGTCCACATCCTACTGCAGTATACAGTCAGGGCATAATTTCAGTGTGTGAGGAACACTGAATCCAGAAATGTTTGTGAGTCTAGTTGTTTAGACATAGTCTTAAATTGAAGGAATAGTATTTGAAACAGTATTTCTCACATGGACCAGAAGGGAAATTACTATACTGGAAACTCCTTTGCAAACAGACCCTGCAGACAGCTAAAGAGCTATGTGCGTAGATGTAAATTGATACATAAAATATTAACAACGTCAGAATCACACATATTCTTTACCTTCAACATAATGGAGCATCTTTTCATTGCACGTATCTCCGGCTGCTGTAGGTCATGCTGTATCTTATCTATCAAATGCAGAAGACCACAGAAGTGGCTTTTACTTGACCAGCCTGAAGGTTCACTGTTATACGTCTAAACTTCAAGTTTGTACTCATCCAGCTGGATGCGCACATTGGCTGATACAATAATTGTGAATTAGAGGAACTCATCCACAAAAGATTCTGGACTAAGGACATCTACATCTTACCTCTTTTATACTTCTTACATAATAGGAGATGAATCATATTTCACAAATGTGTATTGCTTTTCATTGGCTGTAACAGGAAACCTAGAATGACCTGCTTATATATTGGTGTTTACGCTGACAGCAGAATTTTAGTTTAGGATGTAGTTTGCAACATTAGTCATTAAACTTTTGCTACTTTTCTCCCTATTAAATAAGAAAACATTTTGTTTCCTAATCCTAGAATTTTGATCAATACCAATTTATTGAGATTTCCTGGATAAATTTAATATCTGTCTTCTTAGTTTTGTTACAGCATCATATCAGTGTCCTGTTTTTTTTAAAGCATAAATTATTTACTTTGTTTTTCTTTAGTTACATGATGTTATATACTGATCAGAGCTTCTGTTGCTGTATTTTTCAAGTTTCAAAGCATATCAAATCTTCTTCCGCTTTCATTTTCATTGGAGGACTTTCCTGATATTTGACTTATTTAGGATAACACTTCATTGGGATAATGTTTCAAGATAATTATATGTCCTGGTTTGAGATAAAACAGGATGAATTTTGTTCAGTAACTTTACTTTTTAGCTAAGCTTCTTCCAACTGCTGAAATTAACAGCATATTGTGCAGAAAACTATTCACTCTCAGAGTGAGAAGACCCGTGTTTATAGCTGATGCCAAGGAAGGGTGTGCAGAGGGGCTCTTGCTTGTACTTACTGCTATAACACCCAAGGCCAGCCAGCTTTGTTAGTTGCCCCATTGGACAGTCGGAAGCGGAAAAGCGTAGAGGGGTCACACCTGCAGGGAGGAGTGGACAGGAGAGGTGACCCAAAACTGACCAGCAGGGTATTCCATCCCATCTGCCTCATGCTCAGTATAAAAGCTGAGGGATCAAAGGGTCAGCCCTGTTTTCTTCAGTGGCCGGTGTCTGAGGAGAACTCCGTCTGTTTGTCTGCCTTTGATCCCGATCCTGAATCCAGACCCAGAATCCAGTTCCCATCCATCACTGAGTCCAGTCTGGGACTTCCCCCAGTGCCTGCTGGTGATGTGATTGTCATCCTGGGAGCTTGATACGGTTTTGTATATATTTCATTATCTTCTTTTTATTATTTTATTGTTAATATTTCATGAAAGTAGTTTAGTTCCTTCTAAACTATGAAGTCTCTCTTTTTCTCTCTCTCCTGCCTCCCTTTGAAGTGGAGCAGGAGAGAGAGAGCATCTGTCATTCTGCCTGATTGGGCCAATCCGGCCCAAACCATGACATTATATGAGTTGGAAATTCTAGAGATGTTTTTTTCCTTCAGTGGCACTTCTGTACGAGTGAGTTTGTAAACTCAAATGTGAAATTCTTGTGCTTCTTTGATCTTTTTTATGGCGTACTTTAATATCTCTTGGATTCCAAAATCCATCCAAGTATAATATTCTTTCATGGCTGCTTTCTCTTTTTCTTCTCTTACACATCACATATGACATTAAATAAACTGATTCTCACCTGATTCTGAGCATTTATCTATTGGCAGATTGACATCATAGCCTATTTATAGTTTCAGCAAATTAATTTAATACACCCAGTACTGTGAAGTTTGCTATTCCTTTTTACTATTAATTTCAGTTAACTAGGTCTCACACACCAACATGAGCAAAGATATCCCAACCCTTAAATTTAAACAGACAATAATGACCTAAGAAAAGACATAAAAATAATACCAAGGTGTGATGGCATGATGAAAGTTATTACATCAAATGAAGTTCTTATGAAAATATATATTTTAAATATTTTAAAACCAGTCTCCAAATCTCGTTGTTCAGGGTTACACAAAGAAACCTGCTGATTATGTCAGTGTTGCAACACTGGAAATAAACAAACAAACAAACAAAAATCTTAAGTGAGGAAATATGTGAACAGGTCATTTTTTTGCTGCTTCTTAGAAGCCCCAGCATAAGCTAAATGGACTGTGACTTGGATGCTTCATTATTCAGCAAAAGTGTGGATCTGGGTCATCTTGTGCTAGACCACACCATTGCATTGATGTAGCATCTTTTGGAAACATTAGTATTACAATTCTATAATGTCTTTCCTGTCTGAATTCTAGTTTCACTTATGTCCCAAAGTCATAAGGCATCAACAAGGCTTTTCTTCTTAAGATGCCTTAGCTGATTTATAGTTCTACTACTTCAACTGATGAGCAAATCCATACTTTTTGATGTTTTACATTAATGAAAGTTAATGAGTGTCCCACGGTGCCCAGAAACTGTTGAAATAATTAGAAAGCAATTTCCACATGGTTCTCCTCCTCTCCGTGGAGCATTCAACATTTCCTTAAAGAATACATTTGGAAAAGAGAACATTGCTCTGCTAGGATTACAAAAGTTGCTAGCTTTCACAAAACTCTAGAAATCATAATATTTGCCATTTTAAATTGGTTTGGATAATATATCAGTTATAGTGAGAGAGTGGTTGTCTTTCCACATCTTTATTTTCCCCTACACATATAATTTCCACAAAACCGTAATAGAGAAATACACTCTAATGCTTACTTACAGAATAGGCATTCTTAGTTCCAAAACTATTCCCATTTTCCTGCATTTTTTCTTTTGCAAAGATGTAGATTATTTCAGAAGGAAAAATATCAACAAATTCCATAAGTAAACATTTTTAAAGCTGCTTTTGAGCGTGAAGAGAATAGCCAGTTGTCCCAGTTTCCCCTTCGGTGTGCCTCAAGCCTGTGTGAGGTAAAATGTCACCAAATATGTAAGTATGGAGGAGGGAAGATCTCCTACCTTACCTCTTTCTTAAGTTCCCACAAGTGTATTGTAGACTTTGGTCGTTGTTTATCAATTAATTCAAATTAATATGAAAAATAAATGGTGTTGTAAAAATAGAAAAATAGCAGAAGTTACAGAATAGCAAGAAATCACTATTTTATTGTCAGAAAAACACATTAGCATAAGATTCACTACAAGAACTGTGTGTCGTATTGTCATTGTCCTTGTCCTAGTAGAACACTGCTATTTGTTTATTTTTTTAGTTCATGATCTTGTATGGCTTTTCCTTCACATTGTGCAAAACAATGATGTTGTAAAAAGTATTTTTGCAAATTCTTTGCTGACATGGTAATAGGCTTTGATTACATTCACAACCTCAAGAAGTGACTGTCCCATAGATGTCCTTGAATTTGTAACAACTTTTTTTTTTTCTTTTTCTACAGTAATATTTTTTTCAATGGTTGTTTATAAAAGTAGCTTTCTGAATACTTATATATATCTAGAGTGCCTGCTTCCACTGTTTTCAAGTGCTCTGCTGTTTGTACTGTCCTGAGCTTCTGCAACATTATATAAAGAAGTCCTTCATTTTTTGTTGTTTCCCTGAGTGTCTCATATTTTAACTCACTGTGTACTGCAGAAGCCAAGGACTACTGTGTTTTACTCCAGAGCTGAATCTAGAGTGCAATTGCATTTCAGCAAGTTACATGAAATGTCATGCATACGGACTATATGCGCTGCCAAGTTATGCCCAGACCTGGAATGTGACCTCTGAAAATCACAAGTGTGACAGATGTTTCCTAAGGTCATAATAAATGTACAGAATATCTGATACTTACAAAAGAAAACCAGAGAATAAAAAGAGCAAGAGAGAAAGCTCTGGATCTTAATCATCCACGCTGTTTAATGGTTAGCTGGCTCCTCAGCTCTGCCTTTGAACTGCAGCTGCAGATGCTTAAATCTACCACAAGGGTTAAACTAGCTCTGAGCAGCACGGGTGTGAGCCAGTGGGTGTCATGTGGTCTTGATCTTTTACTTAGCAGAACAGAGGCTATCTTTTGTAATATTGGCATTGTTTATACTGTCATCAGGCTTGCTCTCTTGCTTAACAGTCTTTTTAGACAATGAATGAATGAAGAAAAAAGATGAATCTCCTTCGCTACAGGGAATCAGACTATTTTATACAAAGCACGAGGAAAGTTGTGTGAGACGCTATTTCCATTCACAGCTTGTGCTTCAGCCTTGATTTAGAAAGGCCTGCAGGTACATGCTTAACTTGGATCCTTCTGAAGTCAATATATTTACATGTACATAACGTCTGTGGCTGTTATTTGGCAAAGCGTTTTTTCAGTGCATCTGAAGGAGGTATGCTAGGAAAAAAACAGAGTAGTATCTACAGGAACATTACCAGTTGTGGCTGTCTCACACCGACAACAGCACCGCAGCACAAGAATGCGTTTGCAGATGGCACATGTTATCTCCCAGGGGTTATTGCTTAGAGAGTTAATGTCCCTGTTCTCTGCCAGAGGCTGCGGTGTGTGCTTGAGTGGTATCTCCCAGGAGCAATTCATGCCACGGCAAAATCATCTCCCCAGTTGTGTGCTCCAGAGCTTAGTGCCACGTAAGGAGGCAGATGCAGCAGCACCATCCCTTTCTCACTGCGCTTCACAGGGCTCATGCTGGGTCAGGCATGACACGCTGCAACCTCTGCGCCCCCCTCAGTAAATTCCTATCTCAAAAGCTAGATTTTTCCTAAAGTATTTTACTTTAGGCGTGCTCTAATCAGATGGTTTACATTTGGTATCCATTGTTTGCACCACCTTAAACCTGTTAAAGTTCACGTTAGACACCTGAATTTTGCCACATCCTTCCACTTGCCTGGTGCTTGTCTCAGGCATTTGTATGTGTGAGTATATGGCAAAGGCATGGGAGCTTCTTGTGACTTAATATTCCTTCATGCTTCGATATATAAACTGCTTTTATTAATAATAGGAGGAAATTATGTCTGGTTAATCTCTGCTAATGGCATGTTAATTTGGCATTGTAATTTTCACTGGGGTCTTGTTGAATCAGCACAGAAGAGAGTCCTGTTGTTTAGCACTGCTTTGAACATCTTTGCTGAAGAATTAAGGCAAAGCCTTTCTTTCCCACCCTGATTTGTTTTTTGCTGTGGGAGGAGTAGGGACATTTATTGTGATCCATGGAGGTCACTGCTCTAGAAAGCTACAAAAAAGCATTTCATCAAAGAAAACAAAGATACTTGTAGAAGCAACACTGAAATTAGATAACCTCTTAATCTATTTATCAAAGGGCCCGCAGTTCCATTTCAAGGCAGGTGAAGGAATACTTATTGAACCCAGAAAATGAATCTACCTCCACAGAACCAAGATAACCGAAAAAGGAGAAAGAAATCAGCCAAAACTGTTAGCACCTGCCAACTCTTATTAAGAGATTAGAGTGCTTAAAAAGGCAGAGAGCAGCTCAATATTTCCTTTTAAGTTTCTCTTGGCTGATTTCTCATGCGTGCTGCTGTGCACCGCAGTGAAACAAACAGGCCGTATTTCAGCTCCTCAGAGCTACGAAAGCACTTTATGACATAAATAGCAAGTAGCTTCTCTTCAGACTTTATAACATTTCTTTAAGCAATCTATCTTTGCCCAAATGATTGACACTTAGGAAACTGAGTGAGGCTAAGAGCTGGCAAGAAACTTACTTTCGAAATGTGACAGCGGAATTACTTTACACATGAATGACGAGTGATTTAGGAATTGTTCTGGGCTACACCGCAATATCCTACAATTTCAACAAGTTCCCTCTTTAATCAGTGGAAAACCTGGTTTACAAATAGGCTTCTTGTGGAACAGCGATGAAAGCAGCACTGCTAGTCATGCAGATCAGAGAGCATAAATCCCAGAGAAGCTGACAGGAATATGGCCAGCTGCTTTAAAACAGTCGGAACTATTTCTAACAGAAATGGGTGGCCCACTCCACCTGTGAAAGGCTAAAGCTTGCAGAGGTGAAGCCCAAGGTCTGCAGCTGGCAGTGTGTGGGTCACATCCTGCCTGTGAGGGGATGCTCAGGTGGGCCATTGCAGTTGCTGCTTCATCACCCTTCAGTTTAATCAGAAACTAGACCAAACAGGGTTCAAGGGATATACAACCCAGGGACAACTGCTCTGAGCTACCTGGGCGCATCCAATTTATCCCTGATGGGGAGGAGAGAGGGGTTTAAGGGAAGCAGTGCCCCCAAATTGGAGTTGGACTAGACGATCTCTAGAGGTCTCTTCCAACTCTGAAAATTCCAAGATTCCGTGAAATAACAGAGAAGTGGGGTTTGCAGTCCTCCAATAACACCCACAGCTGGGATGGGACCGAGCAAACCTGCAAGGCTGTCATCCTCAGATGGGCAAGGAGATATGAATGTTTTCTTCCCCTTGCCAGAAGCCATGCACCCAGGAACACCTCCTGACTTCCACTGGTTGGGCTGATATGACAAGTCCTAACTTTTATCGAATTTGGCCCATTTAGAAAATAAATAGCTGCTGAACCTCGGTGAATAGTGATATTCCTGAACAGCTCTTCCCTCCACCTCCTGATATTTTTATAGTGTTTATATTTTTTTAACTCTGAAACTACATAAGTTCTTCAGTTTTACTTGAAAGCACAGGTAATAAATACAGAATGTGTAAAATTCTGACTGACCAGAGGTCACATCCAGGTATAAAATGCACTTGCACAGAAAAAGTAGTTGAAAGGAAAAAAAGGATGCAGTGCAAACAGAAGAACTCCGCAGAGAAATAATAATATTTATAAAAAGTAAATGTCTTGAAGCATCCTAACAATACTGGGAGCTGAGAGTAATCCATTGTGGTCAAATTAAGAAACAAGCATGAAAACAGATTTGGTATAGATGGCATATATGACACAGATTAGCTTCACTGTGTTTCCTCAGTTCCTGTTCTATACTTTGAAGCTGTACTACAAAAGAAGATTTAACTTTCAGCTTTTTCACTGCTCCCGTAGGGCTGAGATAAGCCAAAGTATAGGCCGCTTTAGGAGAAAAAGCGAACATGACCTTCTTCAGAATGGAGACAGCACAGGGGACAAAGGAAAGCATTTAGTAACTGTGTGTCTCCTGAATGCATTTACACAAATGTCCCTTTGCACACTCTGAAAAATGATTTGAATATATTGCACGATGATCTGCATATTCCTTGTAGGAATGTAAAAGCTCCTCTACAAACGTGAGAATCGGCCCCTTTGGTTCAGGGCTGTTCAATGAGAAGATACAGATTAGCACTTAGACGTGTGTTTTGATCCCGTTCTTGTATAATGTCCAGAATACAATGCAGTCCTCAAAGTCAAACAATAATACCTTATTTATTTCCTGGCATGTCTCTTTCTTTATTTAAAGCAAACTCATATTTTACCACACAAATAATTTACAATCAAATATTAATTTAACATACATTGTTGACCTAAGCTCTAAAAGAATTTAGTGAATTTCTCTAAATTTGCTTTCAATCACCTTGTGCTCATTTTAATTAATTACATTGTGTGCCCTCAGCACTTTCGTCCTTAATTAGACTACAGCAGAGAAAGATTCTGCTTTAAAATCTTGCCTTATCTCTTGTATGTTTATTTATGGAAAAGCTTTTATGAGCAGATATGGAGCAGTTCAGTCGCTGTGAATGATGTAGAAATAGGCCCCTTCTCTGTGTGTATATATATTACTTTAATGGATTAATATTAGGCTCCCATATTTACATTTGTTGACCTTTTACTCTCTACTACCGTTTACATATTTGTCAAACATTTTTCACGTCTCCCTGTGGGTGGTGAGAGTTACCCAGTGTTGACAGTGCTTTTGAGAACTGTGAATTTAGAATTATAAAGTATCTATACTGAGATGCACTTTGCTGCAAATCACCATTAATTTCTGTAATGGAATTATGCTTTAAAGTAACAGCATGATACAACTCATGATTGTTAATAACAAACTTTTTATCCTTGCTTGTCTTTTGCTGCTGCTGGTTTCTCTTCTCTTTAGAAACTTTCCCAACTTGAAAATTTTCCTTCATCTTTCTACAGAAACAGAGGAGGAACAACTTTTGGAAAAGACCGTAAAAGTCCAACACATCTTGTGACAGTTGCCATATCTTAAAATTTCTATGCAAATTCACAAAATGCTATGCTTTATTTGAAATCTGAAATTATACTGGTGTAAGATTAATCAAATCCTTTGACTAGATAAGAATCTCCTCTTTTCTTAAAAAGTAATCTATTTGTAGGTTACAGAAGAGTTTAGCGAACTTGTTTAAATTTGCTTTCCATTACCTCAAACTCTTTTTTAGCAATAACCTTACATGAATTCAATCTTTTTTAATCACTATGTAAGGAAGAAAAGTTTGTTTTGTGTTTTTTTTAATTTCTGAAAAATCTAAGAGGAAAATTGATAGATCAAAATAAATGTTTATCAAGTCTCAAACACTTTCTCTGAGTGTGACTGCTAACTCATGTGTAGGAAAGAGTAAACACTGAGTGATAGCATCTCTGATGCTTAGAAAGTCTAATAGCAATCTAAGGGTGTCTACAGGGAGGTCATTGAGAAGACAGATCCAGGCTCTTCACAGCGAGAAAATAACAGACATAACTTAAAACAAAAGAGGTTCCAAAAGATTATCAGAAAATACTTTTTCCCCAAGAGGACCATCAGCAGTGGGACAGGCAGGTTGTGCAGGCGCCATCCTTGGGTGGGTTTCAAGACAAAGTCCTGAGTAACCTGCCCTCATCTCACAGGTCACCCTGCTTTGAGCCGAGGGGTGCTCTAGAGATCTCCTGAGGCCTTTTCCCACCCTGATTATCCAGTGATCTTATTTCATGATTCTCTGGACATGCTTCAACATCACCATATCGTATAGCATTTAGTGACCATTTCTTCCATGAAAGCATCTTTATATTCAGTAACTGCATTATACTTTTTGCTCACAAAAGTTGTTGTTGAAACCAGATCTTCAATTTGATTCTTCCTTTTGTGAAGATGAATCCTGAATACACTGTTTTATAAGAGCTCATGATAATTAACCTAGCTTTGTGATTTTGTCAGTCTCAATCCTTGGTTTTCAAGTGTTTGGAATAGGAAATGTTAAAACACAACCTTGCATATACTTAAAAACACTTCACTCCATGATAGCACTGTCTTTTGTTAACCAAAAGAAATATAAATAAATAAATAAATACAGTCAGTGATTTGTTCTGTGGTCCAGTAATCCAAGAGATTAAATAATAATGCCCATAAAATCTTCAAGAAGTGTAAAAAAATTTAAAATTAGAAAAAAGTTGATGAATACAGGTAAAGCAATTAATCATATCATAAAGCAATTAATCATATCATAAAGCAATTATTCATAGGTATCAAGGTATATAAAAATAAAAACATCGGTTTTGGCTTTTCTTTAAGATTTCCTAGCAACTTTCCTTCTGCGACTAGTTCCCATCTCTCCTTCCACATGTCTTTGCTTATAGACCATTTTGCCGTGAATAAGAACAGGATGAATGAATGAATTTCCCAATAAAATAATGAGAGACACATTCGTCATTTCATTGAAATTCATACTTGTCTTTGCCTGTCCTTCAGGAAAAAAAATAATTAATCAACTGTCTTCATTATAAGATTTGTCAGCATGATAGAGCTAATATTAATGCATTTTAAATTGAAAATAAATAGCAGGGTTGACATTTATATACAATGCTGGAATGTGACAGGATACTGTATGCTGTGATGTGTGTCATTGGCTGATGCAGACTGAACATATTATCCCCAGTATTCTTTTTGTGCATAAATAAGTGTAATTATTTAATCTTTAATTTTAAACAACTCACTTTGGTCTAGCTCCAACATTTCATTGTATAGGAGTAAGATGGACAGTAGAATTATTTCTGCTTCTCACAAAGAGGACTTCCTGATGGGAGAAATTATATAGCAAATTTTGACAAGAAATTACTTTGCACAGTTTGTCGCAAAGTCCTTGGCCTGTCTTTTAACAGGTCATGTTCAATTCAAAACCAGAATTGGCTGCCAAAAAAGTTGTTCTTGATTTTGTGGCTACAGCACTTTGTGGAATTAGAGTTTACTAGTACTGGCCAAATTTTAATATGTTTTTGAGCTATTTAGCAGGAGGTTATATTTACAGACAAAAAGCATGTATCCACTTCTCTCCCCTGTGTCCAGACCCAAATCCACAGAACACAAAGTCTACTTGCTTGTATGGATGCATGCTCTTTAACAGAACAATCATATTTAAAAACAAACAAACAAACAAACAAACAAACAAACAAACAAAAAACCACCACATTTCATAATGGCTAGTTTTCCCTACCGTAAGCTTCTTTTGTAGGGAGAATGCTACATTTCCCAAATACAGACATCTCATTGCATTCTGTGATTCATTCACTCCATGATCTGTGGATGTAAGGCAAGATTCCCCAGTAAAATCAATGTTAATAAACTTCCTTTACTTATTTGTCTCTATTTCCTATCTTTAGAATTAGCAACAGTTTATCAATAGAATGTGAATTATTTATATCCCCTAATATAGGAGTTTAGAGTACAGGAGGATAATCTCTCTAAATCTGTGCATCCCTAGGGTAGATAGGGGGGCTCTTTCAGCAAGTAAATCATAGTAGGAGTCAATG
Source organism: Burhinus bistriatus (assembly GCA_013397275.1). NCBI lineage: Eukaryota > Metazoa > Chordata > Aves > Charadriiformes > Burhinidae > Burhinus > Burhinus bistriatus. Next base: position 33,415 of record VYXH01008919.1, read on the forward strand.
TGTCTCCATTGATTATACAGAAACCACAGGAAAAGACGACCCTGGCACCTGAAGTGCTCAGTCAGTAACGCTTCATTAAGATTTAAACAGATATAATCTTCATCTGTGCAATACAAGCACAACCTTGCTTGAGCTGAGAGTAAGACTTCCTAATAGAAACTGAAGGCATAAATTCCACCTACACTTTCCTTTCCCATAGCTAAATCACAGCCTAGGATATTTGGTGCTGATAAGCATTTGAGACAGCAACCTTTTACAAAGCGTATCAAAAGAGCTTAAAGAAAAAATAATTTAATCATATTTGACAGAACAGATCCAAAATGAGAGAGTAAAAAATTTTGTAGAGACTTAAATAACTAAAGCTTTAAATTATACCAAAAAGAACAACATCTGTTTTGTTGTTCTTCATTTGTGGTTGGAGTATATTAGACAACAGAAGTGAGGTGACATCAAAGTGGGTAGAATGGAGGTAGGAAACTGTACCTCTATATTTTGAAGTTATGCTTGCAAGGAATTGAATATAACTACAGGGAAAGAGAGAGAGGTCATCGCATGTGCTGCTATATTTCTTAGGTCTCCTCAGCGCCTTCTTTCTCCTTCTGTCTTGTATCCCTCTGTCTAATTCTGTTAACAGAACATACCTTTTAAAAAAACATTAAAAGTTAACTCCTGGTCTTGACAACTACATGTTTGGATTCAGTTAATGAAAGACCCTTCACAAACCAAACCCTACAGGATTTGCAAATCCTACTTATTATTCCGTTTGCAACAGCTCATACAAACTCCTGGCACCAGAGACTCTTTTACTGACATAGAAAACAGTGGTCAGAACAGTGGGGTTAACAAGTTTTCTTTCTGAAGTGTATCCTGGAATCCTTAATGTACACTTGGACAGCTGAGCTGTTGTACTGGTAGTGGGCTTCAGAACTTTCTATCTCATACTTCATACAGCACTGGGTGGCAAAGGTACGGTGTTTCAGTATTCACACCAGACAGAAAGCCATATGGAAGGACATATGGAGTGTTTAACTCTGACCAGGTCCTATGGCCCACCTCTCTCTTGCAGACTTGGGGTGTCCCACAGAGACACATGCCCATCTCTTCAAGCTGGTTTGAACAATGACTCTTTCCCTCTGCTCTGCTTGTGTTCTGAGATTTTCCTCTCCCTCAAAAAAACATGGATATTCCAGCCCTATATCATCCTTCGATATTCCAAACCAAAATTTCCCACAAACAGAATTTTCATGAAAGATGATTAATGCAGAAGCTATCTCCTTAAATATTGTTCCTGTTATTGCTTGTCCAAAGGGCATGGAGATACAATATGGACAGAATTGCTCTGTGAAAGGCATGAGAAAATAGTGCTTAAATGCCTTTAATCCAGATAACACAGGAGCAGAAGGCAAGAGTGTAGTTCCTGTTCTGGTAACCTCCAAGAGAATGGTTTATTAAAAAATCTTCTCAAAATAGATTATCACGATTCTCCAAAATGAGGCTGACCCACAGAACTCTGTTCAAAATAAACTCTGATTACAACACAGTGTGATACCCTAAATCATTGCATAATGTGGCTGCATATGATGGACCCACTTGTTTATTTGATAAGTAATAGTTCTGGAAACAAATCTAGCAGAAAGAATTTTTATTTAGCATCACGAGCGTAGTTCTTTATTACAATGTTGAGACCATAGCAATAGCAACAAAACAGTTATATTAGGGAACAACAGAACCATTGAGACTTAGCTTCATATCTTGGGTTAAAATCCTGGATGGTAACTTTGATGTTTAGTAAAGATTAAGTTTGTATTTTGACCTCTCAGTTGTATTTCTTTACTGTATTCAGTCATCTACTTTTACAAGCTTGTGGAAATTCAGTATCTCTGGGGCTTCTATCTTTGTGACCAGTCTTCCCGCATTATTTTAACTGTGTAAAGGCTGCTTTCTATCTAGGGAAGCAGGAATCATCCATTCAATTGCAGTCAATGAGATCTGTGGTGTTTTAACACCCGCAAAGACTAGATGACTGAAAAGAGATTTTATTTTTAAAACTTCAGCCCTAGCCTTGTCAGTAGTCTGCTTCAGTGTTGGATTTTGCCTGTTGTAGTCAATTCCTAAGTAGTGTGACTGGGCCCTGATTTTGACCAGGAATTGTGGCCCCTAGATAAGGTTGTGAACAGCCAGTAGCTAAGTATGCGTGCATTTAGTGCTAGTGATCAAGCAAAAGAAATGAAAACAAAATATGAAGTTAAAAAAAAATAATAATCAGGTAACACAGCATGGCTGGGAACTAATTTAGTATAAATAAGTCATTAAGAAGGAAAAAAGTAGACAGGGGATATTTGCTGAGTTTCCAAGCAGCTTGTTAACATTCATGAGAGTGGATCTTTAGGAATTATCATGTCACACAGCTAGTTCACAGCCCAGATGAAGGATTCTGTATGTCAATCAGTGGAACTGTAATCACCCAGAAAAAGAGATGTCTACGGCTGGTTTCTGAGATTAACCAACTCTGAAGGAATTTAGAACTTTAAAGGCAAAGGAGCACAGGAGCTTAATGTATTATTTTCTCATTCTGCTGAAGTGGAGAACTTTTAAGAAGGCACACAGGCTTGCCATTGTAAAGATCATTATTAGTAAGGGTGAGATTCCCAGCATGAAGAAGAGCAGCTGATCACAGAAAAAATTGATTTGGTTCTGTGCTCTTTTCCCATCCTATATTCCACAAAATACCATTGTATACAGCACAAGTTGACAGACTATGCTGCCAGTGCTGACGTTCCAAGATGTCTTTGATATTCATAAAGACAACATCTTCATTAAAAAAAAGAATTAAAACTGTCAATATGAGAAGAAATACAGCTTCATAAAAAGATAATTAACTAGGTCACAGGCTAGTAAAGAAAGATCTGTAATTATTATGTTGAGTGCATTTAAGAAAGAGGCATTTTGACAAAAAGTCACAGCAGAGCTTCCAGACATAACAGAGTTTGATTAAGGAACAAAAATCATCACAAAATGACAGTGAAAACTCAAAAATAGCTATGTGTTCAAAAGTTTTAAAGCATCTAAAGTTCCAAACAGAAATTTAAAGATCAAAAATAACCTGTAGCCTAATTTTAACTAAAGAGATGTTAATGTCTCTGGTAAAAAAAACCCAATTGTTTGTTGCTATTAAACCATTTTGAATACTTTTTGTATGGTTTTTTGCATTTTTTTCTTCTTCAGTCATTCCTGGGGGAATGTCACACAGGAAACGTGGTTTGTACTTCCGGTGCTCCAGCTGGTCACAAGCCATCTAAAGGTCTAGGTTTAGACTCCACAGCCAATTTAAGTCTATCAATGAACAGGACTGCACAAAAGACCTAGAGCTTCCTTACTCTTTATTCCCAATTAACCTCTTCTCCCACACTTGCAATTCACAGGGCTGGATCACATGTCTGATTCAACTGAGAATCAAGTCAGTAAAAAAGGCCTGGTCTGCCTTAACATAGGGCTGCGCTAATATTATTGCCAGTACAACAGTGGTAGCAGGAATGTGTACCTAGCATAAAGATGAGGGGAGGTTCAGCTATTTTAATAGCAGCCTTTATTTATGTTGACTTGCATTCATCGTGGAAACAATGTGTAAGAACCAGAGTAATTAGAGAAGCTGGGTCTAAACTAAGGACTTGCATTATAAGAAAGCTAATCTGTTTTCTTTTGTAATTTGTCCTTTGGGATTTTTTTTTACTCAACATTTAAGTTCTCCTTTTAATATAGTAAACACATATCTTTTTACCTTTTATTATTTTACTAAACAATGTGGGCAAATCAGACCATGCATTTCCATTGACTGCTTTTGTAGGGTTCCCATCAGCTTTGGAGACAAATATGAGTGTCCAGTGCTTGGTGAACAAGGAGCAGAAGCTCATGAAGCCTTCTGAATCTGTCATATGCTTCGGGCATACATCAATGAAACTGGCACATGATTTATTCACTGTTGTTGCCCACTGAAATTAGGAGGAGTTCCCTAGAAAGTAACTCTCCACAGGACAACTGTCACTTGCAGGACTTTATGAATAAGCCATCTCATCCACAATCTTGTTTCCACAGTAGTCAGCAATACACGTTGCATAGGAAGAAGCCAGAAAGCTCAGAATAAACAACAGCACAGATATTTCCTCATCATTATATCAGAAAGTGAGAGATTTTCTTATAAGACTTTGTTTATGTTTATACTAGTACTCTTTCTGTTAGTATATAAGGTATCCAAGCCATCTTGTGTACACCCACATTTTAAGTATCTACCGCAGTAGCTCTCCTAAACTAAGTATAAATGTCTTTATATATGCAAAAGTGAGAAACGCCTACAAGGTTTTTCAAAGAGAGAGGCAGTACACCTATACAAAGTATCTAAGGTGGGCACTGTTTTGCTCCCTGAAGGACTTCAAAAATCTTTTTTCCTCTATTAACTGTACAAAGAAACCTATGACGTTCCTTACCTTAGAAAGATCATTTTCTGAATCTCGGTTTCTTGTTCCCAGGAAAATGTTATTGTATGACTGCCGAGTCTAAGCATTATATGGAAAAATATTTCCCTCTATGGTTTCAAAAGTGAGACTTTTCAGTTTTGTTGCTTCTTTTACCCTTGGTTCTGGGACATAAAACAAGGAGAACAGAAAATTGTCCTTCTTCTGTACAGCACTCATTATTTTATAGATCTTTCCCTACCACTATCTGCTTTCTGAAGTTTCATAACTCAATCTTTCAGTCTTTCTTCAGAGGTCGCAGTAATGGAAATGCTGTTCATTTTTCTCCAATTTTGTGCCTCCCTTTTGACATGTGATTATCTGTTTCTGGGAAGAGTAGTCTAGGTGAGGGTGTGGCATTGGCTATGCAGGAGACTTTCTACCTCATGTCCCAGCATTTGTGCATCCACTTGTTCTCTTTTCTGCCTGTAACTGCACAGAGCTCACTGAACAGCAAGACCCAGATTGTTTTCCTGGACTCGCATACTAAACATAAAATCCCTTATGGTATAGAAGTAGTTCAAATTTTCTTTACCGAGTTTAATTTCTTTCAATTCTTCAGCACTGAACTTCACTCTCTATTCAGCAAGTTTTCAGTTCAGCTGAACTTTAATTTCTTTTTTTGGACTTGATTTACTTTTTTTCTTTCTGTACGCTTGCTTTCTTGTTGTTTAGCCCTCTTTCTAATCCATTAATAAATTACTAAACAAAACACAGCATATATGAAAACCTGAGACACCCTGCTTTTAACCTTTTGTACTGATGAAAATTGATTGGGTTTTTTCCTTCCTTTGTTTCCCCTTACCCAGTTAGTATACGTGACTGTATAATACTCCCAAACAATAATAATTTAATTTGTTTACTACCTTTTTTAGAGACCTTGTTAATGGATTTTTGAAGGGCTAAATAAATTGTCACCAGTATCCCATTTTCATTTTTATGCTTTGGAGGAATTCTAATTCATTAGAGAGAGAATTTACCTTAGCAGAAATCAGGCTGGTTAGCCTTTCTCATATCATCATTTACACTTTGTTTTATTATTCCACTTTTAAATATTATTTTAACCAACTTATTAGCTTCCAAATATGTCTGTGGCTTACTTGTCAGAGAGTCTCTGGATGACTCAGGATATCATTCTGAAATATAAAGTAGAATATTTTCTACTCTCAACCCATCTAATCTATTAACTTTTCTTAAAGACAGTTTGTACAATTTTTGGTAGTTGGTCTGGTGTTTTATTCTCAAACTCTTTGGTAGTCTTCTAACATTGTCTTCTATTTGCTGAACAAACTGTAACAACAACAAATGAAAGTAAATTTGAAGGGCAAAACTCTGCATCTCAATATTTTCCCTGATGTTACTGACCTATGCAAATTGTTAGATGTGTCAGCAGATAGTAGCATTCAGACTTGACCCCATGTAGCAGATGAAATCATCTAAGAAAAACTGCAATGAAGTAAATATTTGAAAATCTGAGAGAAAACAACACTTTCATTCAAGGAGAAAAAGTTCCCTTTACAACAGCTTGCAGAAATGCCAGTTTTACACAACTCAGGCAATCCTCTATGAAAAGAAAGAGGGGACAAATATGCTATTGTGATGGCAAAATTAAATACTCAAAATGCGGTAGTGGTTTATTGCATGCTTTACAAGCTCATCTTGTTTCGTTTGTGTGTAACTCTTCTACAATATCACTGTGGAAGACACAGTATCTTTTTGGATATCATTATTGCATGCTCATCAGCAAAGGAACAAAAATGAAATATGAAAAATGCTGAGCTCAAAATCCCTTGATTCTCCCTAAGATGGCACAACACTTAACAGGATGCCTCTAAAGGCATGTTTTAGCTTTAAGTAAATAGATATTAATGTCTAACATATAACAAGAATATAGAAGTTTAAGAAAAATGCCTGAGATTGAGATAGCATCATATAATCCAACAGGATCAAATAGAAAGACTTTTATAGCAAGCACTGCACATTACGATATAGTGGTTTATTCAGTTTCCCACAAAGATACTCCATCAGGCAGTCAAAGCATTTTGCTATTCCAGATAAAAACATGTATTTTAGATTTGATATTATTGAAGAAGATGTAAGTCTGGCAGAGGAAAAACAAGGGATATTTCTTTGTGGAGATAACTGCTACTACAGCCACTCTCAGAGTAGTATCACACTCATCATACAATTAGATAAAGCTTTTTCTTTGTTAGTTGAAAATGGTACCTAATGTGACCTGTCTTTAATTTCCACGTCAGCTAGACACAAGAGTCTAGCATAAAACAAAAACTTTTTCCCTAGACTAGGCTTGCAGAACTGATCCCACTTTGAAGATGTTATGTACATTTTATATATATATTATTGTATATTGTATATATATTCTTAAAATCAGCTATTTCTTCTGCAGAAGTGTATAGTAATGCTGAAAGCTGACCCTTTTAGGCTGGAAGCACTGACACGTTCCTGAGTCTTCTCTGGAAACTCTGGAAGCACAACAAGATTTGGAGGAATTCAACCTGTTTTTTTCCTTTCAAGAACTGCTAGGCATCCAGACATGAGAACATGTTAAACTACTGCTAACATAGAAAAGGATCGGGAAAAGTAAATGAGCATTTGCATTTTGGAAATTTGGGATAAGAAGGTGGGGGGGGGGGGAGGGAAATAGGAAGTGAAAAGGACTGTATTATTCACATCATCTTGAGAACTGAGTGGAACAAACATGTTCCATATAAGCAAAATAGAAGCTTTTATAAATTCTCTCGGAAAGTCTAGTGAGATTCTTGGTTTCAGTGATACTGAAAGTTAATGTTTTTTATTTGCCTGCTTACTTAACAGCTTTCAAACCTGCGCCCATGATTTGCTTCTGGTCTCCCTGTTGAACCACCAGTGAACGACCCTGCAGTCTATGAGCTCTTTAAGACTGCAGACCATCACTAGCAGTAGCTGATGGTTGTGCTCTAATCCCATCATCCTAAAGCTCTTGAGGCTTATTTTTTACTACCAAGTCTCAAATCTCATGCTCTGAGACTGAAGTTTTCTCAAAGTGATATCCATCTCATACCCTCCTGGGGACAGCCAGATCGAGTCCCTCTTCCACTCTGTATGAAACATGACTGCTGGTCTAGCAGAAAAAATTAGGCAGAAGTCACAGATTTCTCTTGTCTTCAATGGAATTGCAATTGAATATCTCATCTTTCTGTTTGTTCCTTCTAATTGACAAATAATGAAGGGTAAGTGGCTTAAAGTGGTAAAGAGTCATTAAAAGTTCAGGAGATATAAAAGATGTATTAGATTTTAAGTGGCAACACCTGATAAATCTAGATATTTGAATAAACATTTCCAGTGTTAGTAGTGTGTGAGAAATTCCACTTTAATATCTGAATGTCAGCAAGAATATCTGGCAAGAATCTCTGCTTCCAACATTGCTCTTAATGGTGGAGAATTTACCTGACAAAGATCTAATTTTGTGTTCAACTGAATCAGCCATCTCTGTCCCATGTATGGCATAGTATATGATGCTAGTAGCTGAATAATTGGATAGGGTCTTAAATATCTTAAATTTGTTTTACTTACCTTTATACATGTGCAAATGTAGTAGAAATGCTCAAAAATACACTTCAAATTATCTCCGAGGTAAACCAGGGATTGGGAGTATTAATATATAAAAAGAAATTTCAAAGACAGACAATGAACTATGAGCCTGCTGATGAAGTACAAACTCAAGAGGTATCATGGGTTTTGTATGCTGGTAAACACCATGTACACTAGTTTTCAAGGGATTTCTCAGAATATATTATGGTGACATTATATGGAGTACGGAGAAAACAGAAAGCTAAAAAAAAAACCAAAAACCACAGACTTCCTAAGGTGGTTAAAAGCTGTGGGCCAAACTGCAGACAGTCTGCACAGATCCTTGATGCTTCTAACTTTTCTGGGAAATGAGAGGTGAGAAGATTGCATAGCAGTGATTACCAGACTGGCAGGTGATGGCAAAAGATATGTGCAAGAAGTTGTCCTGTTGCTCTGTAATCTCCTGTGATAACAAGCTTCATTCTGTTGTGGCAAATGTCTAGTCCCTTGCAGAGCCACACCAGACTGGGCAAACTCCTCCCCTGGGACATCTGTTCTTGGGTGAGCTTGTTGTTGAGCTTATTGATGAACTTCTGGGAGAGCTTATTGTGGTCTCCCAGAAAACGGCATTTATCAAATGCATGATCACAAGCTGATGTCAGGGCTCTGACTGCAACATCATATATATCCCCTGATATATATCCCCATCCAGGCAAGGTTTGGCTACCTGGGCTCAAACCAGCTCTTGGTGCAGCTGTGTGACCTCAAATCAGAGCTGTGTGAGAAAGAAACTGTAAGAAGGGGGGACCTGTCTCCTTTCCTTGGGAGCTGCTTTTAAGTTCAAGTAGTCACCCTCTTTGGATGTCTGGATGTCTCACTTCAGTGTCATAACAACAGCATGCAACTCTGAGATCTTCACGTCAGTCTGTACGTTACGTGTAAGGGGGGGAGGTAGCACAACTTGAGGACACTGAGTGTAGCAATGTAGAATAGTGCAGTGCCATCTCCGGCCCCGTTCCTGCATTCAAAAATGCCTAGAGAAAAGAGTAAGGCAAATCTGCTTTGTCTCTAGATAGGTCACAGCACAATAATGTTCTTCTAATTGATTTCAAACGACCATGATTAAAATAAACTTGTGTCAGTGATACAAATGACCATCTTTAATAAAGTATAGACTATGGCTGGGTTCTGCCATTTGACATGCGGAAACAAACCTTACAGCTCACAGATCGTTATAAAGCAGGTAAGTTTATTAAGGCGCTGGGTGCAAGGGAGATTTCTCCTTCAAACTTGCACACTGAATCTCTGCCAAGCATCTATTTACTGTACAAAAGCATATATATTCATTAGCATAAGCTGGGTTATTACAAACAGTTCCGGGGTAGGTGTAAGTATTATAATTTTTTCCAGGAACTCATTATCGTGTCTCCTCCTCTTGCTGCATGCGCACTTCCACCCCGTGGTCGTGGGCCGGGGTCTTCTGGAGGAAGGCTCATAATCTTCTTCACCATGTACTTTCACCTTTGTCTCAGAATGCTGAGTTGGTTGAGCTCCAAACCGCAAGACCAGTCTTAACCAGATGGTCGCTTCTTGCAGACAATAATGTTCCTGCTAGCAGCTCCTGTTATCTATACAGTTTGCTTGTAACAAGGTCTGGTTGTTCCTGTTATCTACACAAGCTTACAACAGAGCACTATGACCTCGATATTTTGACAGACTATTGCTCATCCTAACAATGTTTAATTTCTAGGGCCTACTTTCTTGTATCACATTGTTATGAGTTTTTCTTTTTGAATACATTTCAGATTCTAAAATTTTTGTCTTATCACCGGTGCCTTGATTTTCTTAGTTTTTCTGGACTCTTTAGCTCCTTGTCTTTAGCATTTGCCATCTTATTTATTGACTTTTCAGATGCTTGTTTGGATTTAGACAGAGAATTTTTCAGTCTGCATGACAGAGATGAAAATTCAACATCAAAGTTGAATAAGTCTTATCCTTAAAGAGATTATAATTCCAAATGGAAAGATAAATTCAAGGCACAGAAAAGTATTTATCTGGATATGTTTATATCAGCCTATGACAGGTCCCCTCATATGCCAGGAAACTGCAGCAGCTGTTGTAAGTTGGTTGGAGGACCTCTGGGCCCATAAGGGATTGTCTCTTCTGAATAACACTGGAGCTTTGTAGGCAGAAAAAAAATCATGTCCTTAATTTGAGGAAGCAGAGGATATAAAAAGAGAGACTGTCCTGGCCTCCTACATACACTGGTAGTCAGCAGTATCAGTCTTCCGAATAATGTCATGTTGAGCTGATTTATATAGACTACCATCACTTTAAAAGTGATGGAGAGCAGAATTGAACACAAAGACTTTACAGCCTTGCTTGGCTCATGAATTCAGATGTATTTTTAGAATGGACTGTAAAACTTTAAAGCAGGCTCCTGCCCATTGCGAACTGCCTCGAAGTCACCGGTCCTAAGATCTTCTAGGGAAGTTGATCAGATGTTTTAAGGATTATTCATTTGTTTTATTTTAATCATTTGAACATTTTAATATAATATCATATTAGATGAAGTACTGCTAAGCTCACGAAATCAAAGGCTGGTGCCCCCTTTTTACTTTTTACCAGACTAGTTATTTCTGTAATGAGTTATTTAATTTTCAATTTCCTTTAAACTCACCCAAAGGGATGTTTATGATCTTCAAAAGAAAGTTTCTTTGTGATATTAAGTAAGAGCTAAAACTGAATTCTAATACAGCTGATGACTTCAGGTTTTAGGGTATTATAAAAAAAAAGTTAAGTTAATCATTATGATGACCCCAGTTGATTGGATGGCTAGTCACCAGAAAGATAGGGCTGGTGGATCTGGTTTTGCACAACATCTATTCCTTGCGGAAGCTTAATTTATTTTGGTAAATAAGAACATTATAGATCTCTTCTATATCTGTGTTTAATTTCTCTTTAAGATTACTAAAGTGACAGTGAGACATTGATGTCATCTCCTCTGCAGTAATTTCTCCACAATCAAAGAAACATATTTGTATTAGGAGCTGGCATATTTGCATCTTTCTAGTTGCCTTTTCCAATATAAACAACAAAGATGAGAGCAGAGCAGCTTGTCATTCCTCTCATTTGTATTTGGTTAAAAGAAATCTTGTTGTATAGTGTATGAACTGAAGCCGGGATCAACAATGTTCTGGCAAGCAAATTTCAATCTTGGTTTACCTTTCTTCTATCTTCAAATAAAATAGCATCTGTGTCTTTCAAATGATATTATTTGTATAAAAGGTAAAATATGGAAAGAAACAAGTTTACCTATTTAATTTACTGTCCTTTAGGAAACACTAAAAGTTTTTGTTCCTTAATACAATAGTTTGCATTCACTGGCATCAAGAGCTTCTGGATAAATATTAAAATATTTATATTATGATATTCCAACCATGCAGATTCAGAAAGTATTCATTATAATAAAATATAAATAAAATCGAAGGTTAAAATAACCACCAGATAGATGTGTTTGTTCCCAAATTACTGTAAATTTCAGGCATAAATTGCTGTAATATGAAACAGACATTCTCTCTTCCTGGTGCAGTCTTTTAACACAACAAATTTAAAAAATGCACTTAGAATGGAATAACTGGAAAATATAACATCTGTTCTACAGGAAACTCAGATTCTTAATTTGTGTTCATTCTGGATGAGATTTAAAAAAAAATAAATTTAGAATTCCACAGGAGGAAAAAAAAAAAAA
>VYXH01008919.1:45433-72574 GCA_013397275.1 Burhinus bistriatus
GGGAGTGTGTGTGCTTGTACAAAGCAACTTCTCCACAAAACAGAACAGCTTCAAGTCAATATCAATGTAACAAAACACAAAAGACTGCAATGAGTATTTAAATGAATGTTTTACGAGCAATGTTTAACTGTATATACAGAATCGTAGAATCATAGAATCATAGAATGGTTAGAGTTGGAAGGGACCTTAAAGATCATCTAGTTCCAACCCTCTTGCCATGGGCAAGGACACCTCCCACTAGACCAGGTTGCTCAAAGTCCCATCCAACCTGGCCTTGAACACCTCCAGGGATGGGGCAGCCACAGCTTCCCTGGGCAACCTGTTCCAGTGTCTCACTGCCCTCAGAGTAAAATATTTCTTCCTGATATCTAATCTAAATCTACCCTCTTGACAACAGTTTCTTTGGAAATATATGTTTGAACCTTATTAAAAAATACTTCGCCAGTCAAACTTGCTTGATTTTGATAGCGTTGAAATAAAATTAAACAATTTTTTAAAAAGAACTTTTGTTCATTGAAAGCCTGTTCTTGTGAAATATCTTATTTTCAGCAACCCACATATTTGAAAGCCATTGTTTTGTTATATGTCTTCTACTGCACGTAATGAAGAACGTTTAATCACCTGACGGTACCACTGACTCTCATTGGCAAAGATGCCTTACAGAGTATTGATCCCTCTTACCATTTACTATTCGTGTCCTTAACCAGCTCTATTCTGAGGCTGCCCATGGTCTCAGAATGGGACTGGGAATGAAGGTCAGCAGAAGAGAAACGCTACCAGCAGTCCTGCAGCTCTCATGGGCTTTCCATAAGAGCTGATCTTTATTCCATACTACCCATGCAAAATGCACTTTTCCCGAAGTCAGACAGTCTTTACTGCTCAAAACTGACAAAGTTCCTGGGGGAGTTCACATTTGTAACACTACCCTTGTCAGACTTAATCAGATCTTGTACCAGTTAGCCACCTATATTTTGGTTGCGTAGTCTATATAAAATACACTTGTAAGCTATCTAAAAGACATCTCTGCTTGTACAACATGATATCTCAGGTCCTGATGCACAAAGCAGACACTGAGATTGACCCAAGCACTTCTTAAAGAAGATGCTCTGTCACTCAAACCAACACAAAATACCCTGGTGATCCAAATATAAAAGGCTTTTTAGAGACTGCACTGCACAGACAGTGCGTTCGTTGGTAGGTGACAGTAGCTATTACTTGTCTGCTGTACAGCATGCATAAGATTTACAGTGGATTTCACAGCAAAAGCCTTAGCACAGAAAAAAATAGCTGTGCTTTTCTGGGGTCCCTCACTGCTGTCATGAAACCCATAATTACATTAAGATCTCATCCCCTTATTTCCTATATACATATTGTTTGATATATTCATCTTTGCCTAGCCAATGTTCAGGCACAGTTCTGAGTGGATAAGTGGAAGTCTTTATTTAGGCATGTGAAGGCTTAGAAGGTTTTCCAGCCTTTACCAGTAGCTTTTCTCCAACTCTGTTATTGACAACATTTCAGCTCATGAAGAGAACTACTATTTTTAACTCCCTAATATACCTGGTGACCCTACCTTTTAAGGTTATGGGATAGTAAAACAAACTAAAATGAAGTAAAGGAAGCTAGGCTGAAGTAGTTACTTTAAAAAATTTTCTCAGAAAGTTTGAGATGAGCACTCTAGACGAGAGAACATTATGGATTGTCGTAATGTCACAGAATAGCACACAGAGGCAACAATTCACCCAGATTCAAAAAAACCAAAGCATGGGTTTTAAACATATCTTCTAACTTTAAATGCACATATAATGCCTTTAAATAGTTCATACCTTCATAACTCCATGAATCAGGGAGAGATTAGACATATAGGCAGTATGTTGCATACTAGAATCTTTAAGGTTACTTTTGGCTACAGAAAATTTTATGCTAAAACTGAGGTTGACAGGAAGAGAAGGATTTTGCTCTCCATACATGGTTTATTCTCTGTTGTTGTCAAGGAGTCAGCATGGGCTGAGGACCACTGGAGTAGAACACAGCAAATACTTGAAGGCCATATCACTATTCTGCAACACAGATTTTTTAAAATTTTTCCTTAATGAATGTTGTTTCTGTGTCCAGTTCTGCTGAAAAAGCTCAGCTTATGTAACAAGTTATTCCATGAATATTATAAAAATCAATTGATTGGTCAGTCACAGACTGAGGTATTCCTCAGTATACATAAAGACTGCAGAATTTAGCTCAAAATACTCACAAGCTGTGGGAGAGTTGAACTGGAATCGTATCACACTGACTCAAGGCAATATTGTTAATTCCTTTATCCCAATAAGTTACAATTTCCTGATGTGGTTGAAAATGTCAATGAGCAGAGAGTATCTGAAGTTTGTGAGGAGTCTTTTCCTTTTCAACTGGTAGGTGAAATTATTAAGTTGTTCTCTGTTTGAAGACTTCATTTTCATACTGAGGAATGAATATGGTTGCCAAGCATCAGTGCAAAGGAGTTACAATTTATATTGATTCAGAAAATCTACCATTTTGAGAGAGAGTTTCTGTTGTCACTTCCCTCTTCCTACTCTCTTTCCCTCCCACTATCCTCCACATCTAAGAGCTATTTCATGGAATCATAGAATAGTTTGGGTTGGAAGGGACCTTAAAGATCATCTAGTTCCAACCCCCTTGCCATGGACAAGGACACCTCCCACTAGACCAGGTTGCTCAAAGCCTCATCCAATCTGGCCTTGAACACCTCCAGGTATGGGGCATCCACAACTCCGGGCAACCTGTTCCAGTGTCTCACTACCCTTGCAGTAAGGAATTTCTTCCTAGTATCTGGTCTAAATCTAACCTCTTCCAGTTTAAAACTGTTACCCCTCGTCCTATCACTATGGTCCCTGATAAAGAGTCCCTCCCCACCTTTCCTATAGGCCCCTTTTAAGTACAGGAAGGCTGCTATATGGTCTCCCCAGAACCTTCTCTTCTCCAGGCTGAACAACCCTAACTCTCTCAGCCTGTCTTCACAGGAGAGGTCTTCCAGCCCTCTCATCATCTTCATGGCCCTCCTCTGGACTTGCTCCCACAGACCAATGTCCTTCTTATGTTGGGGGCCCCAGGGCTGGATGCAGTACACCAGGTGCGGTCTCACAAGAGTAGAGGGGCAGAATCATCTGCCTCGACCTGCTGGCCATGCTTCTTCTGATGCAGCCCAGGCTGTGCTTGGCTTTCTGAGCTACAAGCGTACATTGCCAGCTCATGTGCAGCTTTTTATCCATCAGTACCCCCAAGTCCTATTTGATGATTTCTAGGTTCCCTTCTGTATTATTATTTTGACAACCCAGCCAGTAACATCAAATTTTTGTTCAGTGTGAAAAAAAAAAAGGTCTTTTTCATGGAGAATAACTAGAGTAAGTACTTCCTGGAAATTTCACACTGTTCTTTAAGAACTGTGACGGCAATGGTAGTCAGGAACAACAGGAGAAGGGGCAGAAGAGAGCTGAATTAATCTCTTGAAAACTATGAAGAATTGGCAGCCGTAAAGAATGAAACTGATTGAGCTTTTCCATTCTGCGGTATTGATACATATCATGCAGTGTGACTCAGATGATTCAGGCTACATACTCAATCTGTTTTGACAGAAATTAGATTCTTTAGAACCACATGTATTGTGCATGTGTGAGTGAGTGAGAATGAGACAGGAATGGAGAGAGATTGTGGGCATATATACATAGTAAATACAACTTTATCTTCCCATCATTTTTACAGTCTTAGTAAATATTGGTCATACAATTAAAATTAGCTTTGTGCAGTTGCACAGCCAGTTGCAAGCCAGCTGGTGTAATGACCAGGGTTGTCGTCAGTCAATGCACTGTTCTACCTGGAGATACTGCACACATTCTGGGCAGCAGCTCTTGGCCCCTCTCTAGGCAATTAGCGCAGCCATATTACTTAGTAGTTCTGTTTGATGGCCTTTCAAGACCAGAAAGAATAACTCTGAGACACTGTTTAACCTCAGGTGTGATACAAGACACAGAATAGCCTAAAAAGAGCCAATATCTGGACTGCTATTCTCCACAGAGGCAAAAAAAAAAAAGTGCTCTTCCTGATGTCCTGAGAGAAAAAGCATACGCTGTGCTCTTGCATTTCTCAAAATTCTCCACACGCAACCTTGTTTTCTCCCTCTTAACTCTGAATCCATTTATTATCTGTAATGATTTGACAAGCAAATGCAGTTTAGTGTCTGGTTTGTTTGTGAAGTGTTCATTCCTTGAACTGATGAAACTGGTTATTTGTGTTGGTGCTTGCTGACTGAAGTCATAAAATATTTTTTCTGCTTCCAGGCATTGGCTTGAAACTTTTACAGTAGAAATAAAACGAGTGCCAAATAATGAATTAATCTGCCTAATTAATAATATGTTTTATCATGATCTTATTAATAATTTACAAATACTAAGAAGATTTTGATGACGATTGTTCTGGGTAGGCACCCAGGTATAAAAAGCCAGCATTAATTGGTGCACTTTTTCAAAAGTGTAATTTTTCAGTGTTTTCCTACAGGAACAAGGTAGTGTAGGTTTAATTTATTTAGGTGAGCAAAATTACCACTAAACCTTTCTTATTCTTATGTGATACAATCTTTCCAACGTAGTGTCTTGTCTACTAGCCAGGATTGTATCTCTTTCAAATATAGAGTGCCTAAAGTTCTGTTGGTGGTAAAAATATGAGCTATTTACATATATACAGTTATTTACTGCATGCATGTTGTTGCCATGATGCATCAATAAGCCAATTTATCTGAGTTCTTTCCCTTGATAAAAAAAGAGTAAAAACAAAACCAACAGAAAAACATGGGATTTTTCCATTCTTTCAGATCAGTCTGCCGGATTTCTATTAGCAACTATGATTTTTCAAAGGTTTGCATCATCTCTCAAACCAGCTGAAAACACAAGTCCATTTTAATTGTTTTTCTGCATCATATGCATGCCGCACATATACAAGATCATAATATGTAGCAGAAATTATAAATTTAAAATATCCAAAATCTATGTTGTGTGTTAGTTTTGTGTTTGGTTTTGGTAGCTTGACTTAAATTCACAAAGTATCTATTAATAAAAATGATGATTCTGTGTTCTGAAGTTCTGATTTTGTGTGAAAATCACTAGATTTCCTCATTTATTCAAAAACTATTGATAGTTGTGTATTCTTATATTTTCTTTCCCAAAATATATAACCCAGTTCCCAGGATTCTTATAACCCGGTTTAGTTCAGTTCATGTTGCAAGTTAGTTTTGGTTTTGTTTAATTGAGGAAATATTAAAGTGAAATCCTTGTCTATCACTGTCCCAGCCCCTCTTTTCTTCCCTTGACATGTAATCCAAGGCATCTGTTTTATTGACTTGAATCTTGAGAGAAAGTACGTGTTTTGAAGAAGCAAGAATTTTGCTCTAGAAAACTTTATTTAATGGAAAATCTAGAGGAGTTTCCCTGCCTCTGGCTATTTAACACATGGTCTTCTCTTCACATCCACCTTCCATCTTTTCTCTGTCTTCAGAGAAAACCCAATACAAGTGCAGAGAGCAGAATGAATGAAGCAGCCAGAATACAGTGTCAGAATATCACTCAGAATCAGAGTGAATGCATACCAGCCTGAAACAGAAAACAGAAAACATATGGGAGATAAGGGAAAACAGTGCATAAAAATGTACATTTATGAATTTTTGATTGGCTCCTACTTTTTATAAATTTTATAAATTTTTATAAATTTCAGAACAACTCATATCAGCTATCATTTGTAATACAACCTTTTTAAGCTTTAGACTTTAGAATAGAGGGATGGATCTTGGAAGCCTACTAGTGAGGCACTTTGCTCAGTTGGGAACATTTTCCTGGACTTTATGAGGCAGATTGGCCTTGTCCCATATGACCACACACACAAAACCTGTTGACGCTTAAATGAGACTTTTTTTGCATGGTAGGCAGTAGGTAACAAGTTGGTTAAAAGAGGTGCTATTCTTGATTTTGGAGGTTGTTTTTTTTTTTTTCTTTTTTGACTTATTTTGACTTGGAGCAGTAACATCTTCTTAAGAAGGAAGGTTGCATTTTGGCAGCAGCTGTGTCGACACAGAAAGACAAAGATAGTACTGTACCAATGTCCTCAAACAAGCTCTTCTATACCTTGTCAGTGAGCCATAATTTGTTGAAGCCACTTTAAAGACTTCCCATACATGCAGTTAAGCTACACTGTAGAGTAATATTCCAGAAATGAGAGTTATTTATCTGTCTTTTTATGCCATAGTTTATGTGAGAAAGCAAGAGAATATTCTGTTAATGCTTGAGAGGTGGATGTATTGTTTGCTAGGTTGCAAGGATGACATGGAAAAAATGGCACGAATATTTTATATTTTGCTAAAAAATATCCTTTCATCAGCTTTTTAAAAGAAAATGTGGGAGCCTTGCCTTTTTTTTTTCACAGATACCTAGGGATCAGTTCAGCTCAGCAACTGGTATCATGCAATTCAGAATAGATGTGAAATGAGAGTGGAAAAAAAAAAAGCCAGGCAGAAGCAATGTTTAATTACAAGAAGAGCAGAAAAAAAGGAGAAGAAAACTGCCCTCAAAATGGTCATATACAATATATTTTGTATTTCAATAAGATAAAAAATAACTGCACCATTTACAAGACACGAAAAGCTTAACATATGTAACGCAACATATTTTCTCCATTCAGATGATTAATACTCATTTTCAGTTTACACACTGAGAATGACATAGAAAAATACTAATAGAATGTAACTAATAATTTAAAATGTTCTATATGAAATATTTTTTAAGAGGAGCATTTATTGTGATTCTAATTTTTTACGTTTAGCCATTGATGTCCTTTAGAAAAGGAAAAATATCCTCTTATCAAAGCACAGTTTGTAAAATGCATACCATACTCCAAATGCAAGCCAATATGTATTTTCATTGATAGCTTCAGGTCTTGTTACACAGTGCACGTTTTAAAACTCTGGAAGTCAGCATTTGAAATTTGCTAGGAGATAGAACAGAATTCCCAACCAACCAAAACCTGTATTTTGCAGGGTGTGGCGGATCAAAGGCAAAAATATCTGCTTTGCTATTAGGAAAATTTCAAGAAATTTCAGTACATTGCCGTTCCAAATCACAGGCTTCTAATATCTAAGCTAAAGGAGTCACTTTTCACTATCATTGAAAGAAAGAAAAGAATTTGGACTGTTCTGGGTTTACTTACTCAGTTGGGTCGGCCGTGGGACTCATGTAAAAGCTGCTGAGCAGTGAGTGTTATGCACAAATATGTGTTCTTATGCTTCTGTATTCCCTCTTGGGTAGCACATCCTTAGGCATGAAAGGAAGATTTCTGTGTAAAAACTGTGGTGATTAAAAAGTCTAAAATGTCCAAGAATGGTAGAAGAGGTTACTTGGGGTCTTTGTTAGGAAAGCAGGCATTTAAATCATATCTGTACCATTAAGTAAGAGTGGAGAGGGACTAGTCTCTGGGTTACCAGCTAGCCTAGCACAGTTCATCTGTAGACAGCTACATTTTTTCCTCTTTCTCCAAAGAACAGTATGGCCAGATCAAAACCGCTTACTGGGTGTGTTGTATGCAACACACCTTTTCCCAGAAAACGACTGGGCACTGTCTGGAAATATAAGAGTTAGCACAGGCCAAAGCTGTGGAGGCAGCAGGCTAACAGCTAGGCATTATGGGTGAACCTTTTCTAGTACTCTAATCTGGCTTTGACCCTCTTTTTTTCCTTATCCAGATGTGAATTAAAATTCCACCTCAGCTGTACTGTGAGTACTCAAGTGTTAAATTGCTGCTTTTCCATGATATTCGCTTCTCCAACTGCTCAGACTCTGTCATGCCAGTTCTCAGGCCTGAAAAAACCTGGGAAAATCTTTGTGGGAAGGGTTGATGACCAGCATCTCCTATCTTCAAGGCTAGTTTTCAGGACGTCCTGAGGGTTTCAGCTACTAATTCTTGGACATCTTACAGTGTTCTACAGAGGTATCTTGTCCCACAAACCTGAAGTTTCTTTTGAAGAAACCAGAGCATGAGGGTAGGAAGGCTGATAAGTATCAACATCTCACCCTGAAGTGGGATATGACCTAAGTTCACATCCAACAGAAGCCTGAAAATCTTAGTTTCCAGGTAGCTTCACTGGCCAAAAAGATGCAAAATGAGGACCAGCATATTAAAAATCTTGATACAGATTGCACACAAGGTTGAAAGGGGCTGCAATAAAAAAGATATGGAGTGGGAGACAATTATCTGAGAAATAGATCTCAGGTACGGGCATACTCATGCATTCTTTAAAAATCTGGACAAGAGTTCAAATGCAATTTTGAGCCAAAGCTGAGGACTGTGAATCAGAGCAGGAAGATGATGTGTACAAACTGAGATTAGATACATAAAAATGTTCACAGAAGCCTATGATTGCATTATTTGCTTCTGCTTTTGAATAAACGCTTATTTCCTGTCTTGCTTAAGTAGACACATCGGTTTTCTCGTTTTCGTGTTACCATGCCTGGTGCGCTGTTCAATACACTCCCTATAAACTGATGTACATTTTCAAATATTATTCATAAACCAAGTTACTACTCTTAGATCCATTCTATGAAGAGAAAATGCGGATTCATACTGAACAGATCTACAGGGTTAGCGATCAGGAAGGAACATCTGTGAATATTTCTCTGTTATCAGAACCAACGTTCCTGTTTCCAACCAATAGATTATGCTCACTGACTACTTAAAAATAGAAAAACAATTACTTTGTTTCTTTTATTGTTGCAAGTGTCAATATAGAAACCGAAGCATTAAAAATGTGGTGGGGGATATAGTCAATACTGGGAAAAACACTTGCTGTTTAGAAGTTTATTTAAGAACAAAAAGTACACACATTGCAGAGTCTTCCTCTCATTAATTATTTACTGTGGATAAAAAACCTTTGTAAGCAATTAAAATTGAATTTGTAATGAAAAAAATTGTGTTCTACAGAATGCAGTAGGCAAATGCTATTATAAAGAGATAATCACAAGCCATAGGTTATTGATAAAAGCTTCACTTTATCACCTAGCAACCTTACCCATACCTGCCACCGTTGCAAACAAACTAAGATAAAAATTTTGTGATTCTGGGACTAATATATTGAAATTAATTATACAATTTAAGCTGCTACTGACACTGATAAAAATTATAACTGATGAGACTGAAACATACTGAAATCAAACCAAACTCTCAGCTAGATTACTCTTTTCAGGTGTCAGTTTTTGAATTTTCAGTGCTTATAAATTTAATCTAAGTTTTCTATTTTATTAAAAACAGGTCTAGGAAGAAGGAAAATAATCAGCTGACTATATTGCTTTTCAGTCTGTGATAAAGGAAAGGTAGTTGCTAAGCTTTTCAGATATTCTGAAGGAATACAAAACGGAATCTTTCATTATGTAACAATCTAGATAACAAGTATATAGCCAGTAAACAATGTACTTCAAAACAAATAAGTGGAAAATAAAATGGGAAACAAGCAAACCTCTCTGTACTCAGTCATACAATTTTTCATCACCTTTGTAGCTTTGTGTCCAATCTATTTTTGCATAGTCACACATGAAACTTTTCTGTCTCCAAAAGACTAATTTAATTCTTATGACAAAGACCATTGCTCAGAAAACAATAGGTAAAAGAAAATAAAATCAACATATTTATTTTGCTTTTCTGTTTAAATGATGGTAATAATTGTAATAATCACAGGTCCTGCAGCCATGGCTACATAGCTTCAGCTAATAGCATCTTTAATGTGTTCCTTTTAGCTCCCAAATGTGGACATCGGTCCTCACTGTTGCAGATTTATCCCCTAGTCTACAGCTGTTGGTGTTCAGGAGCCCTAATGTGTGTTTTAATGCTGTGGGCTGGATAAGGTTTTATTTGAAGGGAAGCAGCACCATCTATTGCAACCTGATAGCTTAGCTCTAGATGACACAAAGAGCAGAGCTGGCCTGAGACCAGTTTTAAACTCTCTTGCACTTACTTCCATACGCTTTTCCCAGACCAGCTTCAAATGAGGTTAGGATCTCAGTTTGTATGTGATAAGGTACAGGGACAGGGGTGTGTGGCACGTGTGCATGTGTCGAATAAAAAGACACATCTAAGAGACATCCGTTTACAAACTAAGATAAAATAATAGCATAAGCCTAGTCCTGAATAATTGTTGGTTTTAAGTGACTTGGCTGGAGTTTTCATTTCTGAAGTGGGAGGATAGTCAAAAGAGTATGTTTTACCCAGGTGACTCTCAAAATTTGCTTCCAGAAGCGGCATTAATGTAGGTGTGTAGTACAGTGTGTACTTCTAATAATGACAGTGCCATTGTCATCCATCTATACTTCTGGTTCTTGTCTTTTTCCAGACTGTCTACAAAGCCTGGCTCTGTTCCCAGTATTTTGAAGTCACACAGTTTCACTGCAGCAACAGAATTCCTTGCAAGCAATACTGTTTGGAAGTTCAGACGAGGTGTCCCTTTATATTACCAGACAACGATGATGTCATCTATGGAGGACTATCAAGTTTCATCTGTACAGGTATAGTATAGAAAAGCTAATTTCACTTGTTTTCATACGTCTAAATGTGAAGGAGAGTATGAATAACGTTTCTTCCATTAGCTCTAACTATAAGACCCTGAAGGTATTGCTCATCACAAAGATTTCTCGGAGGTGCTAGGATTTGAGTCCAGATTTAGTGATGCACATTTATGCTACAGCTTGCTACAGTGATTAACTTTACAAAACAAAATTACTAGAAGAATTTTGTTCTGGTTATTTTTATACGCTTAATAATTTGGTTGAGGATTTTTGTAGCTCCGTGTCACACATCACTCAGAGAAAAGAGGCTCTGTGTCATGCAATATTCAGAAAAAAAGAGAAAGGCAAGATCAATTTTTAGTATATTTACCTTTGTTCACCTGCATTCTTGTATCAGATGAATGAAGAATCTGAGGCATAACATTCAAAACTGTGCAGATAAATGTTAAAGGAAAGGTCTTTCACTACTGAAGAGTTGTAAGAATCAGTTGTTGCCCTGTGAAGAACTGATCTTTCGGTCTCAAGTTCTTGAGTCCTGTTACATTCTGGGAGTATTTTAATTTTAAAAGGTATTGCTAATACAGGTCTATGCATTGATCAGTTAAATGGTTTGGTTCCTTTTACATTCCATTCTGCTTCAAACATTATCCCAGAATGATCCAACCAGAGAGGACATGTTAGGCAAGAAATACCTTTAGTACGTCTCAGGTACTTCAGATACTTTTTTCAGGACTGGCTGGGAGTCATCCACACAAAATTTCAGCTTATATCAATGTTATCTGCAGATTTCTGGTGCCTAAAGTATCATTTGAGAATCTTGAAGATATTTAGGCAACTTATTCCCACTAAATCAGGAAAGAGGCTTTTCAACACTTAGATTGTTTGACAGCCTGGTCCAAATATCTGAAATTAGACAACCTCCACCTTAAATTAGGGCTGCACTGGAAAGTTTGATATCAAATGAGTTGCCCAAGCTGAGCTAGCTAAAAACAGAGCAAAGTATAAAACCCCATAAGTGCTTTATACCGTCTCAGAGGCAGGCATAATATTTGTGGCAACTCATGTCACCTTATACACTGTGTTTGGATTTAGGGAGTTTCTGGTAGCAAGACATTTACTGTATTTCTTCTTGAAGATTAAACCTATCACACACAAAGAAGCAATACCCATCCATATGCAAAGACAATATAATGAAATGTAAGCTGAGTTATAATTTGGCAGTCATCAATAAAGTAGTGGTGCTTAGTGCTTCACTTCAATGCATTTCGTAAGCATTGTTCACCTTCCAATATGCATACACAGTAAGCAAATGAGCATTATTTTCCAGTCTAAGATAGGACAGTAAAAACTGACGTGAGAGACAGGACATTTTTATTTACAACATGTATACAATATATATGTGTGTGTGTGTGCATGTATATACACATGTGCACATTTGCACACATACACAATGCCAAAGAACAAACAAACAATAAACAAAACCATCTGAGTAATTATTTCAGAAAATCTCTTAGGAAATACATATCCACCTCTTCATTTTCCTAGGATATCTCCAAGTCCAAATTCGTTCCTAAAACGCACAAGATATAGTGTGTTTTGCAAAGATTACTGACAGGTGATATCTCCGAGTTTGGGATGAAAAGCAGATTTAGGGGAGGATTAAACTCATTTTATTGCAGGTATTAGTAGTGTGGGTATCTACATATAAACTCTGTGACTAAGCTCTCACTAGAGTCACTGAAGATCTGGTGTAGTCACTAGAGCTGAGAGCTATTTAATTCAGCCTAAGTAGACATCTGCACCCGATGAGCTGACTAGCTCTCTACGCCCCGCTAACAGTACCGGCTGCACTCTGCTTGCTGTAGCTGTTGTTAGTCACCAAGACCTTACTGCAGACACTTAAAATCAGGGCGACCTGAATTTCATCTCAGCAGTCCACCAACTAATATTTGCTTGAACTTTGTGTCCACTTGAGTCAAGACACTCGGCATCAGCAGAGCAGAGCTGGTATTCACTGACCCACGGGAGTCAGCGTGCTGACACGGGGCAGTTGTGTGCCAGAGAAGATGCTGAGGACAAGGCTGCAATTCAAACTTTGTCTGGAATACAGGCCCATTGCCACCGTCTTATTAATCAGCGACTCACTGTAAGAGCACTTTCTGACACTAAACAATGAGAAATTAGACTAATACCTGCTGAGGGACTAGAGAATTACACTTCTCTGCAGCTTAGCAGAAACAGAATTATTTAATGCAAAGTACAGAGAGTTCAACAGCAGACAAAATGCTGTACCTCAGCATAGCTTGTGGCTTCATGGTTACCTTGAATTCCTTTTGCCAAAAAGCAACTGAAAGCAGGACGCCCACTTCTTGAGGGACCTCTTCTCCTGCTGCACTTTCTGTGAGCTCCTGTCTGGCAGATGTGTTCTGGCATTTCTGGGGTGGGCGAAATTCATTGGCAAAAACCAGAAGAGTCAGGTCAAAGGCATTTCTTCTTGATGTTTGGGTGTTATAGCTGGTTGTCTGGTGTCTTGATTCGACCTAAGTTCACTGTGAAGCTGGGCACCATCGAGCTCTGCTACAGGAAACACAACAGGAGCAAACTTTATGTTTAGGGATTCCTTATGAACGGCAATTTGCCACATCCCATTACAGATTTAGATTAGGTTTGAATATCTCTGCTGCTCCTGACTCTGATGGTATCTCATGGAAACAAATGCTGCAGGTCCTTTTTTTAAATTTTGACTTACATTTTCAGAGAAAATCAGCAGGAACTGAATTAGCTTATGTCAGTACAACAGTTTTTCCTTCATGAAACTAACAGAAGACTAGCTGGCTAGCTAAGGAACGCTGTTAATCATAAAATATTGTCTGGAGAAAAAAATGAGCCTCTCTGCTTATAGGATGATTTGTCTCTGAGAAGCATCAAGAATTTGTGGATTCTGATTTAGAAGAATACTTTTATAATAAGGGCTTCCCTTCCTCCTCTCCATGGTAACAGACTATTTCCTCTAAGGTCCAGTAGAGATTTAGGTTAATGCAAAGACAGAGGATTGATTTCTACCAAACATTTCAATACACCATGGAAGTCTACTAACACGAAAAGGTGTTTTTCTTTCATGTTGACTGCAGCACAGAGTGCAAGGTGTACATATAAATGTTACATACCGTTGTCCAATTGCTAGATAAGAAATTGCCAGCTAGATGAGAGGCTGGGATGGCTTCATGTCACTGGCAGCACTGAGAGCTGCTGCAGCACTACCAAGCTGCCACCTCTCCTCACCATCCCCATCTTACTACAGCAGTGAACAGGGTCATGGAGACACTGCTAGAAGTGGGGGCACAGTGGCACCAGTGGACAGGGAACCCGCATACTTTTTGTTTTCTTTCAGGGCAGGATTTTCTCGAGGTTGGAGGCTGTAAAAAGCAATAACAAAGGTTTCATCCTTCCTCAGGAGGTCCATGTGATGACAAAAGAGCATAGGACTGGCTATTTTTTCCCCAAGAAAATTTGCAGTCATTTTTATCTTAGAATTCCTAAACAGGTATTTTTTAAAATGCTTTGAAAAAGTAAATATCACTATATGTAGAGTCATTATAGGGGACAGGCTGGAGCCATAACTGTGGCTAAGAATCACACACGGTGGTGGTGCACTTGCTCTCTTCCAGTCCTTTGACACCATCAAAGTAAAAAAAAAAGTTGTAGTTTATAATGACTTCTTGGAAATTCCTGAAGGACTGGTATAAAGAATAAGAAGTATTCTAGCCTGAGAATGTCTTACTCAACTACCTCCAATGAAAGCAGACAGTGGGAAAAGGAGAGGGGATGTTATACTAATTGTGTATCAATCGAACTTGCCTTTTGTAGAAATGCATGTGAGGATGTGGGACAACTGCAATGCAAAAGTATTTTGGAGATTAATCAAAACAATCAGAATCACAGTGTGGTTCTGATTATGGAAACATGTGACTAGCTAGAAAGAAGTTTGTGTTCTCCTGTCCCCCCTTTCTTCTAGGAAATAGAAGTCCATCTTTCCATCAGGCGCTGTTCTGGAACATACTGTTTTTCATATTCATTAAAATTGAATGGTTGCTTTGAGTTTAGACCTTTGGAGTTTATATCCACGTGATTAAATTTTCCATTGGTTTCATCTAATGTTTCTTTCTGTAGCTCGGATGTCTAAAATTGCCCATGCAAAACAGAATCTTATTTAAGGGAATTAATAGTAGTGTTTAGACACACAAACACACATACATGGCAGATTGCAATGAATGAGTCCCATGCACAGTTCCAGGTCAAGATTTTTAACTGTGACTTCTATGAAAACAGTGTGCATACCAGTGGGACTGTCTTCTTTCATAGATGTAGTTATCTTTTCCTTTTTTTTTCCTAGTGCAAATGGAAGATGCGGAAGATTTCTTTCACACATGCTCTTTGAGTGTGAAAAGAGAGCTGAAAGATGTATGACTCTATGTACAGAGCACTGGGAAGAGACTGGTAATACAACTCCTGCTTTTCCCGTGCCTTCCAAAATAATGTGGTTCAGCAGCTGGCCTGGGGACTGGTCCAGCCCATGAACTGCTTCTGTTTGGCATGCTGCCATGTCGCAGAGGAGACAGGCAGAGGATGCAGGGGCCATAAATATTTTCTCCACAGCCAAAACTATCCATTCAGGCCTTCAGTTTGTTCGACCCAGAAAACATGAGAGCTCAGTTTCCACCAAATGAGCAGCAGAGATGCCCAAAGGGAGGGGAGAAGAGTTCACATCTCCTCTGCACACATGGACCTTCCCCGAGCAGCCAGGATAAACTATCAACACCAATGCTGCAGCTGCATCTGCATTAGCAATCTAGTTCAGGAGTGTACTTTCGAAGCAATCTCCTGTTCGTATTCCTTGCTGTTTGACTTACGCTGGGGAAGGTTCTTGGAGGATATAAACTGAGTGCCTTTGGATTAAACTAAACTAGGAGATGAGCTACAGGACCATACCTAGCACATCCCAACCACTAATGAACATTTGGTCTACAGAATCAGACTAGAGATGGAGTGAGGTAAAAAACCCTCAAGTGCATTCAGGGTTGACAAGAGATACTCAGCACCAGCTGTTTCATTATACAGATCTCCTTTTGCCCAAAGCCACTTGTTAATTCAGACATAGCCTATTCCGGCTGCTGGGAGAACAGTCCCAAAAACTGCTGTCGCTGTGCCAAGTCTGGACCAATTCACAGTGCAGAATTAGGGCTACCTGTGTTGCTAAGGGCTTTCTTTGTATTGACTAAGATTATGGTTTCTTTGTGCCTTGTGACATAACAGAGCCATCACCCAGCAGCAAATATCAGGCAGGAAATCACAGCCACATGCTCACACTCTTTACTTGTACAATAGATGTCACGGAATTTAATGGAGCACTTGAGTTCTTCCTTGAAGAAAAGGAAAGGAATATAGTGAGCACCAATAAGGCAGAGATGTGTTGCATTAGCCTCTTCCAAAACCAGTATAGCACCCTTTGATATTGCCTAAAAGCAGTGTCATCAGAACGAGTTTACTGCCACCAAGAGGAAAACCAAATTTGTCTACTCTCCTGGGCTGAACAGACTTACAATACTTTTCACTGCAGAAGGAGAAAGTAAGAGAGAAGAGATGAGAGGACAGGTGATTCAGGTGCTTTGAATTTCTTACGTCTTTCCATTCAGTTCATATTAATTTAGGTTCCTAATTTCCTGTGTTCCGTTTAACATCTCAGTTGCTTGGAATGCATGGTGTGAATATTCTCCCATACATTAATTTTTGGCAAATATTACTAACATATTCTTATGTGATCCATGCAAAGTAGCACTTCCTCAGCAACTCCTTCTCCTTTAAAAAGAGTATTCACCAAAAAACAAAACATCAGTCATGCTTCATAGCACACACTAATGTTTCTAAGGATGTAGTGAGAATTATTACAGAAAATTCTCACCGATCTGTAGAAAGAGTTTGCTGAGTAACAAAGTCAACAAAGGTATTGGGAACAATTCTTTTAATTGCAGCTTCTTCTCAAGGGGCAGATGTGTGTCTGGGTTTCACCAACAGGTTTAGCTATAGAGTGTCTGTTTCAAAATAGATGCCCTGATTTCAGTGCAATTTGAAAAGCAATTTCCTTGAGAAAATGTGATATATAGAATGCATCACAATTTATCTTTTCTTTGTAGAACAATTCAAGAAGAGGAAATCTCTGAATTCAATCCGCTTTATGTTGTTCTTGGCAAACTCCAAAAAATATATATACTTGATCCAAATTCTTACTTTAAAAATAACTCATAATAATGTGTCATTTACCTCCTGCCTACACCTTTTATTAGGTCCTAAAATATCAAAATATTAAGCTAACATGGACAAATCCCATTTATGTTTGACAAGCATGATTTAAATTGTTACTAGCTGTGGATCTGCTTACAAGGAAAATTTGACATGGTTTTGCAGCAGAATCTGTTAACTAAATAGCTCTTCTTTTTGAGTCCAATGTTATTCTAGTCTTGAATATTGGGGCTTTCCCATGGATGCAGTTCCATATTATAATAGGTTTATTAGCTGCAAATGTTCTCCTCCTATAAAAACAACCCAGGCTATTAACCTATTGATATCCCTGAACTTTCTATGGCAGCACAGTACATAAATATGTATGACCCTTTCCTTTCCTATCATATCAAAGTAGTAAATCCTTTTGATCAAAAATTGTGCATAATAGAAATAAAACTACAGGATGGGGGTGAGGAAAACCAAATGCTTGCTAGAAGCAAGTTATCTCACACTTATCCTGTATCTCAACATAACAGAGCTGAAAAGGTTCATTGTATAGCCTTGAGAGTCACCTATTTGCTTATTTTTCTGACTTGCAGCAGCTAAGTCAGTTTTACAGAGACAATACTGCTTTACACTGACAGGAGGAAATTGGTCCTGTACATATTTTAGGGAAAAAAAATCCATGCATGGTGAAGAAACACAATTAATATTTCTTGAATGTGGACACATACACAAAGGAAAATGTTCCAGAGGCAACTATCTGAAATAGCAAGAGAAATTGATAAAACAAAATTAAAATACAGCAACCCAGATCCGATCCAACATTTGGAATGGAGTCTGAAGTGGAAATTAGCCATTTCGAAAGAGCTGAACAGCCTTATTCACCAATTTAAGAATAATCTGTTTGACTAAAGAATATTTATCTTTAAACCTTCTTCTACATTTTATTTTATTACTTTTTATAATATGAAGGGTATAAAATATATGTCTAAACAGAAGCATCATAATGTGTCACAGACATAGCAATTTAGAAATTGAGAGGACCATCTGCATAAGATCAAAGAGAGCTGGCTTCCAGATCAGATGTAAGCAGTGAAATGTAGTCATATAATATCTAATGTGTTCTCTTGCCTTCTGGAGTTGGAAAATGTTAATATTGAAATCTCAGAAATAATTCCTCAGAAAGAGAAATGTCATGCAGAGTGTTGACATTTACTGGTACGATGATGTCACTGCTGGATGGATCGTTCTTGGCAGGCATTATTTACTTTGTGCTTCACAATAAAATGGAGCATTCAAAACTTCTGGTATACTACATCCACCTACCTGGTTTCTTCTTCTAGTTCATGGTCTTTTCTTCAAGCATAATAATCAGAAATCTATGTTAAAAAGGATCACAGTTTAGACTTATAGAGAAAGAAAATGAGGAAAAAAATAACATAACAAAATATCTGGTTTATTTCTGTGGCTTTCCAAAACACTTATCCAACGATGACAGCAAATATATCAATCAGTCCAGTTTCCTTTGATGGTGACTGGAAGATGTGGAATACTATGGCTTCATAGCTCTTTCTGTAGCAAAGAAACCAAGAAGTGGGCCAAGCCAGACTAACTGCTGCAGATAAAGGTCTGGCTACAAGCATGACACATCCTGACAGTGCTGGGGTGAGATGTGGAATTGCAACCACCTCTTTTGCATGCTGGTTCCTGTGCAAGAGAAATGCAAGTGCTCAGGCAGAAACCACAGCATTCTCAGGGTTAGCTGGTGATCTAGCTGATCAGCAGACCATGCATCCATAGACAGTCTTTGTGATTATAATTCTTGTATAAGAACATATTTGCGCTTTGCTGTTTTTCCCCCAAAGCTCTTTCTGCACAAAGTGAATATGATGCTCATGCTGTCACTCCTTTTTCTTTCAGTATGATTCAGCTGAGCAGGATACATGGGATTTATCTACAGTCATGTCTCCATTAACATAATCTCAGTCAAATGAGTAGCCTTAATTCTTGCATCAGCATTAGTAACACACTCCCTACAGATATAACTGCTGTACTGATCATCAAAATGTTATCTGCGTGTGAAAAAGGTACCCAGTTACAAAGCAAAGAGATAGCTTTTACATGACCTTCGTGTGTGATAGTATATCTGTCTGGAGAATGGTTTGATACCAAAAAGTATTCTCGCAAATTCTAGATGCTTGATTAAGATCAAGGTCCAAGAACCTCCATATGGACTAAGATTTCTGCTGGTGAAATATAGGTGAGTGCTGGGAAAAGTTGGGAAATGGAGATCCAGAGCGGAAAATTTTAAATGAAAAGTGAAAAACAAAGTAGGTTTTGAGCCAGAAACAGTTGGTAAGTTAGTCTCAGAAACATAATTACTGAACATTTAAGTAATACAGAGTAATGATGTCTACAAACTGAACTATAGAGACAGAAGAGGAAGAGAGAAGCCTTAGTGATTTGGTGAGTAAAGGTATCCTTATCCTGAGCTCCATGTCCATATAAGATATTTTCCTAAAAGAACGAAATAGGGTTTTTTCTCCATGTTTTTCCAAGGTTGATGCAGCCAGCTTTCCAGGTTTTCTGGTAAGTCACAGATTTGTAACCCTTTGACTGAGTAGACTGACTGATTAGATCCAAAGGTCCAAAACTGATACTGAAGGCTACAAATGTGTATGTGGTGAAACACAGTTGTGAAGTTTTATTACTTCAGCACAAAAGCTCTGACTGAATTTATCTAAATGTCCAGCAATTGTCATATGAATAGTGGTTCTGTAGTTATTTGATTATTAAATATATAACTGCAAATTCAAAACCTAAATTCGATTGCTCAACTGAAATAAAGAGGAAATGTAATTTTGCATTAAGGAACAAGTTCAATGCAACTTTGAATGTGGGGTTGCCTTCAATTTATTTATAATTCAGTAAGTGCATATGAACTATTTAAATGCCTTTTCATTGCCAAGTTGTATATGCAGGCTTTGATTTCAAAGGCAGCCTGGATTTTCCTATAACAAGAAAGGCAGGAAATACAGTTTGAATAGCAAACAAGCCTCAGTGGGATCAAAGCATTAACCATTCTCTGTGTCTCTTCAGTTACCACTAATAGTTTGAGCTACTGCAGTCACAGAACAAATTGTATAATTACCTGCTTTGGGACGCACTTCCTATATGTTACCATATTTCAAAACATACTTATTCACACAAACACCAAAAGATGGGTCTCAGAAAATATGATGTTAGTAATAGGATTGCTTTATTATACTTGCAATAAACAACTGTCCACAAGTTCCAAAAAGCAACAGAATTTCTTAAAAAACATGAAGTACATTCAGTGATCATCTGAGAGAGAATAAATAAATTTCAAGCATTGGTATGCTGCCTTAAGTGTCTCACTGCATAGGTGCAAAAATAGCCTGATTTCCTACAAAGTAAACCCTGACTTTACAGAAAATCAAACAAGATGTTCTCATTCCTGTATCTTTAAAGACTTGTTTGAATCCAAAAACAGATGCAACTTTACTTGGACACATGTATAATATAGTAGATTGTTGTGTCAGCTACGTAAAAAAGTGCCAGTCTAGGTTTAATCTGCATTTTAACATGCTCAGCATACCTAATGCACTTTTTGTCTAGTTGCAGATCAATATTATGGAAGTAGGAATGAAAGAGTTCCCTTTTATCTTATTTTAAGGTGCGCCACGTTTCTTTACAGGTTATTCAAAAAAATATAGGCAGTCTGGTGCCTGAACCTAAGAATATTAAGCCTAAACTTGTAGGCATTGCTTTTTGAAAGCAATATCATTGCTGTGATCCTTTAAACAAAATGTAATTTTTGTTCCAAGAAGCAAAGTTAATTTATAAATTATAGCAATTATATAGCTGCTTTCAAAGTCTTTATCCCAGTATTTCAACACAGATGGGCTTTTCTCTAGTAAAGCCTAACACTACCATAGAGTAATTATTTACTGCAAAACTTATTCCAAGATCAGTTTAAGTGGAGAAAAGGTCCATTATGTTAGACTGTCTTGCATTTGACCATTAGTTAAGGTCCATTATGTTAGACTGTCTTGCATTTGACCATTAGTTAAACGGGCTAAATTACGTTCTTTTAATTTATCAGAAAAGAAGATACGTGAGAAGTAAACAGAACACACTGATTATGTTTGTCTCCTGCATAGTAATGCAGACGGTATTGACAATTTCTGAAAAGACAGTTGTGTCTTTTGGAAAAGACGGAATTCCTCTAACTGTTCCAAAACTGATAATCAGATCAGGTTGAGTAACTTAGTAAAGTTCTAAAGGCAGAAATAGCCTAGATGTATAGTCAGAAATATCAAGAGATCTAATTATTGCATGGCACGGAAAGATTGTTCTCACCTATGGGATATGCCAAAGAGAACACCCTGGTTGGAAGACCACACCTGAGGTAGGGTAAACAAGTAGACTCTGAACAGCTCTGTTTGGAAGCTGTTCCTGTGAAGCTGTTGGATCTGTGTTGGTTTGACAATCAATATTGTCAATTTTGTCAGTATATCAATTATTTGTTATTTAATGCCTGTCTTTTCATGGACAGTGACGTTATTGATATGCACTTGCAGACTGAGGAAGAATTTCAAGATCTTTTCAAATTTTGTGAGAATGTCCAGTTTGATTTGCTGTTGCTTTATCACTACTTGTTAGTTCCCAAAAAGAAAGAATTCAAATATCCTTATCATTCAAACATCAATAATTACTTTTTAACACCGCTTATTTACACAGTCATGCTCAGTGTCATACTTCTGTTGAATGATCTTTTGACACTGCTTCCTGTTAGACAACGCATATCTCTTCAACAACTCTAATTATACAAAATGTACGCGTTTTGAGGGTGTCAGGCTAACTTGAAGATGTGGATCTGATAGCTTAGACTAAACTATCGACTGTTCCTTTGACCTACCAACTTCAGCCAATCTTTTTGTGCCTGATGTTTATTTTTTATTTTGTTTTCCCTACAGGGCTCTATGAAAACTATCCAACCAATGCAGAACCAGAATGCTGTGATGTCAGATGGGGACTATTATCAGATCATCAATCCAAAGGGACTATAAAAACAAGTGGCTCAACAATGTGTCACAGGACATCGCTCACAGTTTCATCAGCATCAAGACTGTGCAACAGCAGACTTAAACTGTGTGTTCTTGTGTTAATTCTCTTACATACAGTACTTACAGTCTCAGCAGCACAGAACTCAACAGGACTGGGCTTTGGAGGCATAACAACTTTGGAAGATAATTCAACCAATGAGGAATAAAAGAAAGGATTCACCTTATATGATAGAAACACAACAGGCCCAAATGACTACAGTCAAAAATAGCAAGGACTGAGTGCTCTACCCTCAGATCTCTTCTTGAATGACCTTTTGGGTAAAATGAAAAGAATGGGCCGCTACCCAAACAACAAGGACACACGAACACAGCTTTTTATTGACTAAAAGGCTGTATGGTGACTTAAATTTCTCACACCATTTTATACACTGTGTTTTAATGTTTGGAGTTTCTTTTTGTTTGTTTTTTGCACTTGTTAATACAGGATTTTATTTTTGGGACGGTTTCTCAAAGCTAAATTAAGTCTTTTCTCTGTCGATATATTTCTAGTCATTGTGTGTGTTCATCTGATAGTTCTGTCTTTTATGTCCTGTCAGTTTCTATTAGAGGAATGACTGCTATGATTCCATGACATAGCAAAAAAAAAAAAAAAAACCAACAAAAAAACCAAAAAAAACCCAAAAAAAAACCCACAAAAAGAACACAAAACAAAATTTAACAAAAAAAAAAAAAAAGAAAAAAAAAGGAAAAAAAAAGCAACCACAAAAAAAATTCAGACAAACCTAACTGTCCTCTTACCCATAGGAACCATTCATCTCCTTTCCCCTCCCATCTCCCGTTGCAGACAACCTACATTTGCTTCTGTCTGTGTAATCACAATGAATGGGTACACAATTCCAGTGTGCCTCTGCCACTGTTGCATAAACCAGTTGACTGAGCAAACCCAAAAGGAGCATGAAGGGGGTTCCTTTTAGCTGAACAAACAAGTGCTCTCCTTACAAGGTGGGATTGGACAGTTAAAAAATGTGAAGAAATACATAACAAACTGTTGCTCCAATACCCGTTTTCAAGAAGTCCAGTCCTTTCTCACTGGTCAGTTGAACAGGAGCAGCCTTTTTTAGATATGCTATGTAAAACCAGTTATGCTCAGCAAGTTGAGTAGTTGGGAAGCCTTCATATTGGAGGTGAAGGATTGGCATTCATTGTGAATTACGTTTTGAGTTCTCCTGCTGTCACATAACCAGCAGCTTTCCATATAGAATGGGAGCAAAGAGCTTCCACAATCCAAGTCTTTTTGTCTCAACAAAATTACACTAGAAGCCTTTGAGCATCTATAATACAGACTATCTCTTTGGTTTTGATTCCATTGTTTTTCTAATATCTACATGTTGTTGAAAGTTACTCTAGTTATTAAGGGTGCACAAGAACGTGTTAGCACAGATAAAGAAACTATTTTGTTTTAAATATATAGGACAACCGTTTTCATAAATGTGCAATAAAACCAGTAAAGACATACTAGGATATGAGTAGTCAAGAGAAAAGATTGTAATCTGATTGCTGATTTTTCATTGTTTGGAGTGATTTTTAATTTGTTTACTTTTATTTTTGTGGGAACATTTCACCTGCTGAGTGTATGAGAATTTGCTTTTTAAAAAGGCTTTTTAGAGTTTACAGTAGAATCAACGGAAGGAAAAGTTAATAAGGGCTGTTTTTAAAAACTTTACATTCCTTCCTATTCTCTAACTACACTTGGGAAGTGCACTTTAGAGATGTTTGCTGTGTAGCTGGGAGATGAAGGAAAACTATAGGAAATGTTCTCTTAGGAAATAAAATATAGTTACCTACTTTCTAGCTATGAAATACCCCTTGATAAATATTAATGTTGTAGAACATTTAATCACTGGTGCATAATGTGTTTTTGTATACACTTTATGGTCTGTTAAATTCCGGAGAAAA
The DNA here is from genome assembly GCA_013397275.1 of Burhinus bistriatus. Lineage (NCBI taxonomy): Eukaryota > Metazoa > Chordata > Aves > Charadriiformes > Burhinidae > Burhinus > Burhinus bistriatus. The sequence goes on from VYXH01008919.1 coordinate 69,342, forward strand.
ACAAAAAGAAGATAACCATACTGCTTAAGCGGTTCAAGATGCACATGTTAAGCTGTGAAAGCTCAAATATTTTGCAAGAATATTTGTTTTGATAGTGTTTTACTACAACCTGGACTGAGGAGCCTAAAATGATCTGTGCAAATATGACAACAACAAAAGCACCAGCTAATGCAAAATTCTTCAGCACTGGTTTGTTTCTATAATTCCTCCCTTCCCTTCCTTGCACATGCTATATTTTTTTCAATAAAACATGGTGCTTTTCAGTTATTTTATTTTCTGTTAGAGGCACATGTATTAATTATATTGAATTGATGCAAAAAGTGGGGGAAAATGGAGAAATGCAAATGAAAAAGCCTTAACTAATGGTAGAATGTAGACTTTTGAAAGGACAGTGTTGTTACTGAAAAGTGATGGAGCAATAACTGGGCAGTGCTCTGGTACTGTACAACAGCTGATGAGTCACGTTACTGAGAAAGCTCTTACTAGGTGAGCTCTTGTTCAACTGACCTCTTAATTCTAGTAAGTGTACACGGTCAGTAAACAGTTTGTTATAACCTTTATCTACCTCTGCTGTGCAAAGGCCATCCAACATCCATTTCTGTGACGTTCCTCATAGTTTTTTGTTCACACCATTACGCACTGTCATCTATTTTTACACTGTACCAATACAGTAGCAAGTCTGGTTCATCCCAGTTGAATTGGCACATGAAGAAGAGTTATTATTTCTGGTTTGCCTCATGGTGAATTAACGTAGAGAGCTATCTTTAAGGCATTTTCTTTCTTCTTTCCTGCTCTTCTTCATCCTTCATCCCTTATTTTTCTATAAAAATGTTTTCAAGTGATGTCAGTGAAATATATAACTCCTCCACTGCTTGGCTGCACTCGGTCACGTGTCATACAATATGAGAGAGACATGAGGAAAAACAATGACAATGCCATCACATGCACAAAGTAGCCAAATTAAACTTGGGCAAAATGAAGCAGAAAACAGTTACAGACTTTCAATTATTACACAAGTACAAGATGTAATACATTCCTCCCCCTCTCCCCACCTGGAGTCAGTGCCTGAAGTTCAATGGTCTGTGAATTTTCTCTGTCATATTTTTGAGGTCTATTTCTTTAATTTTTGAAACAAAGAGTCATGTTGCAGAGGTGACTACTGCTGGGGTATCTGTTGCCATTTTCACTCCAGCAGTGTGGTACGCAGCTTCTCGTGGTGGCACCTGGGACATCAGGAGTAGACAAAGACTCTTTTATGAAGTTAAGCAACACGTAATCATGTATGATGCAAAATTTCATTCCATCCATTCCTCATTCGTAATAGTTTTCCTGGCACAAACTTAAGCATGCTTGATATTGTGCACATATTACTTTTTTGCCAGAATAAATTTGCATCTTGCCACTGCTATAATTGCCATCTTGTTCCATTTCTCCTTGTACTGTATGCCTAATACATACATGATAAAGAGCTGGCTTAACGAAGAAGTAATACTAAAATATTTCTGCAAATGACTGACGAGAAGAAAAAGAAAAAAAATAGAACAATATTTATTTTATGATCATATGGAAGAGAGAAATTTCCCATGTCTTTTATTGTCTTATTTTCTGCAATAGGGAAAATCCAGATTTTGTGCAATATGTTAATACTGCTAAGCCAAATGTCATATAACATAACCAGAGCTATATGTTATTCCTTATTGCATTTGCATTTGGTAATACATTATATTGACGCTTTTCTTTCATTAAAGAGACAGTATCTTTTTTTTTGAAAATATAGCAGGTGAAGGCTGTCCTTCTGCACGCCATAATTTAAAGACAAAAACCAACAAAACACTAGAATGAAGTTGTAGTTCTACAAATGATGAAATGAAGCCATCAGCTGCCAAAGAATCTGTGGAACAATAGATACAAACCAAACATAGACTTTCAAGAACTTCCTTCTTGAGGGTTAAAAATAATGTTACTCTAAGTGATTAAAGGAGAAAAACTGAGAGCTGTATTTCAAACACCAGAGATGGCAGGTTTCATCTGGTATGCGTTGTGGCTCTCGGCTCATACAGTTACACTCTTCTATTAAAAAGGGAAGGGGAAAGGACATTGTCTTCTGCTCTCTCTGTGTTTGTTATGATAATGAATGTCCTTTTTGTAAGCTTTGCCTCTCTGCACAGAAGATACCTGCTTATCATGAGAGCTGAAGACAGCTTATGTACATACACACAAATTTACCCCGTGAAATCTCTCTTAAGCGACTACCCAAAGCACAAGCAAAACTCATTTGCAGAGTAGAGGTAGCTTTAAGGAAAGTGAAACAAATTTGTCACAGGAAATCTCAAGGTACTTATAAACAGTCAGCTAAGCAAGGGGGCTGTGAAGGTGCCTGGTCCTTACTGCAGCTTTCACTGTATATTCCATCAGCGCCGCAGCCCGGCCACGGGCCCTGCTCAGGCAGGCTTCGAGTTGGGCTCAGAGTCATGCTGACTTCAGTGGGCCTCCATACAGGTACAGGCACGCACCCACAAAAAATTCTCTGGAGTACATAGGTCTCGATTTGCTGTCCCATAGTCTTTACTCAGGAATTGCTCGCGGGCATAGTGCATCAGCAGAGGATCACTGGGTTCAGCCCTAGCCAACTGAGATTTAACAAGAGGCCGGCAATGGCGTATTAGTGGCGACTGGTTCTGGTTTATTTTTATTGTCTACTATTGTATTAGTTTGGTGAAGGAGTGGTTTCAAAATCTAGCTAGAAACATGGAGGACAAACTAACAGAAACCTCGCCATTGCAGAGATGAAATTAAATAGCCTTTGTGAGGTAAAAAGAGGCTGTCGTCTGTCAGCAGCTGTCATGAAACAGCAGTATTTTAGAAAAGCTTGGGAAAATAGTATGTTCAGTTTTGAATATAATAGTTCTCATTAAAACTAGATATTTGGATGGCAAATAAGACTGGAGCACCTACCATCTAAATTGAGGGATTTAATTTGCCAACAGTTTCTGCAACAACTCTGAGCAATCACATTTACTGAACACCTCTAAGTTTTCCAGTATTTTCCAGCATTTTTTCAAATGTTAACAAGCTTGATCTGTCCCTGGAGGGGGAAGTAGGGAGAGAGAACTACTGGGAGTGATGAAACTTTAAAAAAAAAAACGCAAAATAGAGCTGGACCAACTTGGAAAATCCATCTGAGAAACGAGCTATACTTCTTCAAAATATAACAGAGATGCAAAAAAAAAAAA
>VYXH01008919.1:72641-96529 GCA_013397275.1 Burhinus bistriatus
AAAAGCATATGTAGTTGTAGATCTATACAGAAATAGTTCTATGTTAAAAGAGAGAGACACAAATATATGCTCTCCACAATTATTACAAATACAGCATACTATAGAGTAAAAATGCCAAAGGATAAGACCTATAAAATAAATAGGGCAAAATTACTGTATGTATATTCCTTACTACGGAGTGGGAATTTCCAGGTAGAACTTCAGCTGCAGAAATATATTTTGTAATAAGAAAAGTAAAAAATCTTGGGGGAAGGGACATATTTGGTTATTCATTCTACTATCCTGTCTCCTATAAGCTTAGATATTATTCTTCTGAACTTTTCATTCAAATCCTTGACTTCTGCAGAAATTTCCCAGCACAGACATCATCCCAAGAGTTCCAGTGGGTGTCAGTAGCACAGGAGGTCTCAGTCGTGGGTCCTACAGGAGAGCCTGCGTTCAAAGTGCTGACTGCGCTTCAGCGCTTCGGTCCAGTCTCTAGACTCTCTCATTCTCCTAGTGCTACATCCATCTCTTGGACATAAAGTGACTCAGTTTCCTCTTCAGAGGGGAGCATGCCTGCTCTGCTCACACCTTCAGTCTCAGTCAGGCCCCATTACAAAGGTGACAGAAACCACAAGTGTGGTTTAAATGCAATATGTGCGCTGAACTCCCCAAACAACTGAAATAGGATTAAAATAATAGGCATGCTTTGTAACCAGCCCTTTGGCTACGGGTGAAGATTTTACCAGCTGTGTATGTCTTCAAATCCTTTTGGTATTCTCACACCAAGGACGATCTCAGCATAAGGGATAAGAGGTTTGGCAATTAACTGCTGTCAAATGTCTCTGCAGCAGTTCAGACGTTACGCCTCCCAGCTGCCCCCCTGTATGATTTTGCCAGGGTTTATTATCCCAGAGTAGGATAAGCAGAAGAGAAGACATGATGTCCCACTCCAGTGCAAAATGAGGGGCACCTGGTGAAGACTAGGTTGCCAACTGGGACATGTGTAACACGGGCACACATACCTTTCCAATGAGTCTTTAGCAGCGGGGGGATATACTTTTCTGTCAGAGGGATAAAGCAGACAGCAGAGGGAAATAATGTCTTCATACACTGCTGCAAGATTTATCCGAATGTATCTTTAGTCAGGACAACACTGAGCATTGCAGCACCAAAGCTTTATGTATCTCATAAATGGTGAAGAAACACCGCTGAATTAAGCTGGAGGAAGTGTAATACCCAATAGGGGTTGGTGATATAAAAAGGCAATCTACTAAGGAAGGTGCCACCTAAGCCAATGGTCTACGCTGAACAGGATAGACTTATTTTAGCCCTGCCCTCTCCGAGTCAGTCTCTGAGCATCCAAGAAGTACCTATCTCCACCAGGGATTTGCATTTCTGAAGTTTTTTTCTAGATTTAGGCTCCTACACCGGCTTTGTCACGCAAAATGTGGATGGAGATTGAAGTGATAACCCTATACCAGCTAGAATGCAGTGACTGAGTTTGCTGTGAATGCACATCAGTCCTCTCTCTAATCAGCAGTCTTTACTGAACAAGAAAGAAAAAGAAGTATTTTTATCTCTTTCTTTTCTGGTGTTGCTCCAATGAACAGAATCACAGAATCACAGAATCACAGATTAATGAACTATTAATTGGCCTGGTAAAAATATGCAAGGTCTGGTTACTGCACACGTGGAAGAGAGATGATCTTTTCCTCCTCTGAGGAATGTTGACAGATTACATATTAAGCAGTAAATAACCTGGAAACATTACCTAATTTTGACAGCATTTATTAAAATTTGCATAGGGAATACAGGATTTCAACCAAACGTGCCCAGTTCTAGTTATTTCATTTGATGGTGAAGAGCACCTAGCACTTTACAGGACCAAGTTCCTATGTGGTAGTGGTACTTAACTATCGTCGTCAACTAATCAGCTTTCTAGTAAAACTCTGAAGAGAAAGCAGAGCAGCTACATCCATTGGAAGATATCAGGCCTGTGAACAAGGGGAAAAATAGTCACTAGTTTTTGTGGGTTTTGGAGAAGACTAGTGAAAATGAAGACAGAAGAAAAAAAAATTGTCTTTTCTTTCTCCCGTTCCTTCCCTCCACCTGTCCCTTTCTCTGACAGTCACCAGTCTGACCTAGGACATATTTTTGCCTTAGTAGCCCTCTAGTAGGAGAGTAAAACTCTCCTACTTTATATTTGCTACATGTACAGGGGAAAAAACAAGCAAACAAACAAAACCAACAAAAAAAACCAAACCAAAACAAAACAAAAAAAGATTTATTTTTTCATTCTCAGAGAGATGTTCTCCCATCAGTTTCCTATCCATCACTAGTCCACAGGTCCACTGAATTCAATGAGACTCATGCTTTTCATTTAGATGAAACCAGGATTAATGCCATGGACCAAAACCTGCCAGTTTCAGTGCAAGTCCTTCCACTGACTTCAAGGAGGATTTGGAAAGCTCAAGGTCCCTTTGAGCACATATAAACTCACATGGATAAGATAAATACGCATGTGAACAGCTGAAAGATTGAGATGTTCCAAAGGTTTGTCCAAGTGGTTGGTCAAATAATTAGCTGCAGCTCTATGCAAAAGTCATGTTGAGCCAAAGCTTTGAGCTTTGATTTGATAGACGTTTCTTTTTCTGAAATCTAACAAGCTTCATTCAGGGTTTGAATATGCAAAAACTTACACAGGATTATAAATACAAGAAGAAATATTGAAAAAAAATTGATTTTCACTCCTACAAGTGAAAAATAAAGAATTCTGATAATTGCATTTTTTATTATTAACCCTTAATGACAATTTATTTGTGTAGTTCTTCAGAAGCTGCTTGGTTTCATTTGTTTGTTTTCCTTTGTTTTGTTCAAAATCAGATTTTTGGCTTTTTAAAGATTCATATTGAACTATGCAGCTACAAATTACATGCTTATGTTAACAGATCTGCAATTAAAATTATTCTACTCCTCTGTTATTTCCAAATTGTATGAACAGAAAGCTCATGTTAAAAGCAAATTTAATTAACTGTGTTTAATCTTGTTTCCTTTTTCTTTTCCTTCTTTTTTTGCTTTTTCTTTCTTCAGAGTTAAGGACTGGATTTTATTTGAAATGGGCTAAACTGGCATCAGTGTTTTTTAACTATATGGAATGTCCTATGATTCTTAGCATTGAAAAGAGGGCTACGTGGTCCTGTCAGAAAAAAAAAAAAAAAAAGCTGTAAATTGTAATAATATATTAAATATTGTATTATTATAGCAACTTTAGTTAAGCAACTAATACTATCTTTAATTTTTTACAGAGAACTTTGATGAAATAATTTATTACAATGACTCACAGAAAAACTTGTTTTCAAAAAGACAGGAGAAACTGTTGAAGATTGTGAAAAAATACTAAAAATAATGCTCTACTAAGAATAAATTTAAAGATGCAAACAGTGAGTCTGACTTTTTGGGTGCTAGGGATTTGTGAATCAAATTAAACCCAAGGTGTTGGGGGGGATAATGATTTTAAATAATGATTAAATTTAAACAACCTTCCTTTTTCCTCAAAAGAAAAACAAACAAACAAACAAAAAGAACTTGTGTTCTGACCTGGACTGCAGCTACCTATTTCATAAAATGCCTCTGACAAAAATATAAAGATTGAGGTAATTTCCTCAAGTAGTTTTCCAGACTGCACTGTATAACATAGCATCAGTACTTTACAACTGTTCATCTCAGATTTCTTATGAAGAGAATAAAAACACAAGAAATGAAAAATAATACCCACAAAAGAAAAGTATTTGATTTTTAGATCGTGTGTATGTCAAATTTCAATGGTGTTACATCTATGAAAATACATGTTCATTCGTTACTTACGGTAGATTCAATAGTTTACATCGAGCATCCGAATTAGTAAGTGGTATTCGATATTTGTCTGTCTGGTCACACAAGCATTGGTTATTCTTAAATGGGATTGATAACATAACAACAGTTCAAAAGAGGTAAGTACAGAGATGTTTACAAGCCAGTTTTCAAATGTTTTAGGAACTATTTTGGGTGACAATAAATGATGGCAACACATCTGTGGAAATCAGTGCTGACCGTCCTGATAAGATGAGCCAAAATACCATGAAGTCGGCATAAGGTACTGCAGCAAACAACAGGTGAAAATAAAAACTCATTTGTAACAATCTGAGCCGTAAATATGGTGAGGAAATAAGCCAAAAGTCTCACAGTTTCCTCACAGCCCTGTAACCTATCTGAGATCTCTACTCACACCTTCACAGCCACCCACCTTTTTGACCTAACCACCTGCTCACACAGGTAGGTGCATGTAATGAGTGAATGAAGTTCCCCACAACTCTTCTATTTCAACATACAGATTTATTACAAACTCCTTTTGCATGTCAGAATGGTATGAAGCCAGATTTTCCCTGCTATGAATAGCTTCAGGCATTGTGAATGAGAGTAATTTCACTGACTCGGTACATTAAAACCAGTGGAACAGCAACGCCAGTTTGTAATTAGGCCACTGACTTCCTAGGAGGCCACGTGAGGCATTGACTTTGTTTCAAACTCGGGGTCAAATTCTCCCTGATGCAACAATATCAAGGTTTCACTTTATGTACACAATATCATCAGGCATAAAGTAAATGCCAGTTAAGTGTGATTCCTATTTTAAGAAAACCATTTGGAACACAGAATGAAATATTTTCTCTGGCTGGCCATTATTCATGTGGGGATGAGAAGAAGAAAACAGAGTTTGTGTAAACCAAAGTAAAACTCATTAAGGTTTTGATATCTATGTAATGTTTTCTCAAGAACCCTGTCTTTCTTTTTTTCTTTATAACGTATTTTCTATCTTTTTTAGTTTAAAGTTGAGTTGTTCTGCTTTTCTTAATAAAGCTTCACGGGACGACACAAGTCTATATTCCAGACTAAAAGTGATGGACTACATTCTTCAAAAGTAAATCCATTTACCAGACCAAGCAAGCAAAGATTTTTTCAAGCATGTGTTCATCACCTCTACCCACTTAGTTTACCCAGTCCTCTTCCATGCCCTCTTGTTTACTACGGACTCCTGCTTAATAGCCCCTGAACATTTCATAGAATCAAAGAATCAAAGAATCATAGAATCATAGAATGGTTTGAGTTGGAAGGGACGTTTAGCGATCATCGAGTGCAACCCCCCTCCCAAGGCCAGGGACATCTTTCACTAGGTCAGGTTGCTCAAGTCATGTTGAACATGATCTTGAACACTTCCAAAGATGGGGCATCCACAACTTCCCTGGGCAACATGTTCCGGTGTCTTACCACCCTCATCATAACAAATGCCCTCCTTCTGTCCAATCTAAATCTACCCTCTTTCAGTTTAAAACCGCAGCCCCTTGTCCTGTCACTACAGGCCTTGGTAAAAAATCTCTCCATCCTTCTTATAAGCCCCCTTTATATGTTGAAAGGCCACAATAAGATATTCTTGGAGACTTCTCTTCTCCAGGTTGGACAACCCCAATTCTCTCAGCCTTTTTTCATAGGAGAAGTGTTCCAGCCCTCTGACCATTTTCATGGCCCTCCTCTGGATCCACTCTAACAGGTCCGTGTCTTTTCTTTTATTAGGGACCCCAGACCTGGAGACAGTACTCCATGTGGCATCTCACAAGGGTGGAGTAGAAGGGGGAGAATTACTTCCTTTGACCTGCTGGCCACGCTTCTTTTTATGCAGCCCAGGAAAAGATTGTCTTTCTGGGCTGCAAGTGCACATTGCTGGCTTATGTCCAATTTTTCATTCACCAATATCCCTAAGTGTTTCTCTGCAGGGCTGCTCTCAGTTCATCCCCTAGTCTGTATTGCCCCTATTCAGGTTCAGGATCTTACACTTGGCCCTGTTTAACTTAATGAGGTTCACATGGGTCCACCCCTCCAGGCTGTCAGAGTCCCTCTGGATGGCATGCCTTCCCTCAAGCACACTGCACTACACAGCTTGGTGTCAGCCACAAACTTGCTGAAGGTGCACTCAATCCCACAGTGTCGTTGATGAACAGATTAAATACATTGGTCCTAGTTCAGACCCCTGAGAGACACCACTCATTACTGCTTTCCACTTGCACAATGAGACAGTAACTGTAAGACTTTGGACATGGCCAGCCACACAATTTCTTATCCATTTAATAGTCTATCCATCAAACCCATATCTCTCTAATTTAGCAGCAAGAATGTTGTGTGGGACCGTATCAAAGGCCATACAGAACTCCAGGTAGATGACATCTGTAAATCTTCCCTCGTCCACTGATGTGGTCACTCCATCGTAGAAGGCCACCAGGTTCGTAAGGCACAATTTGCCCTTGGTGAAGCTATGTTGGCTGTCTCTAACCACATCCCTGTCTTCTACATGTTTCGACATAACTTCCAGGAAGATCTGTTCCATGATCTTACCAGGCGTGGAGGTTAGACTGACTGGTTGGTAGTTCCCAGGGTCCTCCGTTTTACCCTTTTTAAAAACGGGTGTGGCATTTCCCTTTTTCCAGACACCGGGGACTTAGCCTGACTGCAATGACTTTTCAAATACCATGAAGAGTGGCTTGGCAACTACATCAGCCAGTTTGCTCAGGACCCTGTAATGCATCTGATTGGGTACCACAGACTTATGCATGCTCAGGTTCCTCAGGTGGTCTTGAATCTGATCTTCACTTACAATGGGTGGGACTTGGTTCCCCTAGTCCCTGCCTTGAGGTTCAGGGACTTGAGAGATTCGCATTCAGAAATCTTTATCTTTCCAGAATGGGAGTATATCTCTTCTTTTCAAATGCACAGATGCCTTCATCTCAACATTATTTTAATATAATAGTGATTTAATAAAGATTATCAGGTAATTTTTGTCACAGGGACAATTAAACCAGACATTTTACTTTACTTATGCTGGTCCTCAGATACTTGGCTTTCTTGGAAGATTTTAGAAAGCTACCAGGAGCAAAGCTGCACTCCTTTGTACCATCTTTGATGTCCTGCTAAGAAGAGACTCAATTCTTCCTGCTTATGAAGATTCATAGAAAATATAAGTTTTTTACAGGCTTTGTATGATCTGTATCCCAATTTCCTATGTAATAGGTACGGTTGGAAAAAATCCTTAGGCAAATATTTTATGCCTTACCTTTTCTCCTGTTATAGAAATTTTCTCTGAATTGTCTGTGGGCTTTTGAGCAGAGGCTTTCCCCTTCCCAGTAAATCAATCAGGGACTCTAAGAAAGCTTAAATTCAGAAGAAAATACAGATTTCAGAAACAGCTAAAACTGGAGGTACAGCTGAATGTAGTACAAGGATCTGTTGTCAGACACTAAGAGAAGGACTACAGTCCTGTATGAAATTCAATAATACAATTTGTGTAGCAATGAAAAGGCAAGTGGAAGCCTGTGTCTGGCACGTTAGCAAGTGAGACTCTAGAATGTAAGAACAAAATAAAAAGTGGTGAACAAAATTTCCCAAACAAACCAGAAGTTGGTTCAAGAATTTAGTTAGGTTTGGGGTGGTTTTTTTTTCTGTTTATCATTATTACATGAGGTGTCATGGGTGTTGATACTATACCTTAGAATCATAGAATCACCCAGGTTGGAAGACACCTTTAAGATCATCGAGTCCAACCATAAACCTAACAATTCCAAAAACACCCCTAAACCATGTCCCTCAGCACCACATCTACTGGTCTTAAATACCCCAGGGATGGTGACTCCACCACTTCCCTGGGCAGCCTGTTCCAATGTTTGATAACCCTTTCGGAGAAAATATTTTTCCTAATATCCAATCTAAACCTCCCCTGGCACAACTTGAGGCCATTTCCTCTCATCCTATCACCTGTTACTGGGGAGAAGAGACCGACCCTCACGTCACTACAACCTCCTTTCAAGTAGTTGTAGAGAGCAATAAGGTCTCCCCTCAACCTTCTTTCTCCACACTAAATAAATCCAGTTCCCTCAGCCGTTCCTCATAAGACTTGTGCTCCAGACCTCTCACCAGCTTCATCGACCTTCTCTGGACACGCTCCAGCACAGGAGCACAGGATTTGGGGCAAAAATTACCCATAGGAAAACAGTTATGAATTGTTTCTTCATCTTCAGTCAGAGCACTAAGTTCAGCAGTAACACCAATCTATCCTGTCTTTGAACTTACATGATATTCTGTTTAAAGCAAAGATGGACATGAAACAAATGTTCGGTAGGGTCTGAACAGTCTCTTTCTTAACAAATCTTAGCATTTAAAAACTGGGAACTGAATTTCTCTGCCAGGTCCTGTATTGTGTGCAACTGAATCAAAGACCTAGAGCTGAACAACCTCCTCCTCTCTGATCTTCTGGAACTCAAAATTCCCATTTAGGTGTTGATGCTCTGTCTCATTTATAATTGAGATCTCATTTCACTCCTTAAGAGATGTCCCTGAAGTGTCAAATTTTGAATAAATAAATTTCTACCCTAAATAAAATGCATGAATACCTCCATTATAAGCATAATGGATTAAATAAACAAATAAATTTAATGCAAATTGAGGCTTGTAGTGCCTAGCTGATATCTCCTAGCTCCACAGGAAATCTACAGCTCTGAGTCAGGTAAATAGGCTCTATAAAATACATGGGAAAATAAAGGTCTTCGTTGAATATAAACATACCCAGAACACTGTTTAAGCTAGTCAGAGGAAATATAAACCTCCTCTATTCTCCATATACATAAGAATTCCGTATTCTTAAAATAATTTTCTCCCTAGTATTTGGACACCATATTCAACACTGCAGGAATAATATATACAAGAATATCAAATGTAATTCCTCTCCTTATGTCAGGTATCCCTGCTTTTTCTCTGAATGCCCAAAGATTCAATTGAAATGAGGAAGATTTATCAGTCTTTATGATATCAGGGGGAAAGAGTTAATTCCTTTCTCTTTCTCATCTTCTTTTCTCTTGCCTTCCTTGTATCACTGCACATTCTCATACTTTTTTTTCAATAAAGTGGTTTAAATGTATGCAGCATGTGAGTGACGGTCATTCAGTTTCTTCCTGTGGCTGAAATCTGTATCCTTCATGCAAGTGACCTCACTTTCAGGCTAGTGAGCACTGTCCCCCTGCTCTTTTTGTTCTTTTGCCACCATGTGTGACACATTTCCAGTTCCAAATTAATGGGGACAGAAAAGGAGACCCTAGAAACAAGAATGAAATAGTCAAGAGGGCAGATAAATTTACTTGTTTCATATCCTTTTTTCTTCTCCAAGTCTCAGCATCTTGCTGTAATACATTTCACATCATCCATCACATCCAGGGACTTCATGACTCATTACCTCCTCTTTCCAAAAGGAGATCCTCCAGGGATGTGCCTGCTAAGGACACCTGGCCCAGAGAAAAGGAAAGCAGGGTCAGACTTTCCATCTACCATGAGGCACAGAATTTCCAAATCCCAATATTTTACTTTGCATTTAAAACTTTTCTTTATTCAAATACTTTCTTTTTTTTAAATCACAGTGAGGAAAAAAGAAAAAATTCTAACCAGTTCTAGCTATTTTCAAATGACATAGTGATCCCAGAGTCATGAATTTAATTTTCTGTTAGTTAAGGTACCATTAGCCTGTTATTTGAAACAGTTGGGCATTTGCTGGTGACTTAATAATGCAATTTCCTTTGGTTTTTCATTACAGTAAGCCTGAACAGTCAATGATACTGAGTTCATCATAAACCAGAAGGGATATTTGTAATCCAGCATTTTAAATCTTGACAACATATGTTTTTTGCTTGCTCTGATTGTTATTTCCATAATAGAAGTTTCCATATAATCTAATTGTAAATGTAGAGCAAACAACAAACACAGGAAATGAACTTTGCAGGGGTTTTGTTGTTGGTTTTCATTGTTTATAAACAGTGCTACTGCTTATAAACAAATTTCATACCAAACAAATTCCAACCCTTAAGAAAAATCTGTTTGTGTGTGTTGATGGAAGGTAGTTCAGAAAGTCTCTCATAAGTGATGTATTGACTGAATCTGAGCTCATATGTTCAATGTGTTGGTTTCTCTTTTAACACCTAAATATTCTTTAAAAAAATGAAATGTGAGGCAAAGAATGAATGAAAATTTTGCATACATTTCTCTGCATAATTTCAGCTGGGTTTTCCACAGGATACCACTTGAATCTCCAGAAATGCCTTTTTTTACTAAAGCACCTTCAGTACTGCTATTCCTTAATAATCTTGCAGCTTCCAAAAACTAATTGATTTTCTTTAGTATCCACCAGGTGGCAATCATAAACTTAGCCTGCTCCATCAGCTCTTCTGAAGCAGCTACTGTAGGCTGAGAATATGCTGTAAGCATAAAGCAGAAAAAGGTGTCTCCATGGTGACTATTATACTATGTTTTTTGTCATGGGTGAAACTAGATGAAACTATGTCCATGCTTCTAAATTACATATTTCATCTCATTACGTCCTGAGCAGCTAACCTTGAAAAAATATGTTCTGCTGCAAGATGTACTTTGTCTCATAAAGAGCCTGTAGATAGCTTATTACCCATGTGGTATTTTCAGCCTTCTGGACAGTGACCATAGTGAACACTCCTGCAAAAAATCTATATGGATTTTTAAATTGCCTTTTCTATCCAAGTAACATATCTAATTTAATAATAATTCAGCCTAAAGTACTTGTTTTTCTCTGTCTTCTATTGGGGCTTTGAGTGAGGCATTGCAGAGCAATGGCAGGCAGAGAAAGAGGTTCTGTGCTTTGCCTCTCATGTCATTTGGCTTTTAAAGAGCTGAGAGCCCTGGAACAGCAGCTCAGCTTTCAACATCATCATAACACTCTGAAAAGTAAAGATGTAAAGCTCTGGTCCGTACATGTGTTTCATTTTGAACATTCCTGTTAAGACAGAACTAAACATCAGCAGATTTTTTTTTTTTCCAGAAGTGTTTTAAGATCCTAAAGTCCACTGACTTTTAGGAGGAGAAGTTTTTTCAGACCAAAATAAAAACTCACCTCACTTTTGTTGTTTTGGTTTTCTTCTAGGTCTATTGCATCTAGATCTTTTCCTATAGATCAGTCTTAGCTCCCATCCCTTTGGATTCACTTTAAACTGTCTTATGTTTAGTTCCGTTTCAGCTAACCGGAAAATAAGATAACAAAATGGAGTTGTAAAGGATACATTGATTTTACTTAATCTGATGGAATTATGTATTTTGATTATGCCACATGCCTTTTCTCTAAAAAAAGAAATGGCAGAAAGCAAAAAGTTTTAAAAACAGATTATGAAAAGGCACAATAAGAATGTCTAGAAAAGAAAAGTTGAGTAATTGGAAATACTAAGGGAAATCACAGGAAAAAAAAGAGCAGAATAAGAATTGTTGGAAGCCCCTTATAGAAAGTATAGGAAAAAAATACACCCTCCATTAGGCTTGAAGGGCATCAGGTTTAGAGCATGGAAATAAGAAATTTTTGTACTCAGTGTCCTGTTTGCTGGTGACAGTCATTTTCAGAATCAGCACTGTGAAAAAATAGTAGTGAGACCATCTCAATCTACATGAGGTAGCATAAAGATAAGACAGAACCTTATAGATTGCTACCATCTGAGTTATTTACCATTGTACCATTTTAAATGTTCTTCAACATCCTTCTGGAGCATTTTTAGGTAGAAGGTAGCAGACTGGTGGTCTAATTGTTCGATTTGTTGTTGAGATTCCTGTGATCATGCAGTCTGTTGTTTCCTTTGGCTTTTCACTGCCCTCCAGCATACACACTGTCTTGTATCTTGTCCCTGGGCAAACACAGATTTCCAAAGCCAAGTACGTTTCCACTACAGTTTTAATTTCCCCTCTGTCATTCAAAGATAAACTAAATTTCACTGCTTACAATCAAATTCAGAACAAGCACAAAGGTTTAATATTACTCCTTGAAAAAGCAAAATCAAGTAATTTCTGATTTTAAAAACAGAGAGAGAGAGACTTTATGCAATCACCATATCTTTATGCAGTCACCATAAAAAATACGAGGACTCTGTAGATTTGTGAATGTGAGGTATTTTTCTCTGCTGATAACTTGTCATTCTCTGTAGTAGCAGTTAGATGGCAGTGTTGTTACACTATTCGAAGTAACCATTCTTTTATTTCTGGTTTTGTCAGAAACCATCATTTCAATCCAACATTACAAAGTCAAAGCATAATTACCACTAATGCTCCCCCTCTCTTGAGCAATGCCATCAGGGTATATCCTGCAAATGAATGGAAACTGTTAATTATAATTATATTAGACACCCATATTGTACGTTTCAGCAGTGCTGGTGTCATCTTTGGATCTTTGTTTATCATTACACAGGAGATATTAAAGTAAAAGGATGAAGACCACAGTGACAGCACTCCTTTACAGTCTGAAAATTATGCATCCTATTTCACTAATAGCTCGACCCAATAATTTGAAAATGCTTGTAATTGGATTATTCTGTACCCATATTTTACACATATGTCACAAAAAGGAGAATGTTTAATTAATTTTCTTTTTTATAGATTGCTTGCAATCTAATTAATATGTTTGCTTTCATTTACAAAACAATAATATTTCATATTCATTTTGCCTTGAAACATATATCTTCATTTTCAGCCCAGCCTCCAGGGAACTATTTCAAGTACAGCTATACTACGTGTACAGCACAAAATCCTGTCTCTGAAGAAACTGGGGAATAGCATGTACTTTCTTAGCTCTTCATCCTCTCTTCTTCACACCAATTTTCCTAGCTCTGTTTTCCTCTTCACAAAACCCCTAGTTTATTCTTAGCTTCCTGACCTTTCCAGAAAAGGCCTGTCATCTTTCGCTTAGCATTTTATTTAGCCAATCTTCCACAATCTGTCCGGTGCATGTCCCCGAAATTTTTCAGCTACGCTCACTACTGATTGCTACTCTGACTCTGCAGGTGTGTTACCTTATTCAAACTTCTGCTGATTCTTCCCAGAACTTGCCTGAACTTAGTATCAGGAAAGTATCGCTTTAAGTGCCCAAGAACACATTCATTTTTACCACTTTAACTATGCCAGTTTGAGTAAATGACTGCAATGCCACCCTTTACTGTGGTGACGCAATTGTACTGGTATGAAAGACCTTCTGCTGGTTGTAAATGTACATCTTCTTCCAGCTATAGCAGGGCTGAGTAAGCCGTTACTGCCTGCAGCAGATCCTTACTTAGGTCCTAGCAACAATCTCTACCGGTTTTGTCTCCATCTGAAGAGTCAGCTGAGGAGCTCGTCCAATTGCTAAAATGTTTCATTCAAAACGAGCCAAATGTCCGATGAATTGCTCATCGTTTCAAACTACTAAGTGTGCAACTTTTCCCTAATCAGACTATAATCATAAACTGGTGAAGAGCTACCTCACAAAATTGCAAAACACAGGTGCCACGACTGAGCTTTTTTCTCATTGTAACGCACGCAAGGTCTCTGTTCAAAAAGCCTTTTGCCATTGCAAATCAAATGGCTAAAGAGTCGCCCACTCTTACCCATTTCAAAAGGCTATCTGAGCAGGACACGGATATTTCTTCTTGAAAGGCAATTCCTGCGTATCATTCTTTTAGGAAAAATACAGTTTGCTTCATTTTTTTTCTAGTACAACTTTCCAACCTTCCTCAAATCTAAGCTGGCCTACTGCCAGGATTTCTGCCGCGTGGCCAGTAGTCTGGAAGCTCTAGGAGCTGCAAGGCAAGCAGAGGTCCTCAGGGCCCCCAGTGGCCTGGTTGCACTGCAGGGAACCGGGAAGCCTTCACTGGAGGCAGCGTTCCTTGGCCTCCCCAGGTTACCAGCACTGCTGGAACTTGCCATGGGGAGTGCCAAGGAAGCAGAAAGCTGGCTGTTAATCAAACAGATTTTTCCTGAGAAACCTTCCTGGATCCAGTTGGGAAATTAGAAGAATTTGACATGTTTTGGTGGAACATTTGAAATGTTGTTGAATGTGCATTTCCCAGTGGAAGATTTCCAGACAGCTGTCATAAATTCAGGCCAAGAGAGACAAACAA
Organism: Burhinus bistriatus; assembly: GCA_013397275.1. Classification (NCBI taxonomy): domain Eukaryota; kingdom Metazoa; phylum Chordata; class Aves; order Charadriiformes; family Burhinidae; genus Burhinus; species Burhinus bistriatus. Next base: position 86,624 of record VYXH01008919.1, read on the forward strand.
ACAAACTGAAGACACCATAACCATTCTCTTCTCTTCTTTGCATTAATGCCTCAGAAGCTCATTTGCAATAAAATCCTTTGAGTACATTCACTTTATCTGAACTGAGAGACAATTATGTTGACATTTTGCTACTCTTCAGTCGAAAGTATCTTCCAGAACTGATAGAGATTCTGCATGAATACATGAGGAATTTCACTTACTTCTTCTGCAACACCCAGGCAGATAATATCTATTCTCCACCGTAGCAATTACTCATAACCAATTATTAGACCTATGTTCACATTGCTGCATATTCAGAGTCAGCACCCACATCCTCCCTATGTCTCAGAAGCATATACATGTAGATCTTCATGCATGAAACTCTTGAGAAAGCAAATCAGGGAATAGAAATGACAATGGTATATTTATGACTGATCATTATGGAGGATCTTACTCTGGCATCTTAAAGGTAGCTATCACGGCCTGACACAGTCATCCAAGGTTCCCTACGCAGAGAACTAGAAACCTGACTGACTCACTTCACCCCAATATTCCCAAGGTAGGAACATCTAAGAGAGGTCAGACAAACTGTAGTCTAAGAATGCCTATTGCTCTTTGCTGACTATGAACAAATCTTGAGTGAGTAGGTCAAACCTGGACGTCTAACTTTGGAAGATTTAAAGTTAGTTGAAGTGTGCCCCAGTCTGTAGTCCTCATGCAGAAAATAAAGGTCCCTCCCTCATCCAAAAGCATTTCATTCAAGCTATTAGGAGTACCTGTTGGCTATATCTGAACCTGTCAAACATAATGTTGGTATTGACCTTTTTGACCTCAACTGAACCTCTTTATCAAAAGCTGGTAATGTAGTGGCCAGTGAACATATTATTTCACAAATCCATTCTGCACATGTTCCCATTTAAAGTCAGATTTCAGTTCAAAGGGTTTTGTTCTCTTATTCAAAGCTGTCCAGGAAAAAGTGACCTAAGGCATTTGCATTTAATTAGGGTGACCATTTTTTACTTGACTGTGAAGACCTCAGTCAGTAGAGAGACAACTGAAAGTAAGAAATAAGTTCACACTGCACTCATCGTAGGAAAGATATCATATCTGTACAGTACCTCGATGGCCAGGTTAGGAGCTTGTCGGAGCTGCCAATCAATCCCACAGGTCCACATAGCTTTGCTGCAACATTGTACCTGACCCTCTGTGATACGCACACATGCACCACAAATCTATATTTGAAAGTCAAGGTAAGTAGATATAACTAGGTGTAATCCATTTCAGTACACACATAAAACTCATGTTTTTATTATTCCCAGGAAGTTCATACATTGAAAAATAGATATTCAATTTTTGTATTTATTTCAACACACAAAGAATTCTAAAATAATCCATATCTCTCTTCAGTTGTACAGGAACCAGAGAAACTATAATTAATGGTATGGGTGCTAGTATCTTGTGATCTTTTCAGACTATACTGTACATAAGGTTGGGTGGACAAAGAGAAACAAATAAAGAGAAAGAGGGAGAGAGCAAGCATACAATATTATAATTTTGTTTTTAAGAAAAAAGCAGCAGGAAAAACATAGATTAATGGACAATTGTAACTCCAAGGACTCAAAGCACAGAAAGCTACATACAAGCACACTGCAAATAATTTGACAGGCATCTGCTTGTATCAGATCTGTATTTAGGTCATATGATTTCTCTAACATAATCCAACAGAAAAAGAAGCATTCCATATAAAGACCTAGGGTAAGTAGATGCAATGCCATCAAAGATCTTGAAACTGAAGAGCTGAATTTGGAGTCGGTGTGAGGTATTTTTCATTTATGTTTTTCTTTTTCACATTATTTTGTTTCATGTGTCTCATCCATCATTTTTAAATGTGAAAATATAGCTTATAATGATTTTTTTTTCATTTAGTAATGCACAGTTGAAAGGCAGAATAATTAAGCAGAAATATACAATTTTATTTACTTTACTCCAAACCTCAGTATTACCTCACTTTATTTTATGCCCTAGTTACTTCCCTGTAAGGCTACTGCAAATCTGTTGCAAAGAGATACATTTCAGTCTGTCAAAATAAGAGCCTAAACTCAGAGAAGGCAGGGATTTAAGATATTCCAGAAGTCACATCTGGGAAGCTAATATAGGGTCCTACTAAAGAAGTCATATTTGTGAATCCCATTGTGATGCATGTAAGGACATGGATCTACTAGAAGTGGTCCAGCATGCTTTGGTCCTGCTTTAGCTCTCCTCCAGCCTAAAGGTCCCACAATTACAGGGGTGATCCAATTGAAAACACACTGAACATGTCCTCCCTTCTGCTAAAAATGGTACATTTTGAGCTCATCGGTTCCTTTAGTCAGCTCAGTGTGATCTGCCTCTAGTATTAAACAAGTAATTTGGATACTGAACCTGAATGCCAAAACTCTGCCAGATACTGTAAAAGTCAGGTGCTCCAACTTAAGACAATAAACTACCAAGTTTTCCCTATGGATCCAGTCTTCCATATTTAAGATGAATAGAACAAAAAAGTCTTACAGATCAGCAAGAAAGGCAAACAGAAATTGGCTCATGAAAGAGGTTTCAAATCTCTTTGGAGATTGGTTGTGATTAGGCAGTCCAAGAGCGCATGTGTGTATGTGTGTTTAATTAGCAGGCTACACCACAGTTTAAAACTCCTCTTCAAGTAGATCCCATCATGACTGTGAACAAGAGCAAGGATGAATATGTTAAACATATTTGAATAAAGCTGCTGTCTCTCCTTGTTCCAAAGCTTCTCTTTTTACTCAGGAGTCTCCCATTCCTCTTAGTTTCTAATTTGCCCATGGCTGCTACAGTTGATCAGCCTCTCTAGTCCAGATTACCTTTACTGCTGCAAGACCTCTCAAGAAACCCGCTTTTCTACTGCCCGGTGCATTTGTATTAAACAATATAATGAGGTATATTGTAGTAAACAATATAACTAGAATTACAGAGTAATTGGGGATGAAGTTAGGAGAAAAGCTTGCTTTAGTGCTTTTACATGTTAAACAGACAGCGTTTTTATTGTTTGGGTTTTTTTTAATCACCCCCCCGAATTTCCAGAGCCTTCCTCCCTTCATCTGATCGGCTGGGTAATTTAATTTAGTGGTGAAAAAAAAATCCAATTGGGTGCTGCTTTGTTCACCTGATTGTATTTTTCAATGCAAAATGAAACTAACCCACTGAAGAGCTGTGGGAGAGAGCGTAGGGCAGGCAGAATGCAGAAGTTTAAAAGCTGCCTTTATTTTTTCATTCTTCCACTTCAAACACTAAGTAGCTCCCAGTTGCGTTTGTCAAGATAAAATGAAAGTGACAAGATGGCAGGGTGAGAGAAATAAGGCTGTGCATATGTGAAGAAGAGAGAGTCATGAGAAAGAGAATTCAGAATGGACAACAAAATGATCATGTAATAAAAAAGGACTTCCTCTCCTGTAATATAAAATAAAATTATAAAAAAAAAAAAAGGCCTTACAAATACATTGGACTTTGCAAGTAAGTGTTTAATAAAACTCTTTCAAGACTAAAAATCAGGTCAAAGATTCTTCAATATCTTTTGTATTGCTAGTAGCAACTGCTTTCAAGATTTGAACCTCAGGGCTTTATGGACTACAATAATGAAAAAGTGGTACGGTCTAAGACCAAATATAACTCTCAAAATCAGTTTTTTAAACTAGCAGACAAACCAAATAGACTGTCTATTCTAATGAGGAGAAGGCCATGCCAATCCAAACACGCAGGTATAGGCAGAGACAGCAGATCAGCATACAGATAACAGCAAATACTCACTCTATGTCAGGTTTGGTTTGGTGTCCAAGTCAGGGACAGGTCTTCATCACTAGCTGAATGGAAGTAGCTGATGTCAGAGGGTGAGGAGTAGCGAAGACCAGCTGCCTAACTATCAAACTTAGCCTCCCACTTAAACTGTAAAATCAGCCAACCCATCCTGCCAAGCTCTGAGCCTAGAGTCTTTCAGGAAGAAAGGTTGAGGCCTCTGCACCTATAAGAAGCCTCACAGTGTGAAAGTGGGGCAAGTTAACCCCTTACGAAAGTGTAATGAGTAATAAAAATGTACTTGGTCACACCACAGAGGTATGAAGCAAGCACAAGTGCATGTTAACCAATGCTGTTGCAAAGGCTGCTTAAACCAAATCCTAGAGCATAGAGTTTTCTTGGATGGAATATGATGGCAAGGAGGAACTGATGTGTTAAATGACTGGCACCACCGATGTGCAGGAAAGGATGTTTTTCCTTTGCTTGTTTAAGATGCATCTAACGTTTTTACTGCTGTTATGCAAGGAAAGTTGTCATTTACTTCCTAACTTCCTCTAGTCCTGTGCCTACTCTTCTGGGAGCAAGCAGTAGGAAGTGGTTTTGCCTCATGTTGCACACTGATCTCAAAAAGCAAGGAGATCACATTAATTTCTAGAAGAAAGTTCTATCAAGACCTGTCAGGCCCAATTCTCCATCTGTCTTGAAAATTCCATAAGCAGCAAATTCCCAAAATGGACAAGACATACAAAAGGGAACATCCTCACATAACTACCTTATTGTTTCTGCTGTTGGCAACAGTCAGAGACTAAATTCTGGCCTTGCTGAAATGTTGGTCTGATTCAAGATGTCCATCCTTATATATTCACGTCATAGCTCAAGACAACGTGGCAACTTTAAGTCTAGGAATAATTTCAATAACTTCAGAGATGTCCATACTATTGCCTTAATATTATGTTTCTTAATTGTTCTAGTGAGTCAGGCAGACAAGTGTTCCAGCTCTAGAGATATTGTTTATGGGAATACAGAATTTAAAAAAACTATTCCTTGAAAAGCAGAAAGATAATATCAAGTATGAGTATTGACAATGACTGTTTCTTGGAACCTTAAATAGTTGTTCTTTGGAGTTTTTTCATATCATTCCCTCCACAGCAGAGAGCGTCACTGCTTACCAATGAAATTCGGTTATCTTGAAACATGCAGGCATCCACTGATCCACACTGAAGATGCGGATTCAATCACTGTCACTGTTTGTCTGAAGAGGTATATTTTATTCCTCTGCTGTTTATCCCAGCAAAGAATTCTTCCAGAAAAGAAAGTAGCAGCATAAATACAAATTTTACAATACTATAATTTGTAGAAGAAAACTTCCAGAAAGAACCTCCAGAATTCGCATTCTGACAAGTATAAAGATCATGGGCAACTATGAGAGCAGTACGGAAGACAGGCATTTCTCATGAACAGATGCAAATACAGAGGAACACGTACCACCTGTTACATCCTTGAGTAATGCACAATATATAATTGAGCATTGTTTCTTGTTTCACATGGATGCTGCAATGTCCTTATTTAGCTTCATCAGGTTATGAGAATTAAAGACTTGTAAATAAATGTAGTTCCAATCCTCATTTCTTAACCTCTCGTAACACTCATTTAGATTCCAGCTGAAGAATTATCCATTAGTCATGAGAAGTAATAGGCTTATAAATTCATTAATTTTGGGTAGACTTTTTTTTCCTAGCAAGTTAATAAATAGTTTTCAGTTAGCTTCCTGTCTTTCTTTAAGCAGATAGGAAAAAGCTGGTTCCATTACATTTTGTCTCAATTTAATCCTTCGCTGTTACGAGAAGTGGAAAATGCAATTAAATGCACTTCTGAAACCTTTCCCTAGAGTGCTGTTTACAATATTGCCTACATTAAGCAGTCCATGTGAGGTGATGCATCTGCTCTTCCATGCCCATGCTAGCCTTAAGAAACTTAAAAAAAAAAAATTCTTTTTAGTCAAAGAACAGAAATACCTCCCCTCCAAACAAATAACAATAACAACAGGCCTCCCACCCTTTTAGTATAAAAAGCTGTTTATGGAGAAGTAGTAATGTCGTACATGGATTTCTGACAGATTTACAAGCAGACCATTGTCAAATGAGACTGAATTTTTGTTCTCCCATTGTTTTTTCCCTCCCACATTACCAAGAGGGTTGTAAACTTCCAGAAGACTCTAGCTGACCCCATGCAAATTTCACATGCTTGCAATTTTTCCAATCTGTTTGTTCATTCTAAGCAACAAAAAGAAAGCTGATAGCTATGGCATTAGATATGCCCCAAATATGTTATCTCCTCATGCACAGTGTATCTAGATAAGCAAGGTGGGATATATCTGTAGCCCCCTATATCTGTAGGTTTCTACATCCAAGGTCATCATCTAAGCTCTCTTTTTAGTTAGTGGGGGAAACAACAGGGATTTTTAATGATTGACTCATCTAACCTGTTTCAAGACTCCTACCTTAGGAAGAAATGAATTACGACTATTTGTTGAAGAGTTACCCTCTTAAATTGTCCTATGTTTGCAACTATGCAGTTAAGGCTCCAAAATCACTAGTTGTTTTTGAAAATCTTGGCCTTCTAAATGAAAACTGACAGAAAACACAGGTTTGGCCTTCTATTCAGTTAAATATCAGTTGCTCAAATAACTTTTGTAACACCAGAGGAAGTGAGAATGATCACAATAACAAAAGATTGTATACTAATTAATAAGGTTAAAAAAGAAAAAGACAAAAAAAAACAAGCAGGAAAGTATCACAAATGGTCTAGTATACTGCTGTTAACTTTCTAAGAGAACCTTCATCAAAGGCTCTTAAAAAAAAGCATTCTAATTTTTTTCTAATATAAGAAGTACTCTTACAGATTGGCAAGTGGTCTATAAGTAAGAAACAAAGGACAGGAATACACATTCAGTTTCCAGAACAATGGCACATATAAGCAGCTTTACTAAAAACCTGGTCTAGCATCTCTACAAGCTGAAATAATCATAAATATGGAAAAAAAAATCAGGTGTGAAAGTCACAGATGAAAAAAAATAATTTCAAAATTTGGCTATAAAATTTACAGTGAAAAATCCAATAATATTTTATGATATATGGGGAAATACGTATCAAAATAACAACTGAAAGTCCACATCAATGAGCAGAAAGTGCTTCATGGGGAAAAGTATAACCATAAAAACTTCTGTGCAATTGCAAGCTCTACATTTGATATTGCTTCTCAGAAAAGCATAACAATGTCACAGTATATCACACCCAAAAATATCAACCCAGTAGTCAGGAGAAGTGAGGAAAAATGACAGAGCATAAAGAATTATGGAAGACGGAATTAGAAAAGAAGTAGAAGTTTTACCGTCATTATGCTGTCATATAAATCTGATAATTCTCTGCCAATGAATACTGCATGGAATTCTTGTTGCTGTCTCTCAGAAACTTACAGAGAAACTGGAAAAGATACAGATAATGGAGACAACATATTGGCACAGCTTAGGAAGAGTAGGTGTCTTCTGCTTAGAAAAAAACAATACAGAAGTGATCGGGCAGATAACAGTTAAATCATGCATGGCAAGGAAAAATGACTAAGGATATTCACTGGTCCTCACCATACAAAACTACAAGAGCACCTACTGATATCATCATGCAGAGTTTAATACAAAAGAGAAATAACCTTTCACAAAGTGGACAATTAAGCTATAGAAGTCATTTTAGGAGAGGGTGGTGGGAGTTGTAGTGCAAGAGCTTACCAAACAAGAATGAGTACACAGGGGAAGGAGCCAAAACAATGGTCTAAATTGAATTTCTGTCTTAGTCTCTGGTTTTATCTGGAAAGTATAAAAATGCACAAAGGAAGAATATTTGCTCTTTTCTTACACACTTTTCCCAAACATCTACTATTGGCCATCACTAGAGACTGGACACTGGGCTTCCCAGACTCAGGTCCCAGTTAGTACAGTCATTCTCATGTCCTTAAAAATATCTCTAAAATATTTAGAACTTATGTGGTATCTAACGATAGTTAAGGCCAACAGTTAAGAACTGATGTATTATTTAACAATTATACTCTCAGTCTCCTCATTCAAGTGAAGTTTCTGCCTCATTTTGGTTGGCTGGCTACAGTAAAATTCACTCCCAGAAAAAAATTGTTATAACCTATGAATCAAAAATTTAATTTTGTACTGGAAGAGGAATTACTTCTTGAAAAATACATATTTACTCTAAAATGTTAGAACAACATTTTCAACATGGTTTCTTTACTCCAATCTTTAAATTGTTAGGACCAATATGTTTCTCTGTCTGCAGCTTGTTTTCTAGCCAAAAGTGGAATGAGGTAAAAAGTAGAGAATTTAACATTGTTCATATTTTGTACAGCAGGTTTCTGGTTTTGGTGGCAAAATCTGTAAGATGGATGTTTTGTCTATATAATGACAGCTTACTTTTCTGAAGGTGTAATTGTAAGGCACAACCAAAGGGTGCAGGTCACTGTCCGTGCTGTGTTGCAGTCCCTCCAACATAAATATGAATTAAATAATACGGATTTTTAAATTGAAATGAAATCAAGTTCTAATCATGTGGGATCTCATACTGGCTTCCAGGAAGAGAGCTAGTGGTCATTCCTTTTTTTTTTTTTTTTTAAACAATATAAGAATACACATGCCTCGTCTCCCAGACCTTTATTAGCTGCTCCTATTTAGCCTTGATACTTGTTTAGGTTAGGTTGCCAAGCAACTTGTATAGTCTACCTGATAGACTTTTTATAGATTCAGGGTCAAAGAGAGATATTTAATCTCTGACTGTTACAAGAAGTGGATAAAAGCGATTAAATTTATTTCCGAGGTATTCCATACCCTTTTGGAAGTAGATGGAGAATTTTGAAACAGTCTGACAGAGTGAAGCTTCTGCTCTAGCAGTAGGTAAATATGAAATAAAGGAAAAATTATACTGTACATATTTTTTCCCTGAAGGGACCCACACGCACAAAATTTCTGTCTTTGAATAACTGTGTAAAGTGCATTTTTGCTCTCTTTTCTGGCATATCATGTCCTTTGATCCATGAAATGTAACAGGGAATTAGGAAGACTGTTCAGGAGGAGAGTTTCTGTGAACCCTTAAGTGTGTTTTCAGGTTTTTCTGCTTTTTCAGCCCAGACTTCCTATATGTGTGAGTCTGTTCTGGTGTTAAGACAGAAGAAGAAAAAATGACTTGATATAACAATGCCAATAAGTTTAAAGTATTTTTTTCTTCTCCTAAATTTGAAATGTCCTGTCCATGTTATAAATTGTTTCAATATTTTGAGAGAGGCTGGAATACCAGCCTTCACAACAGCAAGTTAGTACTGTATCATAAATTGGATGGGAAATGGCACCTCAAAAGACACTCCTACAAGGAAAGGAAACTACAATTTTAAGCTATTGCAAGCATAAGATCAGTAGGATGTTTCCAGGAAAAATAATTTTGGGTGGGTACAAAATGAAAGCCCAGCAGGGTCATCTATCCTCCTGGCATTTGACAAAAACCTTGCAATATATAGTTCAATTCCCGTCCAATTGTTCAGCTGTCTGTATCATTAACCCCGCAGCCAAGAAAGTAAACAGACCAGCAGTTCTAAGACTGCCATTCAACACCACAAGAAATTCAGACGCACGTCCCTACAATTATCTCCACCGCTAACGATTTGGAAGAGGAATGTTTTTACAAGTTTGGGTTGCTAGGACTTGAAGGAATGAGGATTGGCCGTCTTTAGCTTGTTCGATTGGATGGCACTCAGTTTTGTTCCTTTGCTAGCAACTCTTGCATATACATTGATAGGTTTGATTTCAGTTTTATTTTTTTAGCAGACTAAAAGCAGACAGTTTGTTTTGCTTCCATTTTTGTGTGTCTTTGTGCAGTGTACCTTTTGGGGTTTTTTGGTTTTCCTGTTTTTATCACAAGGTAAAACAGTGATAAGAGTGTGTTGATTGCTGTACAGAAAGAGGAAGCCTATAACAGAGCTTTTTCTACAGGAAACATTGTTTGAATAAGGATTAATTGACTCTATCTGTCAACCTTTTGGCAAACAAAAAAAAAAAAAAAAAAAAAAGAGAAAAGAAAA
>VYXH01008919.1:96541-107258 GCA_013397275.1 Burhinus bistriatus
AAAAAAAAAAGAGTAAAGAACACCTCATCATTCCTATATAATAAGAGACGAGAGACTCATTTGTTTAGGATCAAGAGATCCTGGATACAGGATCTCTGCAGTTTGCAGTTGTCTATTGAAGAAATCGTACACCAATTGTCTCACATCCTATTTTGGAATTATTCCTACAAAAAAGGTCAAATATGTTCCAGGGATGTTTGTCAGATCATCACCTTGTTACTCTGTACAAATTATTTAAGCTTCTGTTAATGAATGAATTCTTTGTATGGCTAATGCGAAATCATGAAAAGATTAGGGAGGAGGCAAGGAAAAAAAATCAAACCCCTTACTTTCCTTGCTGCGCTTTGCTTGATGTGTGGACCTTTCCTCCTCCCTCTGCCTGTGTTAGCCTGCAGCCTGACTATTAAGGCAGTTTCCTGAAGCATGAAAGTGTCAGGCTTGGGACCATCTCTTTCCCCATTCCCATGGGATTATTGTAACCCCCTGGTACTTAAAATGAGGATAAATCAACCTTTTCTGGTGTTATTTTAAAAAACTGCGGCAACCACAAACAGATTCTGTGTGGAAGCCAATCTCACACACCGTACAACAGTCACTCCCAGAAAAGCCCCACAGGGCACTCAGGCAGAATGGTATCTTGTTTCTAAATTCCTGGCTTAGGCAGGAGTTACAAATGCAGACACACATATATAGTAGTTCTCTACCTTGAATATTTTAATGTAAAAAGTAAGGTACCTCCATAGTCATGGACTGAGCCAGATTTTGCAGGGTTTGCAGTCTGGGTGCAGTTCTTTGACTGAGTTGAAGTTTAGATTCACTGCAGGTAATTGGCTGGCTAAATTGTTGGCATTCAGTTTCCGCAATCAGTGGTGAAAGTTAGGTAAGTCCCTCCAGAAAAGCAATTAATTAGATTCTAAATTAAGCAGGATGAATTATCTTCTGGAAGGACTTATTCCTCTCTCCTAGTTAGAGAGGAAGCCAATACATATCAGCTTAGAAGCCTTGCTCTTGGATGGCTAAAATTCATATAGATGAGACCCACCCCAGAAAATGAAGTTCTTTGGATTCGACTTGAGCCAGTAAAATGTATATTTTATCAGTATATTTTATCAAGTACATAAACTTGATAAGAACATGAAAATTGGTACCATCTCAACATTTTGTGGGTTTTGAGGAGTTCTTGCAGTTTGAGCTCATTCTAGTCTGTGAACATGTAATGCAGATCAAAATTTTAGATCCAGAAATATAGTCACAAAGCAAATTCCCATTGAATTTTTAGCCTACCTAGAAAAAAAGACATTTTCACAATCTATTGCAAATTCAGTTATTTTGATATTTGTATTTCTGTTTTATAGTTGTGTCAAACCCTAAGCTTTTCACATGAGCAGGTTTCATAGTTACTGAATGTAGTTTCTGAATGTGGAGAGGTTCACCAGCGTGAAGGCTCTCTTAAAAGTGGTCTTTTCCACTCAGGTAATGGGAGAAGGATGATTGTGTGTCTGCATGACATGCGTTGTGGCACAGAATCACAGAATCACAGGGGTTGGAAGGGACCTCTGGAGATCATCTAGTCCAACCCCCCTGCCAGAGCAGGGTCACCTAAAGCAAGTTGCACAGGATGGTGTACAGGCAGGTTTTGAATGTCTCCAGAGTTGGAGACTCCACCACCTCTCTGGGCAGCCTGTTCCAGTGCTCTGCCACCCTCAAAGTCAAGAAGTTCCTCCTCACGTTCAGATGGAACTTCCTATGTTCAAGTTTGTGCCCATTACCTCTTGTCCTATCACTGGGCACCACTGGTGCCATCCTCCTGGCACCCTCCCTTTAAGTACTTATAAGCATTGATGAGATCCCCCCTCAGCCTTCTCTTCTCCAGACTAAAAAGACCCAAGTCCTTCAGCCTTTCCTCATAAGACGATGTTCCAGTCCCCTAATCATCTTTGTAGCCCTCTTCTGTACCCTTTCCAGCAGTTCCCTGTCCTTCTTGAACCGGGGAGCCCAGAACTGGACACAGTACTCCAGATGTGGCCCCACCAGGGCAGAGTAGAGGGGGAGGATAACCCCCCTCCACCTGCTTGCACCTGGAGGTCCTGATTCAGCGTGTGCTACAGCTCCCTTCCCACCAAATCACTCTGGATTTCCTCTCTGTCACAGTCAGACCACACAAAGGTTGTTGGAGAGACTAATGTTCACAAAATATTTCACCTCAAATGTGCACAAAGGGGTTTACAACATGGCTGCGTGAATATGGGCATTTAGATACAGCAATTAAATATCATGAGGGATATTCCCATCTTATCTTCCAATTTTTAAGTACTTGTTTCACTTCTCCTTTTAATTTCTCTTCTTCCTTCAAATTTCTCAAAGCAATTTCCTTCGAATTTCACCACCTTGATTTTTTTTGCTTTTTGTAAAGATCATCCTTTATACTTCTTTCTCTTGTGCTTTCACTTTTCTTTCCACTCAAGCATTTTTACAAACTACTGCCCTCCACAGAGGCGGCTAAGCAGGCAGTATCATTGCCAGGTGGCGGAAAATTGAGGAATGATGTGAAATGCACAGAATCCACCATTTTATACTGCCCATGATTTTCCAGTGATCTTGACTACAACTACAACTTAAAAAAATGCAGAGATTAAGCTTGCTGCTTTTTTACAGACGGAGGATTTCTGGGGCTCTATAACATGCTTTCTCAACTAAGCTATCACGCACCTTTAAAAACGCAAATAATTCCCTGTCTGCATAATACTCATGGGTATTATGAGGATATAATTTGAGCATAGATCAGTTAATTTTCACTACCATTCTGAATTGCCCAGTATGGATTGCAAGACATCAGAAGGTACTTCCTATCTGATGTCACATGAGAGGAGTAGTCATTGCAAGTAGTTGCTCCATATTTATATTCTTGATAGTGAAATTGTCTAACAGTGTAGCACTTAAATGATACACTAAGGCAAATGGGGGGGGAGGGGGGCGGAGGAGAAAAGAGTTAAGAACTTCCCTCAAAATCTGTGTAAGTGAGGATGAAAATATAAATACTCCACATCTTGCAGTACCTGACTTCTGAGTGCGCTTATGGAATCTAACCTCATCTCTCACGCTGAACTTCATTCAGTCAGTGAAGGTCTATAAGGGGGATGCAATTTCACAGTTGATTTAAGTCAGCTTAAGAGCAAGTAGTCTCACCTTCCTGCCCTTGGTTATGTCTTCCCACCTTGTTTCTTATACCACTGCTAGCACTCCTGAGACTACGCTGTTAACTGAACAGGGATCTGATCCAGTGACAAATTCCTCACACACACACATATGGAAGTAGACAGATCTTTTTGGTAGGGATAATATTCAGCTGGACCAGTTGTCTTATCTGGCTGACCACATAAATACTAGGGTTTACTTAAGAAAAAAATGAAGAAAGATGAAGCAGAACGAAACACTCCTTGACTGTCACAGGACAGAAGTGAACATTGCACATTCAGTTATTCCATACATATACAGCTATAGTTACCACCACTGCTAGCTACTTTGGTAATAACTCCTGTATGATCTTCTAGTACTGAATCCCGTGTAGTATGTATCATTTAGATAGTTAAATTGGCAAACTATGGCTTAGAGCAAAAAGGTGATGCTGTGCTCTTTCTTCTGACTTGCCAGGTTCAGTAAAGCTCTTTGTCACTGTTATTATCATATTTTTTGAGGAACAGTGGAAGGTTTGTAATCAAAGAATGAACAAAAAACTGATAGCAAGGTAAACTGCCCTAAAGATCTCTCAGTTCAGTGAAAGGACTACTATTCCTTTAGTCCGTATTTAAGAAAATAAGAGAAAGAGAAGAGGATCTTTGCATAAGAATCACCTTAATGAATGCAGTTATTAATTTATTTCTGTGATTGAGCGGTATGCCACATTAACACGAAAAGATAATTCAGTACATCATCAGTAACAGAAGTCTATTGTTTTTTAGCATGATTAACTAAACTCTTTGTTCTTAGGAATGAGATTTTATGCTTAGGAACAAATCCTAGCAGAAACACAAATGTAGATGCTGATTACAGCTGATTCTGTACATATAGATGAGTATATATATACACATATACATGTACACACACACACACATGTATATGAGTTTTCAGTTCAATCAATTTAGCTAAAAGATAATGTCACTCAGCCTTCAGGTCAAATATGGAGTTATTCCCAGACTGGGTCAGTTTCAAACGGGATGAGAAGCAGGGTGTTTCTGTTTCACTGTATTTCTTCATCCGCTGGTAAGTATTCCAGTACTTGCCTATCTATAACCTTATCTTTTCTTTACAGAACATGCTGTAAGGTCTGTAATTTATTACAGTATTATTTTCTAGACACAGTAAGTTATATTAGTCATCTCATTCACCTGTGAAAGATCATTCAGAAGGTGAAAGACCTTAGAGATATGGCAAGCATTATTCTAACAAATGGTGATGAACAGCACAGTATAAATCATGTTTGTGGGCCGGATGAAATGTTCAGTGGTGAGTCTAAACATCATATATCAGAAGGGAAATTTTGTGAAACACCAAACTTCACTCCATAGCAAAGTTTTTTCAGACAACCTTTTGTGCCCAGACTTGTAGCTGTCTGAGCTATTCTTGGCCTAAGTAATGTCTTGGTGTTAACCAAATTTGCACATTATATTATTTGCATCTTTCTGTGTATGTACTTACAGTTTTATGTGCCAGCCCCTAATTCTTCTGTTTTCTGCTGTTTAGTGATTACTGCCATAAAAATAAGAAAAGAAAATTTTGTATTAGTATGACAAATGGAGGGGTTGATTGTCAGTGGTTTCATGGCTTCTGGTCACTTTTGGGAAAGAGTATTATTTTATAACAAAACTTATGCACATAGTATGAATATCCTATATTCATATATTATACATACAATATGAATATACTATATTCATAATGTAATATGTATATTAGATGAGATTTTCAATGTGAATGTGCACTTTGGTGGAAATGCAACTCTGCTGAAATCAACAACCAGTTCAGATATGTATTTAGGGAAATATTTATTAACAATGACTCAATAGTCTAGTCAAAATACACACTAAATGTCACAGGGAGATTTGTCTGTAGCAGCTGTGTAGGTCCAGGTACTATTATCCCTATCGTGGATATTAGTTTGTGGATCTTTCCAGCATGATTTAACTCCATGCCATTTCTGTCATCATATGGAGAATTCCCAATTTCACCCTAGCAAGTTAAAAAAGTAAAAAAAGTAAATGTAAATTTTTCATAATTTTATCCATATACTTTAGGCTGAAGTCAGAAGTGAATAATAGCCAGAACAAAGTATTTTCTTGGCTTAATGTATTTCTTTTGGTGCCAGGGCTAGCTCAGATATTTCTATTTCATCATGTTCTGTGTAGAAACAACTACATATTTAACTTCTTTTTAATTGTATCTAAAGTCTGTGATATCTGAAAAGTCTTGATTGTTACGTGCACTGTAAAATAACTTTATTCCTCTGTGGAGACCTCTAGTTCTTTGATAGGAATTTAGAAATTGAAAATCTTTTTCTACAAATCAAATTCTTGTTTTCAAATGTCTTTTTGTAGATTTACAGGGTAGGTAGCTTGAAGCTGCATTCTTTTCTGCTTGGGAAAAGACTACCTTCCCTATGATGAAATAGGGTCTTCTTTGTTTAAGCTGTGTGTTGAAAGAATCGGTTGCCAGGCCTGAATTAGATTTCTGTCAAGTATAAGTTTGATTCTCAATTAACTTTCAAGTGACATCACAAAATACAATTTTAAAGATTTGGGGTTTTCACATCTTCTGGGAACGAGTCAATATTTTCCCCATAAAATATATTCCTTTATGAATAATCCAATTTTACCTAAACTACAATTATTCCTCAATATGTCACCATTTTTATGTGGTGATGAAGACATTTTCTTTCCTATCTTTGGTGAGATCTATTGATGAAAAATAGGATATAAAAGGGACTGGGAAGGAAACCAAAAGGAACCATTCCAAAGAAAACTTTGTTTCCTCACAAATCTCTGCTAGAAGAGTATAAGCGCTAGAACTAATGAAGCCTGTTTTTCTACAGTTTGCTGTCTCATGGTTGATTATAGCTGATGCCTAAAAGTGCTATCTCTGACGAAAAGCTCTTCCTTTGGTGGGGCATTTATAAGGGATCTATTCCATCTCCTGACATGACCTAGACTCTCAGGTGTATAATATGCGTGTTTATGTTGTTGTTTTTCAGTCAGCTGAGGTACCTTTGTTGATACCAGGTTGCCTATTTGCAGAAAACTTGACACAATGAACTTGCTTGAGACCTCTATTCCTTTGTTAAATTTGCCTGTAAAGAGCTGGTTTTAGAAGCTCTTGGGCCAGGGACCAAGAAACTCTCTCACACACAGACTTAAACATGGACGTAAATCTCATTTCCATAGGAAATCGGACAAGGAATATTATTAATAAAATGTTGTTTTATAAGTCAGATCCATTGCAAAATCCTGTGACCAAAACATACATAAAGAGTAGAAGAGGAATCTTTAAGAATTGCTTATATTGTCTGAAAACTTACTAACACTCATTTCCATTAGTTACAAACGAATCCCTACTGTACTGTTTTTCTTTTCCTGGAATCACTTACTTTGGAAGATAAGGAGAGGCAGCCTCGAGGAAGTGCAGCTCTGTTCACATCTGTGGTATCTGTATCTGTTGTTGAAACTTACTCATATTTGTTGTTCATTCTCCTCCAGTGCTGATGAGATCAAAGGCCTTTATTAGTTGCATTACCTTGCTGATGAACTTGTCAAGCTTATTATTTGCAAAGACTGTGTACTTTTGCTGATCTTGCTTTTGCTTCTTGCAGAAAGCTCGGCATCATTTTGAAAAACCCCAGTAATAATACTTTATTAAAGTAAAAGACTTCTGTGTAGGGATTTGCTCTTAGAGGTTATTATGCTGTCATTCAATCACATCCCTATTTCATTTCATTTCATTTCATTTCATTTCATTTCATTTCATTTCATTTCATTTCATTAAAAAGTATTATAATAGAAGCAAACGTAAAATACATTCTGCATGTTTATAGTATTAGGCTGATATTTTTAAATCCTGAAGGCCTATTTCATGATCTGTGATATATACACTACTAATTAACTTGATTCATCTGCTTTCAAAGCAATCCTCCCTCACTTGGGAGAGCTTTCACTCTCCAACTTCGTAACACTAGAGTAAATTATTTCCTCGCTGTTCTGTTGTGCTTCAAGCATCCTAAACTCTGCTTCCACACAGAACCTGGATTCAACAAATGCCTACTCTTTGAAAGAGCTGAATCTTTTGTTCTTTTTTATCATTCACATACAGGCACGGAGGGGTCTCTCCCGATGAAGTAGGTTCTTCAATGCAGAGGTTTAGTTGAGATAACCCATGCATTCAAGGCTGTGCCCTTTAGAGAAGTCCTTCAGACTGTTTAATGAAGCAAAGAACTGGGAAAGTACTTTGTTCTTGCAGCTTCTTATCCAGTCTTCAAAACCGCAGTGTTTAACAACACACTAATGAATCCGGTTTATTGGATGGAAATACAGTACTCTTCATTACAGATGCTTTAACAAATAGCATCAATTAACAGAATGTTACGGCAACTCAGGAGTGTGAGAAAATGATTTCCAATTACAAAATTGCACTTGTGCAACTGTCTATTGGATGTTGATAAGTGTGTTGAGATAACCTTTAAAGAGAAATTCTACACTGAAAAAGTGCCTGTGTTAAAATGGCAGCTGTTAAGTGAACAGGTTCCTTTTGCTGTGCTAAAGTGCAAACAATGCAATACAAATTAATGCAGATTGCTTTTCAGATCCCAGACAGAATTTTTCCAAGGGTGATTTTTAGAAAGTATTTCTTTTCACTTTACACTTATTGTATACATGCGTACATGCATTCATATATGCATATATGAGGAAATTACTGATTCATAATAATTTCAGACTCCCTCCATTTAATTTTTGCACTCCTTATTTAAAAATTCACTTTAAAGTGAAACTAACTAGACACAATAACACATTTAACTGCAAGGTTAAAGATTTGGAGGTTGTTAGTCTTAAAGTGATACAATTGAAATACTTTTGCAGGTAAGCAGCTTTGGCATGTATAAAACAGAAGAGACATTCTGAATGCATTTGAAAATTCTAGAATGAGCAAAAAGCACAAGTTTCTCCAGCAAACATTTCTTTTTTTAATGTTTGGAAAAGGTTGTGAAGTTGTGAAGAAAAACATTAGTCAAGTGAAAATGTAGCAATTAGATTCTACCCTATACGCAGCATATTAAGTACATAGTATTAGTAGTTGTTGATTCTTTTACTTCAGGAGTTCATTCTGACCATGTGTTTTTAGCAAAATAGATGTAGTTACTTCAAGTGTATCATTTCCATGTCAGAGATACTACTTGTCTTTCCCACGTTAAAAAAAAAAAAAAAAAAAAAAGCCTGGAACATCATTAAAAACCTCTTTTCCATAGAGATTAATATTATGGTATTTGTATTTATAAACCAGAGTTTTACTTCAATACTTGGCAATGCTTCCATTTGAGGATACTTGTGGTCATTTGTGTACCTACGCATGTGTGTGTAGCTATGCACACACATCTGATTTTCTCAGCAGACTGCAGCAGCTTCTTCACTGTCTCTGGCTGTTGGTCAGTTTGGCTATTATCCTCTTTTGCTCTTGTTCTTTTACTTCTTATCTACTACCGATATGCATGAAGATGGCTTTGAGGTGTTAATCAATAACTGTAGAATGATTAAAGGCATCTTGTGTGCCTTTTTTTTTTTTCCCAAAAGGAAATGCCATAACTTAGTTACCAGGAAGGAAACTTGCAGATCAGGATGGTCTGTCTAGAATAGTATCTTCTCTCTGATCATCAGAAATCTGCAGAAAGTTTACAATATAATTTATTTGAAAGGGCACTACTTTTTAATATGGCCAGTAGCTAGATTATATGTCAAACCTTATGTAGAATTGTCTGCTGTAATGCATATCCTAACGAAGGATCACATTTTCATTTTTGAGTATTAACAGGTGTTTGGATTCAATGATATCATACAGCAGTGAGTTCGTTCTGCATGTTGCTTGTTAAAACTGAAACAGTAAAAGTAACAAGAACTTTTTTAAAAACATTCTGCATTATAATATAAAAATATGCGAACATACCTAATGAAATACAAAAAAATATATTTCAAATGTTAAAAAAAAGAAGAATGCTGACTATGCTTTGAAAGAACAGCCTCTGAAGAAGACAGAAGTACAGCACACTCCACTTCTTGGGTGTCTTCTGTTTGTATAGCTCCTTTGTGGACTACCTATGCAAGCTTGCCACAAAGAGCAGACAACATACTAACTACCTAGAAAATCTCTACAGAGGTCAATTGCTGTTCTTTCCCAAGATGGCTTCTGAAGCTTTCTTTATGAATGTTATACAAAGACAGTGAGGCTATATAGCTACCTTTTAAGTTTCTCAGTCTGCCTTGTAAGCCACCCTAAGATTCGTCCCTGCCTAAACATTTTGTCACTTTAAGAATCAAGTAAAGCAGATATAATCCTCTGTGCTTGGATGCAGATACACTGCTTTAATACTGCCCAGACTAGTGAAGAGTTGGTTCATTTTCTTTTGTTTTGAGAGGTGGGAATCACCTCTGTTCAAAAAGCAAAATATCTTATATATGTAAAGGACAACTTTATGTCACTAGAATTCTGTCCATTTTTCCTGGGGTAACTGTGTTATCCCCAGTGCTGGATTGTTACATCCCCACGTATATGCATGCTTTCAGTACACTTAGGCCAGACAGATACTAAGCGTTTAACACTCCCATGCAATTTTGTTACCTGCCTGCCATACCTTTTTAGAGGACCATTAAAATTCCTTACCAGAACTGTTTAAGAGCTCCTGATATGTTAACCTTCACCCTGTTGAATAATAATAATTAATTCCTACTCTTTGTTTTCCACTTCTTAGCTAGCCTCTGATCCGTGACCGTTTTTTACTTCTCATCAAATGAGTACTCAATTCCTAAAAAAAAATTCTCAGGGGAAACTTTGTCATCATCTTTTTTATAAAGTCTAAATCAGTTATAAGTGCTATATTTTACTTTAGTGTATCTGACTAATTTGTCTGTGGAAACTTTTTAAGAAGCTAAAAAGTTAGTAATATACTCCTGTTAACCACGACAAACAAAGCAAAACTAAAACAAAAATAAAATCCATCAGGTGTTACCTCAGCACCGGTATAATGTCAACAAGAGTTTTACTTTCTACTCTTTCTAAAATATAAATATACTCTTATACACCAATGCACGCAGCATGGGGAACAGAAAGAATTGGAGATCTGTGTGCAGTCGCAGGGCTGTGATCTCATCGTAATTACTGAGACATGGTGGGACAGCTCACATGACTGGAATGCTGCCATGGATGGCTGTGTCCTCTTTAGGAAAGATAGGCCAGCAAGATGAGGTGGTAGAGCTGGTCTTTATATGAGAGAGCAACTGGAATGCATTGAGCTATCCCTGGAGGTGGATGAAGAGAGAATCAAGAGCTTGTGGGTAAGGATTAAGGGGCAGGCTAACATGAGGGACACTGTTGTGGGGGTTTCTTATAGGCCACCTGATCAGGATGCAGAAGCTGATGAGGCCTTCTACAGGCAGCTGAAAGCCACCTCACAATCATAGGCTTTGGTTCT
>VYXH01008928.1:10970-24196 GCA_013397275.1 Burhinus bistriatus
CGATTTTTTTTAGCTTAGCCCTCCCTTTATTTTGTTGGTTTGGAGTTTTCGTTTGTTTGTTTGTTTCGTGGAATCTCACAACTTCCCAGTGGTGCTCAGCATCCCTCGGAGCACATCCCGCCTGCTCATCCCAAACTGGCATTACTTCATTGCGGGCAAACCTGTGTCTGAACTTTTCCCTTTTCTAGTAAAAGTGGCTATTCCAGCTGGGGACTCTTGACTAACAACCTTTTTTTTTTAAATTTCATTTTCCGCAGAAGTCACTGGCTGAGATGCTTTCCCGAGTTCCAGAGATAAGATAAATAATTTACTGGACAGAGGTCTCTGATTACTCACTCTATTAGCATTCAGAGCAAAGAGCTCCAGCCACCAGGAGCTGAATTATTCCAGACGAAGCCCATCTGGGCTCCCGCGCCCCAGCGAGATCGAGGAGTTCCCAGCATCCCACACATACTTGTGGGATGAATTGCTTGAAATCGAATGGGGTTTACTGGAAATGCTGGTGAGCTCCCGACTTTTTTAGTATTTCTTTTTTAAAAAAATAATAAACCACAACCAAAAATGCCAACCCCAAAGTCGGTTATGGAGCTGCAGCTCAGCCCTTGCACTGGCCGGGAAGGGCTTGCTGCTGCCGTTGCCTCTTTTAGATTTACTGAGAACACGGCATGTCCTCTTTCAGGGGCTGACACAACTAAAAACTGAAAAACCTCCATTGGTTTTTACCCGGAAGGTGACATTTTTATTTGGGGAAAAGTGTGGAGAATCTGACACAGCAGCCTTCATCCCTTTTTTCTTTCAATTATATTACTGTTATTGTTTGGGGGGTGATGCAAACTGAGGGGTGGGTAGTGCCTTTCTCCTGCCTTATTCCCACCGGCTGCCTGGGCATATTTTAGGACAACTGGTTCTGCCAGCAGCTGCTTAGCCATGGGATGAGGTGACTCAGCATCTGGCCCCAAACTCATGCTCCAATTCGGTGCCAGGATGGTGGAAGGTACCGAAGGGGCCGCCCTGGAAACCCAGGCTCTTTATTGACAAACAAAGCTCACCACGGGAGTGGCAGGGCTTTCCTGGGGGCTGCCTTCCCCTGAGCTCCTGGGGAGGTGCAGCTTCTGCCTCACTCTGCCCAAACCTGCTAATTAGCATTGAAGGGAGCAGCGTGTCTTGCAACCAGGATGATCTGGGGCCAAATCATCCTTGTGCGTAAACCTGCCCAACTGCTAATTTTCCCCGGGGACTGAGTCAGCAGCTGCATCTTCCTGCTGGCATGGAGGGGTTGCATCCCCTCTGGTTTGGGGAACCCTCTCCCAGTCTTGGAGGTGATGGGGAGACATTTCTCCATGCCCTGGCCATGGGGAGCAGGGATGTGGCCCTGTTTCCCAGCTGTATCCATCTCTTTTCCAGAATAACCCGCCCGGACACATCCCTGTTCCCCAGATGACCCCAAACCAGTGCTGGGAGTCACCTTTTCCCCCCAAGCCCATCCCACGTACTCACCTTTCCCCTTGCCAGCCTGGGCAAGGCCATGGGATGTGTCAGACATTCAAGCTAACATGAAACAAACCTCATCCTGCTTGCCACCTGCTTTGCCCTTGTCCAGAGGAATCGCCTCTTTTCCCAGCCCTCTTCCTCTGAGATGAAAGCCACCAAGGACGGCGGATGCAGGAGAGCAGCCCACATCTTTCAGCACGCACTGCACTTGCATGGACACAGGGA
The DNA here is from genome assembly GCA_013397275.1 of Burhinus bistriatus. NCBI lineage: Eukaryota > Metazoa > Chordata > Aves > Charadriiformes > Burhinidae > Burhinus > Burhinus bistriatus. The sequence continues at coordinate 12,687 of VYXH01008928.1, forward strand.
TGTCCAAGCAGGACTGCAGGTCCTGCCCGGGCCAGGCAGCAGCATCCCTGATCCAGGCTGCCTCTTTCCAACCCTGGCTCAAACCCAATGCTTGACGTGAGCCTTCGGGGAGCAGTTTGCAGCTCAGAGGAGATGGCACAGGGTTTGCAAGGAGGAAAAACCCAAGCAGGGCCATGCTTGGGGAGAAGCAGGACCCCAGGGTGGCAGGTCTGGGGGAGAGGAGCTCTCAGCAGACATCAAAAGATCAATTCTCAACCCTGCAAACAATCCCAGCAGCTTTCGGGCTCTTCAGTGTCATTCCAGTCTAACCGGGGCTGCCTTGCATGGTAATCAGGCTTAATTACTGCTTTATCGCTTGATTGCTGTGCTGGGCCCTTGGAGCTGCAGCGTTGCTTTCGCAGTTTACTTTTTGTATTTCCTCCCCTTCGCCTTCCCCGCCAGCACAATTAGCAAATAGGTGAAAATGGGGAGGGCCAGGGCGATACCCAGGGGAGAGAGAAGGACGGTTTTCTGCCCAGGAGACCCTGGGGCAGAGGTGGAGCAGATTTGCAGCCCATGGAGGGTTAAAATTGAGGTTTCCACTGTCACCCTGCAGACAAAATAGCAAGGTCAATGCCAAGCCAGGAGCAGGATCCCATATCAGCCTCAGGAGCGTCTCCCTCCAGAGGGGACAGCATCCCTGGAAGAGGGAGGGGAGGACTGCGGGGCGATTAAAGCCGTGACACAGAAAGGCTGTGGTTTTCCTAGCATGAGCTTTGAGTCATTGCGTGACCTTGGCTGTGTCTGCCCATGGCTCCCTCCGCTTGGGCTCGGTTGCCCACAGAACCGGCTGGCCCAGGGCGTGGGGCGAAGCGTCGGCAAAGACCTGCTGGTCCTTGGGGAAAGCGTGAAACCTTCCTCAGTTGGGCCAGCAAAGATGCTCCCACCTACGTGCAGTGAGCAATCCCTGGCCACACCGGCGAGGAAGCAGGCCCTGCCCTTGGCCAGGCAATGGGTGCTGTGGTTGGGACACCCCCAATGCGCCATCACCCGCTTGAAGTCACCTCTACAGCAGTAAAAAGGTGCCCTGGTGTCTCACCAGTGACTTTGGAAATGCAATAAAATGCACGTGCATTTCTCAGCATCATCGTGGTGTGAGTGATGGGCATCGCCCTGCAGGATGCGGCCAATCTTGGGTGTGCATGGAGGCTTTCAGGGGGGCTGCAGAGGTGCTGGGCTCCCCCCAGATGTGGGTCGGGATCATGGATGCCAGGAGCCAGCGCAGCCACAGGGTGCTGACAGGGTGCTGCTTCCCATCCTCTCCCCATCCTTTGGGTCACAGCGAACCCCCCTCAGACCCGACTGAGACCCCAACGCAGCGGTGACAGCTTGGGAACCACATGTCCCATCCTGGGGCTGCAGTCGCCCAAGGATGGAGGAGGAAGGTCCTTGCTGGTGTGCTGGAGCACCCCGAAACCCCTCTAAGCCAGCACCTGGTCCTGGGCCTTTGGGTGCCGATCCCCTCTGGTTTAGCAAGGTGATGGGACCTGCGAGCGGAACAGGAGGTGCAGGACCCATCCTGCACCCCGGGAGGAGAAGACGTGGGGATTTCTTCGCATTAATTTCCGATTTTTTTGTATGTTGGCTTTAAGCGCGGGCTTTTTGGGAGAGGTGTGCGTGGAGGCGGCAGCATGGCTAATCTGCTTTGTGAATGGAGCCGCACGGGGGGGGGCGGCGGAGGGGATCGGGGAGGTGGAGGGAGCCACATATTTGGGATTCCTTCATCTGGGTGGGCTCCTTCTCCCCAGACTCTCAGGATGTGGGAAATGGAAGATGAAAGGAGCTGCATTTCCAGCCTCTCGGGTTACNTTGGGAAATGGCCCGGCGAGGTTGGGGCAGGGAAAGGGGTGGCTGGGGCCGAGCCGCTCGTGTTTCACATCACGTCAGGGCTGAGGAATTTCCTCTGCTCTGGGGGTGCCTTGCAGAGAAAAAGGGGGAGGCTTTAAGGTTAGCGGGGGATGAATAATAGCCAAGAGGCGAGGGATTAAAAGTATTACCCAGGGGCTGCTGTTTACAAGCAAAACCTCTTGCAGAGCAAGAAGGGAAAGAGAGATGCATCGGGGTGACGGTGGGGACCCCGGGCCATGCATCGCCTGCATCCTGTGCCCAGCGAGCGCAGTGGGACCATTGCCCCTGACCCCTGTGTGGTTTCCTCCCCAAGAGCCCCTCTGCAGCGAGGTCCCAGCAGCCGTTCCCCTGCACATGTGGTGTATCGTGGGGTGCCCAGCCTGGCTTCCCCTCTATGTCCTCCCATGGCCCCAGGAGGTTTCCTGTCCCTCCTGTCCCCCGGAGTTGCAGACACCCAGATCATCCCTATGCACAGGCAGGAAAATCCACTTCTCTGAGGGGGCTTGTGCCACCCACTGGGTGCCCCAGGAAAGGGGCAGAGAGAGGGGGCAGCCAGAGACACTGGGCTGTGTGCAGGGGGCACAGGCTGGGCACCATGCATGGGCACAGGGTTTGTATCCTGTTGGGTGATGGGAGCAGCCCCCGGACCTGGGCATCACCTGGCATCGTCCCACCACCTCCTGAGCCGGGGCACAGGTTTTGTCCTTGGTCACCTCGTTTTCATTTCCCCTTTATTGCTTTTTCGGGTGATGCAAGGTCAAGGTGGGGAGGAGGGGAGGGAAACTCATTTGTCCTGTGTTATTCCCTGTTATCCTCCATCTCTGATACGACAGCTGGGAAGGGACCGTTGCAGGGTGGAAGTGCATCCCCAGGCTGGGCTGAGGGATGCTGCAGGATCCGACCCGGCTGCCCACCCTGGGATGGCAGAGAGACGGGCACATGCTGTGGGCAACTGGGCTCCACTTCCAGGGGTGTGTGCTAGGGACAGGCTGTTCTCCCTGGTTTAGCCCATGGAACTGAGGCATGGGGGAGCCATGGAGCCTCTGCAGGGCTGGAGGGGGGAGATGGGCTTATTCCACCCCAAAAAGGGGATGAAAGGGCAAAAAATGGTTTGCAAGCCAGGGAAGATGTGGACGGCTTCAGCCCAAGTGCTGTTTAGAGGAGGCTGAGTGGATGCACCTGCACCCGATGGCTATGCTGGGGGGAGACCCTGCACCCAGGTGAGACCCCTGACCATGTCTGGGGACTCAGGATCCAGCCCGGTGACCAGCACCCATGATGCCTGGATGGCATCACCTGGGGGAAAGGACACAAAATACAGCTACATCCAAGGTTCAGGGTGCACAGGCACCCTGGCAGAACAGGTTTCTTTCTGCAGGGTGTTTGCATGAGAAAAGCACCTTCTAAAGGTTATAAAAAATCATTTTGGTGGCTGATGGGGGATCAGAGGGTGCCCAGCTCTCTTCTTCCCCCTCCGCCCTGCAAAGTCCTGCCTATTCCCAGGTACATTCCTGGCATTGCTCTGGCCGGGAATGCAGGGAGGGCTCTGACCCCCTGAGCATGGGAAAAATGCCTGTCTGCGTGGAGGAAAGGAGGTGCAAATAGTGGGGGGTGAGGAGGTCAGCCGGGAAATCCCTTTCATCTTTTCCCAGGCCTTTAGCCGACACGAGGCCAGGGAGCGCGTGGGGTGAGCGGGAGAGGGTTTTGTCTGCAGATGGAAAAGGGGAGACTCCCGGGACGCTGTTCCCAAGCGGGAGGATGCTGAATTGCCATGTGGGGCGAGTGGTGCAGAGATAGGCTGGACAGGTCACAGCCGTGACCCCTGGGATAGGCGATGGGCAATTAGGTTTGGCCTTCATCCCTTTGCACAGCTCAGCGGGATGCTGGGACCCCCCACGTCCCAGGGCAATGGGGGCGAAGGGGCACCATCCCCCCTGATGCCCATGGCACAGAGGCACCGGCTCTTGGTGCTGGTGGCTCAGCCCCATTGGGGACACGAAGGTCCCAGGGTACCAGTCACTGCCCCAGCATCACCCCGGGAGGCTCTTGGTGCTGGAGGGAGCCAGGTCAGGGTGCTGCCCCCAGCCAGGAGAAATCCTGGTGGAAACCCAGCCCCATCGACAAGAGGGCAGCCTGCAGACTGGGCTCTCCTTTCTCCGGGTGTGGAGGTTTGGAGCAGTCCTGGTGCAAAGGCTGGGCCTGACACTGCACCCAGGCTGTTGGGGCAAGCACAGGTCTCTTGGGAAGAGCGTAATACAAGGCAGATCTCGCCCTCCCTGCCTACTTGGCAAAAAAAAAAAATCCCTGAGTGGAGGAGATGGGGGAAGCCCCCAAGGAGCCCAGGTGATGCGGGGCCATCCCCTCCTCTGCCGCAGACCCCCTGCACGTCCTCGGTGTGCTCCCTCCATCTCTTTATCTCACCTGGACTATAACAAACCTCTCCCTGTGGCTCGAACCCTGGCATCTCCCTCCTGGCAGCCCCTGGGGAGCGCAGGGCCGTTGCTGCCATCGCCTGCCCTTGTTGGTCAAAGGAGGAGTCCCAGCGCAGCCCTGCCCCACACCGAGCCGGATCCAGCCTGGCTTCCAGGAATCGGGGCTAGGGCGGGCGGCTGTGGGTGACAGCTGGTGCCTTGGGTGGCATCTGCTTGTCCTGATGTCCCCGGGTCCCGATGCACCCCTTTCCTAAAGCACCCATGTCCTGATGCACCCGGGTCCTGCTGTGCTGTGGGACTCTGGCTCTCCCCAGGGGTTTCCATCGCCTCTCCCTGGCTGCACCGCGGGGCGAGGGCTTCTCCTGCCTGTACAAAGCAGATGGTAAAACACGGACTAATGAGATCAGAGATTAATCTGCACTTTGCTTCCAAATCGCATAATCATGTAATTATTCTCAGTATCGGGGTGGAGCGGGCTCCAGGCTCCAGTCCCTGCTCCCTCCTGGGGCACTTTGCATGGCAGGATGGTGGCAGGGGGTCAGAACCTGCCCTGATGCTGCTCCAGTTAGTTTGGTGGCCCTGCCCGATGCCCTGCTGGTTTGCCAGCCTCCAGGACCATGTCTGGTGGGAGGTGATGGGAGAGGACCCAGGTGTGCAGGAGCAGCAGCTCCCTGTTGCACCTCCCGTGCCCTGCGCATCCTGATTCAACCTTGCACCAGGGTTACCCCACCTTGTGCTGGGGCAGCCCAGCAGGAAACACATCCCTGAGCAGGTTCCCACACCCCCCAGTGCAGCCCAAGAGCAAACCTGGCTCAGTGAGTCCCAGTTTCCACCAGTGAGAGGCACTGGGGTGGAACTGGGGCATTGCCAATGTGATGCCGCTCTGTGCCCCACACAAGAGCCAGATGGCATCGACACCAGCTGCTGCTGCCCCAGCACCGCAGACAGCTTTTATGGGAGAGGAAATGGGGGGAAATCTTATGTTTTGGGCAGTGCGTGTGGCCAGCAGCCCCGAATTCCTTTGCGGCTGGTGGCACGGCCCCGTTATCAGCACGCCTGGGCTGTTTGCTGGAAAAGGGCGGCAGCGGGGCTGGGTGACCCCACACTTCCTTCCTTTCCTGGAAGCTGCTCGCTCTGAGCATGACGCTGGTGCTCTGATAACCGGCTGCTTTCACAACACGCTTCGGCAAGAGTGGGGCCGGGTTCGCTCCCCGATCTGCCACCCTCCTTCCCGCCCGGCTTGCATCGTCCTGTGGGTACCTGCTTGCCCTGCCTCAGTTTCCCCCCTCTGTAGAGGTGGAAACACAACCCCAAGTGCTGCAAACTCTGGGTGCTTGCAAGAAGAGCGAGAGCGTGGATGTGTTTCACTGCAAGGTGTAATGAAGTGTGCTGGGTCTCAGCCTCGCTCCCCCTCCATCCAGCCACCTGAGTGGCAAGGGCTGGGCTGGAAACACTCCTTTGCAAAACTTGGAGCAGGGGAGCAAGGAGAAGCAGGAGGGGTGTGTCTTTCATATCCTTGGTAGCACCCAAGAAAGTGCTGATGGGTCCCAGGGGCTGAACCATGGGGCTGCGTTTGGGGCCAGGCACCCACTGGTCCCCCCTGTCCCATGGGGTGGATGTAAGACCTTGGTGCAAGGTGTGGGATGGGATGGGAGTGGGTTGGGGACTTCTTGGTCCCCCCATGCCTAGGGCAGAGCAGCCGGTGGCTCCTGTTTGCACTAAGGGGCTGAGCAATCCTGGCTGCTTTTGAAGCCGCCGGCAGTGGGAATGGCAGGCAGGGTCCTGCCTGAGTCAGGCAGTGTAATGGCCGGGCGCGTACCCGGCACGGTCCCCTCCCTGCGTGGCGGCAGGTCCCTGCACGCCACAGAAGCCACCGCCGCGGGTCAGGGAGGGACGTGCGGGGCAGGCGAACCCGGCCAAGGGAGAAACTGAGGCAGTGATGGGGATGCTGTGACCTGCCCAAACCCTCCTGGAAGGGGACCCAGCAGCCCTGCCTGCTCCCTGAACACCAGTTTGCAGCTCCTGGGATGCTCAGTGCTGGGCTGGTGTTAACAGGGCTTGGCCCTGGGCTCAGGGACATGGCAGGGGCTAGGTGCTCAAATCCCCTGAAACCCAGTTGGGATCCACGCTGTTGCCTGCAGCACTGCCCTGCGCAGAGACCAGGGCATCCCCAGGGGATCGCCATCTCCCCAGGACATCCAGCTTGGGGTCAGCAACAAGGCCGGGGTACCAGGGTCCTCCCTGCGAGGCTGGTGCAGGGCTGAGCATGGCTCCTTCGTCTTATCTGGGCCGTGCGAGGAGGAAGTTTGCAGGGTGGATTCCAGCAGGCAGGTAAACAGCGGCCAGATGGGACCCAGATACCTGCCCGGAGACACCCACCGAGCCGGGTTTGCCCAGCCCAGCTGCTTATTTGCTCTAGGGAGGGCTTTTCCCTCCATCAGACGTCAACAGCAGTGCCAGGACGTCACCCTGGCAGCCTTGCAGGGCTCCTCTGTCACCCTCCTGGCCAGCTGCCTGCATCCGGGGTGCAGGTGCTGCTGCGGCACGGCAGGGCTCGGAGGCTGCGCTGCCCTCCATGCCACCGACCTGGGTACCACAGCCTCATCTCCCGTAGTTGGGGAGCAGCGTGATGCCCAGGTCTCCTCCACTGTGGCCAAAAGAGCTCAGGGAGATTTGGGTACCTGACAGTGCTGGGGTCGAGGTGGCAGGATGCACCATCCTGGTCCCACTGCAACCATTTGCTGTGGAGTGAGGGGAGTGGGGCTGCTGCCATCTCCCCCATCTCAAGCAAAGGAGGCAGCTGGGCAGGGCTGGGCTGCTGGCAGTGTTGCCAGGCGTGCCCCTGGCACACGTGTGGCTGCACCTCACACCCAGCCCCGGTCCGCAGCGGCAGCAGGATGCTCCTGGTCTTGGTTGCAAGATGCTCTTTTGGCTCATCCGGCTTGCCCCTGCCACCCCTAGAAAGCCTGCACCCTTCCCTGCTCCAAGGGGGAAACTGAGGCACTGGGATGTGCAGGACCGAAGCAGGGACATGGAGGGGACGTGCCGCAGGGGGAGGCCACCAGGCAGCCAGGGAGGGATGAGCCTGGCACCAGGGCTGCCTGCACTGAGCATCACCCATCCGTCGGACCACAGCACCCTCCATCCCAGGGTGCTTCTGCATTACCCGAAGCCCTGGGGCTCTCTGCATCGCTGTTATTCAGCGGATCCTGCTGGGGCTTTTCCTCTCCCAGGTCTCCATCTCTTCCCCCATCCCTTCCCTGTGCCCACAGCCCAGGTCCCCTGGGTGGGATGGCTCTGGCATTTGGTGCCCAATGTGGCATCACCCACATTTCCCTGCACTTTGCACGGTGGTAAATAATGCAAAGCCCAGAGGGTTTCTCACTGCCACAGGGCAAGCACCCGCAGGATGCTGCTCCCTTCACCTGCCAGGGCACGAAGGGGAAATGCTGGGTTGGGACCCCGTCGGCCGCTCGGAGTGTGTGTTTACTGTGTCAGAAGGAAAAGCCGTAAATTCGCCTAGTTTAATTGAAAGCTGGTGCTGTGGGTTTGGCTTAATCCGCCCTCCTCCTCCTCCTCCATTAGATAATGTCTCGCTGAAACCACTTTGCAAACTCACGGCATTCCTGCGTGCTGAGCGCTAGGGCAGCCGGCGGGCCACGGCCACAATGGGTGCTCACGTGCTGTGGGGCCACTTCGCTGCCACTGGCTCTGCTCCTCCACGCTCATCCTGTCCTGGTCAGGAAGGGGTGCTGCATCAGTGAAGAGAACTGACTCACTCGTGACATGTAACCTGGATGGCAATGAGATAGGATGGCTGGGCGTGGTGGGATGCAGTGAGGTGCAGGGTTGTGCCATGGGGAGCACCCTGAGGGTCCCCAGGAGTGGAATCAAAGGGCTCAAGTTGGAAAGACAAAGGGAAATATTTCAGGTGGGGGGAAATCCGAGCAGCAAACGGGATGGGATGTATCCAAAAAGAGCTGGGGGGCAAGAAGCAACAGGAACCCTCTCGCCTCCGTGCAGGGCATTGCATCGCTTCCCCTTGCCCCGGCACAGGGAAACCGAGGCACAGAGCCAGGCAGGGCTTGGGGAACACCCGGGGCCAGGGCTGCATCGGGGAGTCCCTTCCTCTGCGGGGTTCTGCAGAACCAGTGGCGGAAGAGGAGGAAACCCGCAGGTCGCAGAGGGGCCGGTGTGCCCACAGGGACTCTCCATCACCTGGCCCCATCCTCGCCCAGGGCCACCCTGGGGCGACCCTGCTGCCTGCCCCCTGCCCAGCACAGCCGTGGGGCTGAGGACCCCCAGCCTCCGGCATGGGGCAGGGGGGGAAGTTTGCTTTGCCAGCGGAGTTCAGGCAGAGGGCAGGGACGGCGAGGGGTGTCCTCCAGCCGCCGCTGACCTGCGAGGAATGCTGTGAGTCACGGGGAAAGCATCCCCACTCCGCCAGCCCCTTGCACAGCATGCCAGGGGAACCAGCAACTGGAGGCTGTGAGTCCTGTGCCCTGGGTTTTGGGGTGAGCTGGGGGTGCACGGTGCCCCGGGATGCCTCTGTTACATCCCACAGAGGTGCCCAGGGGAGATGCAGATCCCACCTGGGGTGCGCATCCAGCCAAGATGCTGGTGCTGTGGAGGTGGCCGTCATCCCGGCATCAGTCCTCAGCTCTGGGGAGGCCAGACATGAACTCAGTCTCTCTGAGCGGGGAGAGATGACGTGATGCTTGGGAGGTCACCCGGGGCTGGGAAACCATCCCAGCCCAGCGCTCAGGGCTCTCCCGCTTGGCCACCTCTGTCCCTTCCAGCTGGTGGGAGGGAAGGGGGAGAGATGCTCCCTGAGGTGACTCCCGCTCTGGTCCTTCCCTCGGGGAAACCAGTGTTTTCAGCTTTATCAGCTCACCACAGCTTCGTGCCCAGTGTTGGAGAGGAGAGAAAGGCTTTTCCCAGTGGCACCTTATCGAGGTGCTGAGCCCCGGATGCTGCTTTGTTTCAGGTCGCATTGTAAAATTAAAGAGGGAAATAGCGTTTGGGGGAAGAATTGCAAATTCCTGGAAGGTTATCTGAGCATGGCAGCTGCCCCTGGCACAGGGGGCTGGAAGGTGGCATGGGGCCAGGACCCTGCTAGGAGCAAGAATGGAGCGGGAATCCCAGGAGGAAACAAACCCCCAGAGCATCCCTCCATAGGTGAGCACCCAGAACCCACCCGGCTGTGTCCTCGCAGCCTCCATGGCTGGACACATCCTGAATGGGGAGGAACGTGCTACTTTTTTGCAGATATCTCAGCCCTGGGCTTCTCCTGGGCACTGGGAGGATACTGGGAAGACACTGGCTGCAGGTGGGAACGGCTGCAGGCAGGAGCCGTGTTGCTGAGCGAGGCACCAGCGCTGGCCACTTCCTCGAGAGCAGCCGCTGCTTTTGCTTTTGTGCAATAAATCGCAGCAGGTTATTGAAGGGCCAAGCGTGGGAGAGCAGGAACCTGTTGCCACCTCCTGCCTGTCCCCAGCACTGGGGCAGGAGACCCAGGAGGTGACAGGGAAGGGGAGAGCTGCACAGCGGCCAGAGGCCAAAGGATGGTGACCTCCAGGGATGACAGTGGCATCACAAAGGACATGCAGTCCCCTCCCAGGAGCCAGAGCTCACCTGCCCTGCCTGGGGCATCTCTACTCAGAGGTGCCACCCCAAGGGCCACTTCATCATCCCATCCCTCCTGACTGACGCCACTGCTCATCTTCCCAGGAAAAGCAAAGACCTGATGCTCTTGTGACACCTAATGGCAGTTACTGTTATCAGACCGAGCACTCTCCCAGGAAGGCTCAGTTTGCCACGGAGCCACAGATTGAGGGATGCTCTGGTACCCAGCCCATGCTGGTACTGCTGAGGCAGATGGGGCTGCCAGAAGGGTTTGGGAGATGGAGATACCAGCCCTGGGAAAGACAAGCCCAGGAATTTTTTCTCCCCATTCCTTATGGAAACACAGGCTGTGACTTGCTCGTTGTTTGTTCACCTCCACCCAGGGACTCCTGAACCTGCTGGCCACCTCCAACCCCAAACCGAGCAGTGCCTGCACAGCTGAGAAGAACCAGGCAGGTGCACAGACAGGAGAAACTCCCACTTGTGCTCTTCAATCCTCCCCCCACCTGAAGGGAGAGGCAGGAGCCTGGCCACAACCACAGCAGCAGACATCAGAGAATCCACACCAAAGCACCACAGAGCAGCCCCGGCTCCCCAGATCCTGCTGCTGGGGGAACGCCCTGATAAACCCAGCTCCATCCCTGGGGAGGAGGACATGTCCCCTCGAATCATGGCACTGGAATCTTAGCCGAGGGCTCACCGCAAGGTTGCTTCACCGGGGTTGGAAAACTCCCGGACTGGCCCTGAATCCAGCACCAAAGGGGTCAAACCCTTTTAATTACCTGGAACCACCGACCCCAAAGCCTCCAGCCTCCTGTGCCGGGACACATCCCTCATTTTCCTATTTGCTCACATCCCGCTGCCCAACGGCAGCGCTCCGGCCGCTTTTCAAACCCACCCATGGGGACAGGCTTGTCCCGCCACATGCAGGGACCAGACCCACAGCCCCCAAGACCCTGCTGAGGTGATGGAGGCTCCGGGACCCCCTTCCCCACTGATGGCACAGCAGGATCCTGCCTGCCAGATGCTTTAATTTTTGGCTCGGTGCATCCAGCCCAGGGATCAGCATCCTAAGGGGCTGCAAGGCCCTTTCTCCCCCCTCTAGACTCCCCCCCCTTCCTGCCAACACGGGGCCATCCTGGGTGCAAGAGGTGTGGGTGATGCAGGGGTGGGCAGAGGCAGAGGATGGGTTTCGGGGAATTTAGCTACCAGACCACACACCACGCTCACCGCTACTTCTGTTCCTGGGAAAAGAGGTGATGGGGGTGACACGGCGCAGACATGAGCAGCGCCCATGGGTGGCCTCAGGCAGTGCTGCAGGAAGGATGGGGAAACTGAGGCACAGAGCAGGTACGTGGGCTGCCCATGGGGGACACCAGCCGGTGTCACTGCAGCTCTCTGAAGGAAACACGGGTACCGAAGGAAGCAGCCAAGCTCAGGAGCTGGGAAAGCATCCTCCAGGCTGGACTGGTCTTCGGGGGACACAGCCCCACGCCTCCTCGCTGTCCCCCTCTGCGTTTCCATCCACCTTCAGGCCATTTTCCCTTCCTGAAGTGGCTCTTTGCA
>VYXH01008928.1:24238-49143 GCA_013397275.1 Burhinus bistriatus
TTCTCTTCCTGAAGTGGCTCTTTGCAGGGCGGCTGGCAGAGGGGGGGGGGTACTGGCTTTAAGTGTATTTGATGGATAATTCCTCATTACCTTAATGCATTTGCAAGCTGGGATAATTGATGGATGTTTAACAGGATGCGTTTCCGACAGTCGGCTGGAGAAATGGACTCCCATTACTCTGCGAACGTTTCTTTTTACCATTGAACTCCTTTGTTTCAATTGATCCTCGCCTTTCCCATCACTCGCTGCTCATTAATAATCCCCAAAGCAGCTGCTTCCCCCCCTCCAGCTCCTCCTGACCTGCCATGCCAGAGGCTTTCCAAGCAGATCTGGGCATCGGTGCAGGTCTCCGTTTTATAATAAGCAAGATTCTTTCCCCCCCAAAATATGGGCAAACCTGAATAAGAGCAGGGGAAGGGCATGCTTGGGTATCAGCCGGGTCAATCAGAGCCATGCAAGCTGCTTATCCGGGGGGGGTGTGGAATTTGGGGTGACGTGGGGGAGGTGGCTGGTCTGCTGGGCTGAGCCGAGCCCAAGGGAGAGGTTGCCCTTCGGGGCTGGTATCAGCTTAGGCCAGGCCTGGAGCTGAGCCCTGCTCTGCCCACGGCGCTTTTATCTGCGGCTCCCTCTGCTCAGGAAGGGCAGCCTGGGGGTTATCGGCTCTGCCTGGCGAGGGGTCCCTGCGTCCCCACCCTGCCGAGCCACCCAGGGGGTCTGTGGTGGAGAAGAGCCCCCAGGGCTGCTGGCCAGGAGCAACCCGACATTTAATTTCCCTGGAGTTTCTGCAGTAAAGCCCTTGGCGCGGCTGCAGCAAATGGGGCTCCTTCCTCAACTGGTGTCAGCCCAGGTACGGGCCCAAAGTTAGGCTGGACTGAAGCCCCCGTACCCTTTTCCAGGCTGCCAGGAAGAAGCAGCAGTGCTGGGGGTGCACCGGGGGAGGGGGGGGCTGTTTTCCTGTGATGCTGAGCTCTTCCCATTCCCAATCCTGGTGCATCCCAAACCGAGGTGCTCCCTCGATGCTTCATGCTCAGACTAATGCTCCCGCCTGCATCCCTGCTGCAGCCCCATGCCTTGGCCACTCTCACCCTCAAACCTGGAGTCGGAGCTCACACTTCCCCCCTCCCCTTTCCCCAGCAGACCTCAGGTCCTGCAGGACCGTTGCTCACAGCCTCACTTCTCCTTTCCAGTTCCCCCCCCGCCCCGAGCTGCAGCCAGACCTGCAGCCTCTTCTGCTCTCATCCCCCTTACAGCCACGCACCTCGCCGGGGCAAGACCCTCCGCTGCTGCTCACACCACTTACTTGCCGTGATCTGACCCTACCCTGCAGCATCCTTGATCCTTCCAGCTCTTTTCCCAATCCACATCTTACCCAGGATGAAGCAGAAGAGCCTTAGCACAGGAGATGAGCAGCCACAGGCCTGGTTTAAGGCAGAACTAGAAAGAAAAAAGCAAAGCCCAAAGAGGAAAAAATGAGCTGGGGCTGCTCAGGGTTTATATAGCTCCGGGTGGGTGGGGGTGAGGGGGATTGGGCCTGATCCAGACCAGCTGGGGAGATGGGATGTGAGACCCACAGCTGGGATGGAGGTGGCTGGGATGGAGAGTGGGGAATAGGGTGGAGACATTCTTGCCCCAGGGTGCACTTGGGGAACCCAAGGAGCCAGGTCCCAGGGCATGGACCGACCTGATGGAGCCCACACTGCCGGGCGGTGCCAGCGGGAGTGATGAACACCCCAGTCCCAAACACAGCGCTGCTGGGGCTGAAGCACGACACTGAGCCCCACGTGCTCCCCAAAACGTGGGCGGCACCCTGTGCTCCGGAGCAAATGGGGTTTGGGGGATGTGGCTTGTCACCCCCAGATCGCTGTGCCGGGGAGCAGCTGGCTGCAACTCCCCCCCATGCCCATTTGCAGAGCCCCCTGGGGGGGCAATAACCCACTCTGGGGGGGGCTCTGCCTCTTGGGGTCTCAGCTCAGGAGGACCTGGTGGGGGAAGAGAGGACTCCACAACCCATGTCCACCCTCCTCCGTAGGATTAACACCCTCACCGACGGTAAACAACCTTCTGAGAAGGGATGAGCTCCACGAGCAGAGGTGGATGAGACCCCTCTTGCTGCAGACGAGGTGCTGAGCAGGAAGGGGCTGGGGTGGGAACGATAGCGGGGACCAGGGTTCATCACCACTCCCATAAGGCACATGCCAGGACAGATGTCTAAGCCAGGCTCATGCCCCACAGATGCCCCCACCGACTCCGTAGCTGCCCCACAAACACCCACGGTCGGTACCTGCCCATATGGGGCATTTCCAAGCCAGGACCTGGGGGGTCCCGTCGAGCTGCCAGCCACGGCTCCGATCCCCTCCTGAACCGCAGAGCCGGCCTTAAATCATCACGGGAAGGCTGGTAAAAGCCTCGGTGCCTTCAAGCATGAAATACAAAGCACTCACCGCCCCCTTTCAGCCTCTTCCCCGAGTGCCCTGCTCACCGCATGAAACCTTTTATATCCCCCCTCCCCGTTTTTCCCCGCCAGCCCGGAGAGCACCGGCGCGCTGCCAGCCCCTTCCGTGAGCAGCACAATCCCAAATTGGTCCTTGCCTTTATTATTAAAAAAAAAAAAAAAAAAGAAAAAAAAAAAAGAAGGAGGAAAACCAAGGCTGCGATTTCCTTTCTCACCTCTGAAATAGCACGAAGGGTGAGGAGGAGGAGGGATGGGAGGCCAAACCCCGTGTTCACCCCAAACCCAAACATGCTGAAGGGTTGGATTTCAATGGAAAGAGCTCGGGGAGGCGTTTTGCAACGAGGGAAGGAGCGACTACAGATGTGCAATGGTGATGTGGGTGATGTGGAAAGGTCCCCGTTGCTTCATCGCTGGATCAGCCTCCGGCAGAGCTGGTACCCACCAGGCACCACGGCAAGGGGGCTGGTGGACCCCGGTGACGCTTCATCCCAGCAGCATGGGGCTACATGGTCCTACCGCAGTCTGATGGGGATGGAGGTGGCCAAGGGTGCTGCAGGGTGCTGGGGGAGCATCATTCCCTCATCCCGGTGGCATGGTGGGGACAGCTTTATGGGGCAATGCCATCACGGGCAGATGGGGCTGCAGGAGGGCGGGTGGCGCAGGGCTGTCCCCGGGTGCCGGGAGAGGATGCAGATGGTGCTGGGTGGGATGCTGTCACGCTGCTATCAATCAGCGGCGGCTTTACCGAGCGCGGCAGCGTCTCCAGGGTGTAAATCAGAGCTGAACAAGGCTAAGGATTTCTCCGCGAGATCTGACCTCGCCGTCAGCATTCGCTCCAGCGACAGCGTCGCGACGGGGAGACCTCGCATCACTGCTGGCTCGGCAAAGGGCATGTGAGGACGTCTGCGTGAGGGTGCTGAGTGTGCCACCGCTCTGCTATGGGGGGAAAATGGCCTGGGGGAGCCTGAGCGGCAGCTCCTGGCAGCCTGAACTCCTTTTCAGTGTCTCCTCCATTTTCCACCCTCCTGTGTCCTGCTGATGGAGTCCCAGCCAAGCAGGCATCTCCCCACCCGCCGTGGCCCTGCAGGTCTTTGTAGGCACCTGCGGTTTCTGCACGGCACCCGCTCCCTTCCCGGAGCAGGGTTTTGCTGAGCAACACCAGCGTTTGCTCCCAAGCTGCTCCAGAGAGAGACTGGGATGAGGACAGGGGCTCTCTGCAGAGCCCTGGGGTGGCCAGAGACAGTCTGACCTCTGCAGGTGGCCTGTCCCCTTGTCCCCATCCTGCCTGGGACAGGACGGGGGATGTGGCTGGCAGGTTTCCATTCCTCTCCATTTTCCTTAGCATCCTTTCGGTGCAGCGTAGCCCTGGGTAGCACAGCATCCCCGCTCCCCACGGCAGCGAGGACAAACCTGGGGAGCTGCTTTCCTGCCCTAAACCCCTCCTTTGGCTGCCGAGACAGAGACCGTTTCCGTTTTCCTCACATCAGGCAGCGTTTCTCCAATTGCAAGAATTTAAGGAATTGATTTCGACCACCTGGAGCCAGCCCCGGTCCGAGCTTGCTGCCATTTGTGCTTGAGCTTTTCCTTCCCGTGTGCTTTATTCCCCCTCCCAATGCCGTAGGTGCCTGGCAAGGCTGGTGCTGCTGAATTGCTTCATCTCTTTCCAAATGTCGCCCACCTGGAAGCCAGCCCAGCCCTTGAACTGTGCCGCGCAGGCGTCCCCATGCCGTGCTGTGCCGTGCCCGGTCCGAGCGTCGCTGGATTCACCACTCTCTGCCCTCAGGGTTTGCTCTGCAGGGTTTCACCTTCCTTCTCCTGCCACTTGTCTGTTCTCCTCCAGGTTTCCCCCATGGTCCCTCTTGCCCATCCTTCAGCTGCTGTCCCGAAGCTGGGGCATTTTCCCTGCTCCCGATGAAAGGCGGCTGGATCTCCTTCTTCCCTGCCGCGGCGGCAGCTGGGACAGAGCCTTTGGCAGGGGGAGAGCACGCGAGCTCCCTGCCTCCTCTCATGTGAGCATCTTTCATCCCTGCACGAACGTGCTCACATTTAAGGCATAATTACTGCGTGACTCAGCCCTTTTGGCAAACACCTGATGGCTCCGTCCCCGCACGCCCCGATTCCTGCCGCAGCTCCCCCCGTCCATCCCTGTCCCCCCCAGCCCTGGGGATGGGAGCTTGGGGCATCACCACCGGCTGTGGCTTTCGGGCTGGGTTTTGGAGGAAGCAGGGTGGGGGATGCAGAGCATCACGTCCGCCGGGGAGATGTTCAACCCCTGGGGACAACGATGCTGGCGAAGGGACCGTGGTCCAGCACCACCCGATGCATCCCGGGCTGGGGCTGCCAGCGAGCGCCCGGGAGCAGGGGAGGGCCGGACGGCTGCGATTATTCAGTCTGGAGCAACCCTGACCTGCTGACAAAGGCAGAGTTATTTTTAAAAAGCAACCACTCAGCAAAATTCGCCTCTGCCGCCCGTCCTGCTGCTGCTGCCCGCCGCCAGGGAGAAATCCGTCCTGGGAAACACGGCTCTGGGATGCCTGGAACGAGGGGCAGGAGCGTGGTCCCTGCCCTGCACCCTCCCAAGCACCCTCCCTGGGCTCCCCTGGCTTTTCGGGCTGCCAAAGCCTCCATCGACAGAAGGGAGCATCGCAACCTGCTTTCCAGCACTATTTATAGCCCCATGTGTGCAGCGAGCCCAGGGCTCCCGGTGCAGCAGAGGGGAGGGCACCCCACATGCCTCCCCCCCCCCGCCTTCGGGGCTCCCTAAAGCATCACTCCGCTCCCTCCACAAGCAGCAGGATGGATCCTGCATGGCTCAGGGGCCTTTTCTGTTGCAGGATGACGCTTGCTGCGGTGATGGCCGTGGTGCCAGGACCAGACCAGCACGGCAGCAGGATCGCCTGGTCCTTGCCCTTGGGCAGGGTGGGAGCACAGGACTCCCCCATCCTCGCTCCCCCCCTGCTCGGTCTGTGGGTCAGGAGCAGTCCCGGCCTCTGCCCGTGCTGGGGGGTTGCCCTCTCCATGCCAAAGCCGGCTGGCATCGGACAGGGAGGCGGTCAGAGGAGGATTTGGGGTTTGCAGGGGAAGAGCTGGACCTGCTCCAAATTTCCAGGGCGAGAAAGTCACCCCAAGCCGCGCTCCAGCTCCAAACAAGTGCCCAATTTGAGGGACCGGTGATGCTTCACCCCCAGCCAGATGAGACCTCATCACTCCTGCCTTGCAGCCCCCCCATGACAAGCCAAAAAGACTCAGGGGGGGCTTTAATTCCCAATTATGGGGAGGGGGGGTGTCTGCTCCGAGATGGCCTGGCCACTGCCCAGTGAAGGATGCGCTCCCCAGCCCCACTCGTCTTTGCTCCCCCAAGGCGGCTGCCCTGCCCAGGAGCCCTCCTTCCCTTTTATTGCCACGATGTGAATTAATACCCATTTCCTGAAGCTTTTATGGTTTCCTCCCAAATGGCTCTTACATCAGGGGGATATTGGGTTACAGCAAATACCAGCAGCGAGGAACCAGCCCAGGCTCTGCCTGCTGCTAAATCCACCGGTGCGTTTGGGCACCATCAGCCTCCGATCCTGCTCCCCCCGACTGTCCCTTCCCAAAGGAGCCGGACGGATGCTGCCAGCAGCAAATGATCCCCTTGGGATGGTGGGAAACAGGGAGGACCTTCTTGAACCTCAGCACGGGGAGAGCGGGGCTGGCTGAGCCCCTAGGGCATGGGGATTTGGGGGTGGCCCCCGGTTTCGGGGCGGTTTCAGGGTGTCTGTTTTGGCTGCCGGGGCTCCTGCCTCCGTCTCGCTCCGAGTGCATGCACACCTCTCGGGCTGGTTACTGTAGAAACGAAATTAGCATGGGGAGGGGATGCAATCCCAGAGCTAATTAAGGTAATTACAGCTTCACACCAGCTGCTCACGAGGTCCAAGGACCTTCTGTAACTTGTGGAGGGGATCAGCCCTTGGGGGGACTTTGAGCTCCAGCTCCTGGGGACCACATGACTTCAGTGGCACTTGGGATGGGTTGTGTCACTCGCCACCGAGGGTGACACTGAGCTGGGGGGGATGCATGGCCCCAGATGTGCCTTCCAGATGTGCTGGCCTCATTACAGCAGTGGGACTTAGGCTGGGTTTGGGGTCTGGGGTGGGTTTGGGGCCCCTGGGGAGCTGCTTTGGAGGGGGTTTGGTGCTGGGGGGGGCAGCGGGAGGTGCTCCCCGAGCCCAGGGCATCCTGCCAGCAGTTGCACTTTACAGATGTGTCACTTTGGCTCTTCAACTGGGGACACGCTGACCCAGCAGGGAGGCAAACTGCAGCTGGGTCAGGGTCCCCCTCCATCCCACAGGGACTGGCTGGCCGAGACCAAGGGGTGCAGGATGGGTGCAGGCAGCAGGGAGGTGGCAGGACCTGGGGCTGGTGGGTGTCAGGGGTGTTTAGGGGGGATAAAACGGGGCTGGAAAAGCAGACATCTGCCCCAGGCTTGGATGAACCCACTGGGACCAGTTAGGCACTCTGGAGACAACAGGGGATGGGGTGACCATGGGGTCCAGTGTGGGGCCACCCCCAGCACTCGGGGGGCAGCAGCATCCCTGGGTCTTCCTCAGCCTCCCATCAGCCAGTAAAATGTTACTGTCTAGTGGGTGCCTTCCCATAAAACATGTTTTTTGGAGCCAATTCCCAGCACCAGCCCGGGGCAGGAGCCAGGGGAATGCGGCCAAACATGTTTGTACCGTGGCCGAAACTGCCCGGTGGCCTGGCTGTGGCGTGGAGCCGGGGACAGTGGGGGCTTCGCTGCCCGGGGACCTGGTGGGTTGGTGGGGGGCCAGGGCTGGGGACAGCAATGCCGTGTGCCGCCGTGGCGGTGGTGGCGTGTCAGCGCTGGGAGCGGGCGGTGATTCACCGCTTACCAGCACGCTGATATTTATTACCCAGCTTCGTTACGGGGCTGACATAAAATGTGGTGCGGGGAGGGGGAGAAATAAATACAGCGCCGGTGCGGGGGGCGGCAGCATCCCCCGTGAAACCTGATGGGTTTCCCCATCCTCCCCCCCCGCCGCTTTCTCTGGCTGGTGGATTTTGATGGAGGAAAATAAACGCTCGCAAAAATCACTCTCTCTCCTGGCTTGTCCCCATTTGCCCTGTGCTTTGGCAGCTCCGCCAGGGTGGGCTGGGATGCGGTGAGAATGGGAGCCAGGAGGGAGGGATGGTGGAAGGGGGCTCTCCTGGGATGCTCAGTCCCAACAGGGACATGGGACCAAACAAGGACACCCCCTGCTACACAGGACCCCCCCCTCCTGCAGCCTGTTCCCCGTGGCCTTGGAGGAAGCCAGCCGCAATGTGGAGCTGCCTGAGGTGCACGGGCATGAGAACTGCCCAGCTCGGTGCATGGATCAGGGGCGGGAGTGGGGCCCCATGGGATGGAGATGTGGGAGGGAAGGGGGCAGATCCCCTGAGTGGGTCCCCAGAGCTCATCCCCCACCCCAAGGAGGGTGGTGTGGGAAGAGAGAGGCAGTCCTGGTCTGGGACTGGGTCTGATGGAGGGGGACAAATCCAAGGCAGCAGGACGGATCCAAGGCAGCAGGACGGATCCCAGGCAGCAGGATGGAGCTGGTGCGAAGGGACAGACCGAGCGCAGAGGGATGGATCGGATGCAGGAGGCTGGTTGTGCTGCAGGGGGATGGAGCTGCTGCAAAGGGACGAGTCTGATGCGGAGGGATGGATTTGAGGCAGAGGGATGTGACTCAGTGACATGAGCACAGGGGTTTATGTCACTCCCTCCAACCGTGCCAGCAGCACAGGGCTCATCCCCTCTCCCCCAGCATTGTGGGCAAATGGGACCATCACCTCTCCCGGCCCACCCCAGCAGAGCCCGACCTATGCCTCAGTTTCCAAGGGGCAGTGCTCCATCATTTCCCTGCACGCCTCCGTCTGTCCATCCACCCCTCCAGCATCACGGCGAGGACGGGGGCTCTGACCTCCTCCCGCAGCAGCCGGGAAAGGCTGGAGCGACGCGGGGCCAGCACGAGCTTCCCCCCTGGGTTATTTATAACCACCTCCAAGTGCCGGTGTGCGGCGGCAGCTCCCAGGGATATTTTTAGCCTGCTGCAGGGAATCACGGTGGCGAGCGCTCGGGAGCAGCAGGAGGGAGGGAGAGGTGCTGCAACACGAAGCCCTGCCAGCATCCCTGCTCCGAAAACCCCTAGCCTCACCGCCCACCCTTTTCGGGAAGGAAACATCCCCCCCACCCCAGGATGGCTGCAGGGTCACGCGTGGCCTTGGCGCTGCTGCATCCCTTAATGGCCTGCTGGGACCCAAGGGACTGCGTCCCCGCACCACCCGTGGGCTGCCTCCCCGCTCCGAAAAGCTGGACATGGGCGGCGGGGCTGCACCCCGGGCTGCACCCCAGCATGGGGCACCCACCGAGGTGCGGGGTGCCGAGGGGAGGCTGGTGGCAGAGGGGCGCGCAGGCTGCTGCTGTCTTCTCGAGACAGGAAGGCATTAGGCGAGCAGCACTGTCTGCATCTCTAATCGCTCTCGCTGTCGCCCGCTCCCCCACCCAGCGCCGCTGCGGAGGCTGCGGGAAATCCGGGCGAGGGCACCCCCTGGGCTCTGCTCCCCCACCATGGGTGCTGCCACCAGCCCCGCTGCCACGGCCACCCCTGCCCTGGCTGCCTGCTGGGTGGGTGCTCTGCACCCTGCAGCACCCCGGGTGGCATGGCCACAGGCACACAGACACCCCCATGCACATGCATGTGCGCATGTGCACACACACACACACGTGTGTGCATCACTGGCACAGCAAGGAAGGAGCACCCGTCATGAGCTCGGGGGATGGAGGTGCCACCCTGGCTCTGCTGACCTGGGAGAGACCCTTGTGCCACCCCGCCCTGTGCGCAGGGATGCCATACGTACCGCAGCTTCACCCGCTGTGACCCCCCCTACATCCAGTGCTGGTAACACCCCCAAATTTTCCAAACCCCAAAGCCCACTGCAGCCTGCAGGAGCTGCAGAGCACCCTGTGTCAGCTTCCCAGGCACCCCAGGACCTGGGCAGCTGGGGACATGGGCACCCTGGGGTGCAGGGCTGGGTAGCCAGCACCAGGGCTGGGCACCCAGGACCAGAGCTGGGCACCTCAGGGTGCAGCCAAGACTGGGGACAAACACCCTGGGGACCAGGGACAGACACCTCAAGGACCAGGGACAGACATCCAACCCTGGGCAGCTCCGGCGGGGCATGGGGCCGAGGTGTGAAGTGCCGCCATCCTGTTCCAGGCAGTTTCCCAGTTTATTTTCTCCCCTATTAGATTCCAGCTGGCAGGATGGCGCTTATAAATATACATAAGAGCTCATTTACATGACGGTTTATTCGGGAGCAAATTCCACAGCTGCCTGGCAGACGGCTTGGTGCAGCGGGCAAGAGCTGTGCCTGAAACCAGCCGTGCCTCAGTTTCCCCACCTGCAACCCAGGCCAGGGTGGGAATGGCTTTCACCGCATTTTTGACGATCTGTTCCTGGAAAGCCCAGGCTGTTATTATCGAGACTATTTATAGCACGGTAAATGGGTTATTAACACGATTATTCGCAGCGTGGCAATGGGTAATTGCCCCGGGTGGGGCTGACACCCTGCGTGTGCGATGTGCTGCACGGGGACGGTCTCAGCCCCAACCTGCCTCCAGCCTGGGGAACACACCTCACCCCAAAACCCCCGCGGGGGCATCGGCTGTGCCCGGCGGGCACTGGGCTCCTGCGGTGAAGCTGGGGGCTCCTGTCTGTTGGGTGGGGTTTAGCACTGCTGTGCCCCAGTGTTGGAGTCCGGCTCTTGTGTCGATCATGATGATTAGCTGAGTCACAGCTGGGGTGCTGCTAATTAAATGTATTTCTTAATTAACAAGATCACAGAGAAGGCCTGCCAGCCCGGCTTGGCTTTCAATCACGGCTGACAGAGGCAGCTGCAGCCGCAGAGGTACTGCGTGGCCTGAGGTGTGATGAGCGTCCCAGTGCTCAGCTCTGCCCCGCAGCCGCCTCCGCTGCTCTCCCACCCCAGGAGCCCATTTTTCCATGCAGCAGTGGCATGAGGATGAGGAGGGCTCGTGCCCAGCATCATCCAGCCCTGGCTGAGACGAGCAGGGCGGCCTCAGCCCCTGGTTGTTGTGGACCTGGGGTGCAGCGAGCATGTTGGTGCTCAGCGCAGGGGTGGGCCACCCCCTGCTCCTGCCCTGTGACTCAGGTCTGCTTCACGTCCCCCCCCCGTCCCTCCCCGCCACCTGAGCCCTGACCAAGCCTGGCTATTAATATTAATATTAATATTAATAATAACCCCCCACAGCTGCTATTCACTGACCTCAAAGCACAACCTGAAGTAACCCCGCTCCCTATGTGGGGAAATCTCCACTCCCCACCGGATGGGGAAACTGAGGCACGGGAACTGGGGCAGGAGCAGTGCCGGGAGCTTTCCCTGCTCCTCTCTAGGGCCTGGCCTGGAAGATGGGGCAACAAAACCCCGGGGAGGTACCCATAGCCCCACAGCGACCCATGGAGCCAGAGTGGGGTGGGGTGGGTTTTCCTGGCTGGGGGAAAAAAAAAAAAATTAAATAAAAGAGCCCATTCTGCCTCCCAGCCTGAGCTCTGCCCCATGGCGATGGGCTGATATCCCTGTGGGAAGCACAGGCTGAGTTCTCCGGGGTGATTTCGCGCGTCTTCACCCGCCGGCGTGAGCAGGCAGCGGTGCTGGGGCTTCTCCCTGGTTTTGGCAGTCTGGTCATGTCCTGCCGGGGAGAGCAGCAGGACTGAGTCACGTTCCAGCGGCAGCAGTGACTCACGGCCGCCCCAGCCTCCCGGGGAGCAGCCGGCACATTGCAGAGATTCCTGGATGGAGGCAGGAAAATAAAATTAAATAATAACAACCGCCAGTCGTCCCCCCTCCTCCTTTCCTTCCCTCAGCCTCCTGCAACACAGGCGCAAACAGCAAATTCCTGCGCCACCGGGAAACACCTCTCGCCTTGCCAGACACCGAGATGCATGAGCTGGTTCTCAATTGCATGAAACGCCCTTTGGCAGCAGCCTGCGGGGACCCCCAAAAAGGAGGGGGAAGCTCCTTGGGGTGTTTGGGGGGATGCAGGGTGGGATGGGGGTACCCCAGCCCCTAAGGTTGCACAATCCTGGCTGTGGGGCATTTTTTGGAGGGACATCACAGATATTTTGCATCATTTAGCATCACCTCCCATCCTTAAATCCCCCCACCCAGGGGGGTACCCCCAGCCTCAGGGGAGATGGGGGTCCCACATGCCCCCACAGCCCCAGGCATGGAGGGGAGAGATGCACCTGGGCAGAGCTCCGCTGCTGCCGCCTTTGGCATTGGCATATCTATTATTTAAAGCGCTCACCGGGAGCGGTGGAAACCCCCATGGGCTGCAGAGGCTGCGCGGCAGGGAGAGGCCATGCTGCTGCAGCTCCAGTCTGTGCAGCCCCAGCGCCGCGGCGCTGCAGCAAGGGTGATGCTGCCGGTACGGCCCCCCTAGGGCTGCACGCTCAGCATCACCGAGCAGAGCCCCTGTGGGTCACTGGCCCTATAGGGGATGGCACAGGGGAACGCACCTGTGGAGCTTGACACCTATAGAGCCCGACACCTGTAGAGCAAGAGCACCCGTCGCAGAGGGCTGGGTGCTGTGGAGCCCAATCCCTATACAACCCAGCCCCAGGCACTATACGGCCCCAGTGGTGCAGGCCACCAGAGACCAGCCCCTATAGAGCAGGAAACCCCATCCCATAGCAGAGCGCGGTCCCTATAGGGACCTGCAATTAGCAAGCAAGAGAATATGCCCAACAGAGCAGCCCCTATAGAGAAGGAATGCCTACCCTATAGAGAAACCCCCTATAGAGTCTGTCCCTACAGGGCAAGAAGCCCCCACCCCACAGAGCAGCTCCCAGGGCAAGCAGAGAGCAGCCCTGCAGGCAGGGGGCGTGGGGTTTTATAGGGCCCATATGATCCCGATCCCACCCCACACCTGGGGGGCACGTGGGAGAACCAGCCCCGGGACCTGCTCAGCCCCTTCCCAGGGAGCCGGGGCAGGGTGGGGGCATTGCACCACACAAAGCCCTGCAACGGGGCGCAGGGGGGACCGCAACGCACCCCCCTACTTCTCCGTGTCCTTGCCAACCACCTCTCTGCTCACTCCATGCCCTTGAACCCCTTTGCACCCCCTTTCCTGCAGCGCCAGGACAGATTGGGGTGCGGTACCCAAGGTTTGGGATGAGCACGGGACAACGAAGCCTCTGCAAAGCGGTGGCTGCACCGGCGCCCGTTCCCCTTTGCCGCGGGTGGGTTTTCTCAATGAGGGGTGGCCCGGCCCCCAGCGTAGCCGCAGCGGCGGGTTTCACAATGTATTTTGGTCAGTGCTTACAAGAAGAGGCTGCAGGGAGGGCTGCGGCGGGGGGGGATTCCAGTAAATGGTCTCCGAGCCTTCCTCATTCTCGAGAATAGGAAACTGCATGACTTCTCCATGGGGTTTCACTTTCTGCGTGGGCAGGCGAGAGGCCAAACTGCTCTGCTTGACCACCGCTGAGATGCAGCCAGGGGACTGAAAAAGCATGGGGAGAGAAAAATTCATCAGTGTGGTTGCTGCACATCTTGGGTGCAAAAATCTCCTTTTTTTTTTTTATAGGAAAGCAGAGTGAGGGAATCACAAAACCCCATGAGTTAGGTCTCCCACCAGTGTGTTTTGGGGATGCAGGTGTCCCTGCCCATAGCAGGGCAGTTGGAACTAGATGATCTTTAAGGTCCCTTCCAACTCTAACCATTCTATGATTCTACGCTCGGGGCAGCCCAGTGATGCTGTCTCCCAGCCAGCCGTCTTTGGGGAACGGCGTGATGCCAAGGCCGTGGCAGTAACCTGCCCCATCCATCACCCCCTCCATCCCTCGGCCACCTCTCTTCCCCGGCACACGTGGATGCTGGAGCGGTGCAGTGGTCCCCGAGGGTGGCTGGGGGCCGGGAGCGGGGTGGGCAGGAGGTGGTAAAAATAGCACCCAGGTGCCCTCTGCCCCAGAAGTGATTTCTCGTTCAGTAAACAGGAAATCTATTCTTAGGCCCATTCATGAGCCACGGGCTGACGGCAGCTCCCCGCTCCAGGCTTGTTTTGTTCCTCACTGACACAGGGGTGACGCCGAGGCGGAAGGCCACCACGTAGAACCTTCCAACCCCGCGGGCTTCCCCTTGCTTGCTCTTTCCCCCCAGAGGCACCCTGCGCTCTCAGGCTTTTCCAGGGGTCCTGGGGTTTCCCTTTCCCATGAAGTAGTGGTGGGAGGGGAGGGCCGTTTTGGGGTGTCTCTGGAAAGCCCCGTGCTGTTTGCTTCTGGGCTCAGCCTTGTGCTGGGTGGCACCCTGAGGCGCAATTGCTTTGGCAGAGCTCTGCCCCCCAACAGCTACCTTCTTTCCCCTTTCCTTGATGGTATCTCTGAAGTTGGAGGAGATAAAGCCACCACAGTTTGTCCTTTCCTGGGATGAGCTGAGCTGGGTATATTGAAGAAGGAAGAAGATGCTTACAGCTTTCTCCTGGCTCTCTGAAGCCCCCCAGAGTGGTGATGGCTGTGGTTCATCTTTGCTCCCCATCCTTTCCCTGAGTGTTGTCCCCATTTGCAGTATTGGGCTCTGACTCGCTTCCCTTCCCACTCTCCATGGATCCATTTAGTCCATGATGCCCCTGGGCCCTGCCCAAGGCTGCCGTGCTTCTGGCTGGTGGGCTGGAGCTGCTGTGGGATCCAGGTGCAGGCAGCAATCCCTGCCTGCTGGGGACAGCCACCCCTGCCCGCTGGGGACAGCGGGCCCCCCCAGCTCCCCGCATGGGATGTCCGCATCCCATTGCTCAGAAGTGGCAACTTCTGCCTAGGCAACATTTTTGGGGAGCTAGAAAAGATGCAGAGAGAGAAACATGGGGCTGCAGCCTGCAGCGCTGTGTGAAACGACCAGGGGTGCTCGTTATGCTGACGATGGAGAGGGGAATTCCCCCGGTGTCTCCCCAGCATCGCTGCCCTGCACCAGCGTGGCAGCACCACCTGTGTGCACCCAGGCTTGTCCCAGAGCATCTCCCCCCCAGGAAACGGGTGACCGAGAGAGGTACGAGGGTGGAAGGTGCTTGTGGGCAGGATGGGGTGCAGGGAAAGTCTGGGATGGGCAGGAATGCAGGCTGCCTCAGCGACGCAGGCTGCGGGTGTCTGTGGTTAAGGGGTATCCCCACACCATGGGACTGCAGCAGTGTGAGACCAGGGGCTGTGACAGCCTGGGAGAGGGACATGGTAAATCCAGCACTAGGGTCCCTAAGCCCGTTGAGGGTGATCTACAAGCTGGGTCTCTGCAGGGTGTCAGACAGGGGCTGGTCACAGCTAAGGAGATGTGGGACCCCGGTGACAATCCCATCGGGCTCTCTGGAAAATACACCCCCGAAAAAAGCTCCTTGGACTGCACAGGGGGGTTGCAGGTAGGATTTATCACAGCAGTCCCAGTTCCACAGATGCTTTCACAAAACGGGGCATCCCCCGTGCACCATCCACCGCCGGGGCCAGGCTCGGAGAAAGGCTGAGGCACTGCTGCCCTCGGGCGGCAGCCGGCGGCACGGCACAGCGGGCTGGGGCCCCGCTGGCTCCAGGCGGGGCAGGCTCCCCAAAACCCCCTGGCTCTCCCTCCACCTCACGGCTCGGGTACCTCCATCACCTCTGTCCAGTGCCGGAGAGCAAGAAGGCAGGGGAAGGCGGATCCGCTGTGTCCATGCGGTGGCAAACGTACCCCTGCCTTGTCCTTTTTGTGACAAAAAATCAAAACGCAGAGAGGTTGGGGATCTGCCTGAAGCCAGCCACGAGCAGGACGGGCAGGGGGAAGCGTGACCCACCAGGCAGCCCAGGAGGTGGGCATGGCCTCATTCTGCTTCGTCACAGGAGTCTGCATCCTCGCCCTCCTCTGGGTGTGTGATCCCAGCAGCGGAGCGCTCCATGGCCCTCATCCAGCGTTGCTTCAGCTCCTCCGTGTCGGCCACAAAGGTGTAGACCTGCCGGGACTGAACCAGCTGGAAGAGGTGGCGGGAGTCGCCCTGGGGCAGGTCCTTCACCTGGTAGCCCAGCAGCGGGATGGAGGTGTGGGCTCGGACATCCTGCCAAGAGCAGAGACAGCAGTGGGAGGCAGGGGATGGGCACACCCGGCTGTCCTGTGCAGATGGAGCCGCACCCAGCCTTACCTGGGGGGCTGCATAGATGTACAGCACGAGGGGATCATCCTGCGGGATCACAAACCAGCCCCGCGTGCCCCCCTTGCCATTCTTGTCCAGCAGCTGCAGGGAACCGCACAGCAAACTCCTGCCTGATACCTCTGCAGCTCCTTTCTGCCAAAAAAACAGCAAAGAAATCCCTAAATACCCCGTGTGGGAGACAGAAAGGGCACTGAGTGAATGTCATTTCCTGGGGAATTCCCTGCCCGCTCCACAAAACCTCCCCCAAACCAGGGCCAGGTGAGATGATCTTTAGATCCTGGCTGTGAGGGTCCTGCTGAGATCCCGTGCTGGAGGGAGTCCCAACTGCCTGGTCCCAAGGCTCACAGGGCGGGAAGGAGGAGGCTTAGCATATCCACCGGCCTCACAATTAGCAGGCACCCTCTGACTGCTGCAGGAGTGACTCCCACCCCTCCTGCTGCAGGCACATGGCCAAGCTGTGACAGCAGGCCTGGGGACCAGGGTGGGTGGCAGAGCTCAGGGTAAGAGGGACAGAGGAGCAGGGCACGGGGAGGATGGGAAGAGGGGCAGAACTCACTTCCAGGATGCCTTTGTGCTTCCCCTCCCGGTCTTCGAGCACCACGTGGCCCGTCAGGAAGATGTAACACTCCTGGCACACTCGGTTCAGGCGGTTCCCATCATACTGCAGCTCGGCCTTGTAGTCAGAGCAGCGAGCACACACCACCTACAACCACCAGACAGGGACACCAGTGAGACTGGGGCAGGGCTTGGAGATCCCAGGGACAACTCCATGAGGAGCTGAGGGGCAGGAGCCAGGGAAAGGGGGACAAAGGTATAGGAGAGGTGCGCTCCTGCCCCAGCGGCCACCTGAGCAGGCCAGGAGGGAGAGAAGAGAGGGGGCACGGGGCGACTCACGTATCCACAAGCTCGGCAGTGGTGTCTCCGGCGCATGATGGCGTTGAAGGGCTCCTTGCAGCGCATGCACATAGTCACCAGGTTGTCCCGCACCCACTGTGGAGCTCGGCGGCCCAGCTCTTCTGTCTGGGGGTGGGAGACGGCATCGCTGGGGCTGGCTAGCCGTGGTCTGAGTGGTCCCAGCCCCTCTGCTCTCACTTTTCTACTCCCCAGCCCTTCCCCTCATCTGCAGTCTTCCCCCCCCAGCTCTGTTTAGCTGGGGCAACTGAGGCACAGCAAGGTGGGCTCTCCCTGAGCTTCCATGCTGGAGGCGGGCAAGGCAGAGGGAGGCCAGGAGGGTTACCTTCAATGCAGAGGTGCCTGTCTCCAGCCCATGCACTGCTGTCTTAAAGGTCTCACTCCTCTTCTCCTTCCTGTCAATGGCATCTTGAAAGGCCTAGAGGGGAAGGCAGGGCCGGAGGGGCAGTCAGGGGGGCTGCCCTTGACACAGGGATCAGCCTGGTTTGGGGCCCAGGCATCCAAGCTGGGGTGAGTGAGATGTGCCACCTCTCCCAGCACTCAGTGGTACCTTGATCCAGGCGTTCATCTCCTCCTCAGACCTGGTACAAAACAGGAGATGAATGAGCTGGTGTCCCTCCTCCTTGAGAGGGTCTGCAGGACTGTCACCCTTCCCCTTACCTAGCTTGCAGCTCCAGTGTCCGCTGCTTTCCTGAGACCAGGAAGGTATGAGGGAACTGTGTGTCATTCAGCTCCCGCACCTGAGAGAGACCAAGAAAGGATGTGGAGCAGCTGAACCCACGTCCAGCACACAGGGACCTTGCTCTGTGATGTGTGGGACAGGGATTTCCCTCAGGCACAAGCCCTTCGGCCCCTCAAATCCCACATGCACGAGGTTGCACTGCAGTCTCACAGGATCAGAGCATATCAACCAGTCCTGCTCACCCACAAAGCCACTCCTGGCTCCAGCTCCTCCTTCCTTTCCAAGGAAGTGCGGGGCAGCAGCCACATTATAGCCCAGAGTCATGTGCATTTTAGGGAAGCCAGGGTCTGGGGGAAGCACAAAGACAAGGTGCCTGTCTGACCTTTATGCCATCCACATCGATGCGGAGGTGGACCTGGAACTCAGCTCCCACCTGGATGACCTTGGGCACGCAGTACAGCAGCATGTTGTTGAACTGGGCAGGGGGGAGGAGGAGAGGGTTGGTTGGAGCCCAGCACCTGCCTGCTCAGAGCTGGGGGCTTCCCTGGGATGTAGGGTCCTTCACCCCCCTTGGGGCTGAGCTGGTCCTTGGGAAGAATCCAGCCTAAAAAGTGACTGCTTCTGCCCCAGCCCTCTCCCACCCTGCAAAGGCAAAGCACTCTTGGAGTGTGACATCCCCCAAGGGCTGCTGTGCCCACGGGATGAGCAGGTTCCCAACCACGTCCTATACAGGGTGCCCTGCACCAAGGCGCTCAAATCCCCCAGCTCTGAATTCATACTCTCTGTGTAGAAATGACCCAGCAACACCCCAGCCAGGCTGTGCTACCCCTCTCCCCATTCCTATCCTGTCTGCTCCCTGCCCCTTCCCCTGGGCATCCCAGCTCCCACCAGGAACAGGTACTTCTCCGATGTGCTATTGTTGCGGGTGGAGATTTTTTGGATCGGCCCCTCCTTGATCAGCTCGTTGGAGGGATCCACGATGTCATCCTCGAGGCCCAGACGCTGATAGACCGCCCAGAGGTTCTGCAGCCGTTCCTGGGAGAGGCAGAGGGACCCGTTTCTGTGGGGAGCTTAGCAGCCACAACCTTGTCACCCTTGGGTCCCCTTCATCCCCACCTTCCATGCCAGCTGCTGAGTACCAGGAGAGGTGGCACAGTGTTGAGAATAGCTCCCAACCTCGAAACAGCCAGTCACATCATGGTTGATGTTGCAGACATGACTCCCCAAGGCTTGGGGAGATGGGATCAGGCATCAAGAGCAGGGTCTAACCTTCTCTGCTGAACCCACAGTGCTCCTGTCCCGTTCAGGGCAGGGCTGTGCTCCACTGAGTTGCACAGCAATGAGGCCATGAGGAAATCTGGCAAATCACCGTGCCATGAGCTGCAAAACACTGCCAACTGGGACAGACACTCACCATCTCTGCAATAGCTGCGTTTGAGTGCTTGGCCACCATAAAAATCATCTCCAGGGCCTCTGCAACGAGAAGGGAAAGGGAGGAAGGTTAAACACTTGCTAGGGAGCTGTGGGAGAAAACCCCTGAATTTCTCCCTCATGGGGGAGCCACGCGTGTGGTGGCTGCTGCCCTCCTCTGGACACAACCTGAATGGCCCTGAACGCTGCACAAGAGTTTGGGTCCGGCCGAACTATACGGTGGCATGGTCGGGTCCTGGGGGGACAGACAGCCGGCTCGGTTATCACTCTATCCCAGCAGGACTGGGAGCTGCTGTGATCCGCGGGGGTCCGATAGCTGCCCCGGTCACTGCAGGTCCCTCTGGGGGATGCTCGGGAGAGATCATCCTTATCCTGAAACACCACCCACCTTCCCCGCTGACCCTGAAAGGGCAGATTAATCCCTCTCTCTGCTAGAAAAGGGTCAGACTGAGAGGTTTATCCAAGGGCACAGGGCAGCTGGTGAGAGAATCCAGGTATCCTGATGCCTGTGTACACCATCAGGAGTTGTTATTTCCCCTACAAGCCCACCCTGCCACTCCCCACAACCAGGAGAGTCAGATGCAACCCTTACTCTCTGCATCGTCCCGGTCTGGGGACTCGCGCGGTAGTTTTCGGACATAATCTTTCAGGAGGAGTTCATAGCGCGGAATCCTCTGCACAGGTTCCAGCATGTGGTGCTGCAGTGTCAGGTTAGCGCAGACCTTCCTCTTCTGGGGAGACACACCAGGCACGGAGAGAGAAACAGGGACCAAGGCAGCTCCCACCCTCCACTGTTTCTGCCTTGTGGGGAGATTTTGGGGAGCATTGTGGTCCTCCACCCTGCTGTGGCCCATTACCTGGATGTCAGCAATGAGCTCCTGGAAGGGCGGGGATTTCTCTGACCAGATGGTGATGAGCTCTACGGCCTTGTCGAAGTTCTTTATGTATTCACCGTACATCTTGAGGAACGGCGCAAGCTTCTGGATAACATCCCCGATCCGGGGGTTGCAGCTCCTGTGGAAGTGACCCGCAGGTTGGCAGCTTCCTCAGTCCAGTGGGGCAGATAGCAAGGGATAAAGTGAAGGGGTCGCTTGGGCATCGTGGAGGACAGGTTTACAGCTGCAACCTGCTACGTCCCCATACAACTTAACCACTCTCCAGAACAAGAATGTGCTTGCAGCCAGCCCGGGCCATTCATACCTGGGTGCGCCCCTAAAGCACCTGAGATGTCACCCCCCCGTTTCAGAAATACCTTGATGTAGGCTAGAATGTTTTAACGAAGTGCTTTCTAGCACAAAGACATTTGGAGCAAAACAGGCTGAGCTCTCTGGTCCTGGTGGGAGACCAAATTCATCACTGCCCTCCCATTCTGGCAAAGCAGCCCAGGCATCCTGCCCTCCCCTCCTGCAGCTCACCAATCCTCCATGCGCTTCTGCAGCTCTGGCAGGAAGAACTTGGCGTGGAACTGATAGATGGAGGAGATGTTAGAGAAGATCATTTTCACCACCTCCTCTGGGACTGTCTTCCCATTTTTGGCTTCTTTCATCAACTCTGTATAGAATATCTGGAAGAAAGCAAGGGTGAATAAAAAAGGGTCAGGAAGCGGCTTGAGGACCCCATTCCCTCCCTGAGAGTGGCACATCGCCCAGTGAAAAGGCCTGACTCTGTGCAGCAGGGAATCCCAGGCCCCCAGAAAGAAGCAGGGGGGATGGAAAGCTTTGCTGGGACAAAGGTGCTCCTTGGAGGTGTGGGGTGTAGGAGAAGTAAAGGCCAGACCCATTCTCTGGCCACGAAGACCATCAGCCCAGCGTGGCTCTCATCTGTACAGCTTCACCCTCTCCAAAACTTCCAGGAAACAGTCCCTGGCTTGTGCATAGGTGGCTGAGCTGTGCTGGTGGGGGCAGACAGCAGCAGGGCTGTCGCTTTGCAGACTTGTGTGGGCCCCTCTGCTCCCCAGCATACCTGGTCGAGAAGGTGGAGGCGGTTGACGTAAGCCTGCTCTGTCTCCAGCAGCTCCAGAGCTATTTTCTTTTCCTCTGGTTCCTGCATAGGGAGAAGGGCTCAGTCTCATGGGCTGCGACACAAGCTTTCCCCACCAGCTCAAGGGGATGCAGCTCTGCTCCCCAGTGTTCACAGCCCACATCAAACTGGACCTTGCTCCAGGTGAAGGCAAAGGAAGGACCTCAACAAAGCATGTGGGAAAAACAAGGGTAAAAACAAAGCATTTTTGAGGCTGTTAGGAAGTCTGGCTCATGTCCTCCTAGGTCACCCTGTATACCTGTTTCTCCAAAGCAAAACAGGGCTAGCTAACCTGAGGAGTGGGGAAGGGTGGGATGGGTAAACCCTGCGGCCTGCAATTCCACCAAGGAATTGAACGCAGTCCTGCAAAAACAAGTCTGCAGTCAGCAAAGGGCAGCACAGCCCCTGGGATGCCCTGGGACTGACCTGGCTGGGCCCACCTGTGCATCTGACCCTCACGGCATAGTTATATCAGAGCTGGAAGAGACAACGTCTGCTTGGATCTACTTGACTATGGGGAATTTGTGCCCAAAGCACCGAGGAACAGGCCACCTCTCTGTCACCCCACGCACCAGCCCTTGCAGGGCAGGGACTTGCTCAGGGCCAACAGAGACCTCAGCTCCCCAGTCTGGCCCACACAACTCCCTGCCTGAGCATGGGCACCCACCAGCCTCACCTGAGCCACCTCCAGAGCTTACCTTGCTGCCGGTCTCAAGGCCTGGGTCCTGCTGCCTCCTCCAGTTGTCCTCGCTGATCTTGTGTCGGAAAGAACGGAGGCATTTGAAGCTGAGCCCTTGGTGACCCTGCTGCTCCTCCTCCTCCTCGTTTTCTTGCTCTGCTAGGTGCCTGGCAGCCATCTGGGAGACGCTCTGGCCCTGGCTGGTGGGGGATGCTGGAAGCTGCTGGGGCTGGCTTGTTGCAGGAGTAGCCTGGCTGTGCGGAGTCTGCTTGTCCCTCCGGGGAAATTTGCCAGCCCTGCCATGGATGAATCAGTGTGATTAGCTCACC
Organism: Burhinus bistriatus; assembly: GCA_013397275.1. NCBI lineage: Eukaryota > Metazoa > Chordata > Aves > Charadriiformes > Burhinidae > Burhinus > Burhinus bistriatus. The sequence continues at coordinate 45,962 of VYXH01008928.1, forward strand.
CATTCCCCCAGCACAGCGCGGCCCACTCAGGCCAAGGTTAAAGCCAGCATCCTCGAGTAAAGCAATAAGACACAGCAGCACCTCAGCGCTGATGCTGCTTTGCTCCGCTATGACCCTGTTGATACAAACCAGGGTCCAAGGGGGCCAGGATCCAGCCTCTCTTCTCCCAGTGCCTTCTGCTGATGTGGTCAGCCCCGATCCTGCTCTAGAAAAGCACGACTCTGCCGTTTATCCCACCCACAGCCATCGCTCATCCACAGTACCCGAAGCGTAGCCCTGCCCTTTGTGGCACTGGGACAGCTCTGGCTTTCTGCCTGCTGCCACCGTGGAGCCAAAGCGGAGAACCAGCAGCCTTGGGCACAAGGTTTTAAAAGCCAAATAACAAAGAGGTGTCAGCCAAAAGGAGGGCTTGTGTAGGTGTTTTTGAAGAAGGGTAGTTTTTTGGTGGTTTTCTCTCTTCCCTTTTCTGGCAAAGACAAGGAAAACAGGTCCAGAGCAGCCATGGGGGAAAAACCTCAGAGCACAGGCCTTGAAGATCATAACAGTGAGTTATCTGTCATCCAAAAGCTGGTTCCTGTAGCAAATTGCTCCAGGCAGGAACTGGAAAGACATCCACCAGTGGCCTGCAGACAGGAGTGGCATGAGGAAGATGAGAAAACCGGGATGAAACTGGACATAAAACTGCAAAGTTGAGTATAGGAGATGACTTTAGTGGCTGACACTCATCTGAAGAGGATGACGGGTCCATTCCCATGCTGATAAGCACATGCCTGTGGCTCAGGAGTGCATCCACAGCCATGCACGCATCCCCTCCCATCGACGGGGGCTGGCATAACCCTTCATGTGACAGAGAGGCTTCATCTGTCTCTCCTGGTGCCTCCCAGACCTGTGCCAGCCTAAACCCACTGTTGAGATCTGACAGGGAACTTGTGTCTTTCTATTTGTGCTGACTTGGGCTAAACTGTTTTCTCTTTCAGAAAACTAATTTCCAGGTTCCCCAGCTTCCTCTGACAGTCATAAGTTACTTTTATTTCCTCTAAATCAAACTCACACTTCACGATAAACAACAAACACACTGCAGCAGCGAAATGGAGGCAGATCAAACGCTGCAAACGGTTCCAGCAGAACAACATCACAGGCCAGATTTCCACTGTGGGACCATGGGGACAGCCACGCTGCTCTGGAGCCATCCAGAGCACAAAGTCTCTGGCAAAGCGCGCAACAGAGCTGCAGGCGAAACTCCTGGAGCAGAAGGAAATCTCATGCCTGACCATCTTTAGGAAGCGCTGCAAAACTCATCTGCCCAACCACCCAGCCTCATTAAGGCTCACTGAGAGCACCTCACTGGTACAAGGAAAGGCAAGATTCAGTATGCCAGTTCAACAGATGGGGAAACTGAGGTACAGACCACAACGAAGCCTCAGAATTACTTCTACACCAGGGGCAAGGCAGATATCCTTGCTCTGACTCTGGCACACGCTGTCTGTGGGTCCCAGCTTATGCTCCAAGTGAAGGTGCTGTTTTATGGGGCTGCCATGCCGCTCAAAAGGAAGTTGCTCTTCCCCTTAACGTGATGCTTTCTCTTCCCCTTCCTAGGAGCCACATCGCTGCAAACAACTGGATAGTCTGAGGCTGGTGCCTGAGGCTCGGATCCTGCCAGATGCTCAGGCAGTTAATTCCCAGTGAAGACCCCTGCCAACATATTTGCAAACCCAAATCCTTTTTCCCCAGCAGCAGGGGAAAATGCATTCACCAGCCAGGCTGCCTGCAAAGGTGCTGAGCATGCAGGGAACAAGCATGCCACAGCCTAACCCTAGGCCAGGCACAGAAACCTCCAGCAAAGTCAGTCACATCCCACCAAGGTTTTCAGTCTTCTGTCCATGACCCGCAGCAGGAAGAGGATATTGGGGCAGATCCGACTGCTAAAGCATAGCAAATCACCTAGTCAGCTTCTCCACAGCCTCCAAACCACCTCCACAGCAGGTTTCTTCCTTCCCAGACCCACACCCCAGGGAGCCCTCATGCACCCGCAGCACCCAGGATGCTCCTTCCTTACCAGTGCTCTTCAAACACAGCCACCAGGTTCAACACGCTCTTTTGATTATCGGCCTCTCCCTCCATGGCACCAGCTGCACTGGCTGGGAGGGGGTCCTGGGTGTAAAGGAGCTGCAGGGTGCTAATGGCTGCGGCTCCCTTCTTCTCTCCCCCTCTCTGCTTCAAGGTGTTTCTGGGACCCACAATGTTGTTAGAGAAAGAGGATTTGCACAAGGCGAAGATCATCTGCTGTCCTCCTTACTGTGGTAGGAGAGTTTGTCTCCGGGTTGGTCTCAAAATGAAAAGGAAAGAGGAAGCGCAGCAGGTTGCAAGTAGGAGAAACGCTGAGAAAACACTGGGAATTTGTTCAGCTTGGGGGGATGCTGCTGTGTGACCCAAACTGGCGGCATAACCAAGCCCAGAGCAGCAGCAGCGGGGACGGTGTGAAGGGACAAGCTGAGCAGGAGGCCTGACATGCCGCAATAGGATGGGCTGTGTCCCACCACATGTTGGAGCCCCAGGGTGACCCTCAGGGGCTGTGCGTGAGTCTGGACGGTCCCGGTGCTACGAGGGGCTGTGAATGGGCTGGCAGGGACCTGCTGCAAAGGAGGGAGGGAACGGGTGAGAGGCTTGCTAGTACTGCAGGCCCCATGGCCAGCCCCCTTGTGTGTGTCCTCCTGGAGCCAACCCTCTGAGGAGAGCCCTCAGGAAAGCACAGCACAGGGCATGGCTCCACCACGCCGCAGCTCCCCCTGTGCCCCATGGCCTTGCTGCCTCCTCCCTTTAACATCCTTGTTGGCGACATGGATGTTGGGACTCAGTGCACCCTCAGCAAGTTCGCCGACGACACCAAGCTGTGTGGAGTGGTGGACACGCTGGAGGGAAGGGATGCCATCCAGAGGGACCTGGACAGGCTTGAGAGGTGGGCCCGTGCCAACCTCAGGAAGTTCAACAAGGCCAAGTGCAAGGTCCTGCACCTGGGTGGGGACAATCCCAAGCACAAATCCAGGCTGGGTGGAGAATGGATGGAGAGCAGCCCTGAACAGAAGGACTTGGGGGTGTTGGTGGAGGAGAAGCTCAACATGAGCCGGCAACGTGTGCTGGCAGCCCAGACAGCCACCCGCATCCTGGGCTGCATCCCCAGCAGC
>VYXH01008928.1:50233-63570 GCA_013397275.1 Burhinus bistriatus
GGGGGACGTGCCCCTGTGGAGATCTCCATGTGCTGGGGACCCCTGTGTACAGTCTCCCCCCGTTTATTACAGGGCACGCAATGGGGGCACCTAAATAATGGGGGGGACACCCTGTATAGGGAGGCAATGAGGACCCCCATCCGGCGGGAACCCCTGTGTATAACGGGGGGATGAGGTCACCCTGTAGAATGGGGGTCCCTGGACGATTGCGGGGATGAGGACGTGTAAAATGGGGAAACTTGTGTTGTAGGAGGATGATACCCACTGCAACAGGCACCCCGGTATAACAGGGAATAAGGATCCCTATATAATGGAGGGATGAGGAGCCCTGTGCAGTGGGGATTCCTTTATGGCAGGGGCATCGGCACCCCCTCCTATGGGAGGGCATGGGGACACCCTGTAGGGTGGGGACCCCTATAAAATGAAGGGGGATGAGAATACCCTCTGCAGTGGGGGCTCCTATATAAGGAAGGACAGGAAAACCCCTCTATAGTGGGCACCCTGAGAAGCCCTCTAATAGGGACCCCCTGTACCCTGGGGATCCCATGTCATGGCACCCCTATGTATCTGAGGGTGATGGTGGGGGGGACGTGGCCCTTCGGCAGCTCGCAAATGCTGGGATTGAGACCCCGTGGCCTGGGGGCTTCAGGAACACCAGGAGAGGGACCTGCTCATGGAGTTTCTTTTGCAGGTCGGGCACGAGCCACTACCTCCAACTGTTGGAAGAAATGTGCTGGGAAGGAAAGTCCTGTACCTGCCCGGCTTCTTCACCTACGGTGAGCAAACATCTCTCCCTGTCAGCGCGAGGTCCTGCCCAAAAAGGGGGCTGGGAGCTGCTGGGTCAACTGAGCTGCTCTTCCTTCTCCCTCCGTGGGATCATCCTGAGGCTGCAATGAGACATAAACCACTACTAGTTGCGAAGCCTTCGTATTTACCAACCTGGTGTTGGGGACAAGGAGGCGGTGGCCCGGCGTTGGTGCTGCATCCCTGTCCCGTGGCAGGTCGCTCTGGGTTTGCACAGTAGCCGAGGGGGCGGTGGGGGTTTAGGTGGCGTAGGGGTTTGTTGGTGGAGGGTTTTGAATGCGTTAGCGACAGCAATGCGCTTTTCTTCACTACAGAACAGCCCTGCAATAACTTGGCCCCCTGCCCTGCTCATTTGTATTGTAAATGAAGCCCTAAAGGGACAGAAATACCAAAAAAAGGGAAGGTAATATGTTTAGAAGGAAAATAAAGTACTATTTTTCTCTCTTTGCGGGAGGAGCAGCACAGGAGAGGCGGGTGAATACTCTGTGACCTCGGGGGTTGCTTTCGCGGCGGGTTTGTTGTGGGGAAGGGGAGCGCACAGTCCTGAGTTGGACTGATCCCAAAATTGGACAGCAGTACCCACGGTGGGGAGGACCCAGCCCAGGAGCAGTATGTAACCACTGCAAACCCGTCCTGGGACACCCAGGGCTGGAAATGGTCTGATGCTGCCCTTTGGAAGATGGATTTTCCAAACAGATGTACAGCGTTGAGTGATGGAGATGTGCAGAGGCTTCCTGGCTTCGCTTGGGACAGCAGAGGATGGGAGCAGGAGCAGTTGGTACCCACAAGCACGTGGTGGGTTGTATTCCATCCACCTTGTTACATCAGGGAGAAATTGGATCTGTTGGCTTATTTTTTGCTTGGAGACCTGAGGAAGCTTGCCTGGGAGAAGGTAGTGGGCAGGAGCTGAACCTGGGTTTGTGAGATCCATATTAACCCTGAGTCCGACCCCTCAGGGCAGAGGTCGGAGGTGATACTGCACAACACATGAGATCGTCCCTCCCTACCCTGGTTCAGTCCAAACTGTCTTGTCCTTTTGGGTGAGCAAAACAATCAAGTAGCCCAAAATACTGGAGCTATCCTTCCAGTTTAGACAGATATGATGGAATACTTAAGAATTCTTTGCATCCTATATGAAATTTATTTAGGACCGTTATAATAAATCACTTATGGTGGGACCACAGAGTGGCTGCCGTGCTGGGCTCTGATGCGGTTTCAGCTGGATGCTGGGGGTGTTTGGGGTGCTCTCCACGAGTTGGCCGGTTCCCAACTGATGGCAGCCTGGTGTTTTCTTATCCAGCCAGACACATTGTGGAAGTGGATGGAAAAAGAGGCCTCTTCCGTGGTCTTACTCCTCGCCTCATCTCAAGCACTTTATCAACCATCACCAGGGGGAGCGTGAAGAAGGTAAAGGTTGGCTTCTCCCTCCATAAATCAGCCGGTGCTCCTGCAGCGGAGCCAGGGAGCCTGCATGTACCTGCACCCAGCCACGACTGCACATGGAGGAATAAAGTGCCCATCCCTCTCCATCTCCTAAGGGCTTTGAATAGTCCTCCAAAATAGGAGGAGAACAGTGCCCATAACCCCAAAACTTATTTTCTAAAGAATATTTATTTAATTTGAGCAACCACTCGCCTTTTGTAAGCAGTTTCATGACCCTTCTCTTCCCCTGTTTTGCTTTCCGTCCTTCTGTGTTCCTTCTTGCCTGTTTTTCTCCTCCCATCTAGAGCACAACTGCTTGTAGTTTCCTCCTGTCCTCAGATGTCGAGGTTTTATGGGTCAGCGTCTCCATCAGTTTTGACCATGTTTCTTCTCTCCCCACTCAGGCCTTTCCACTGGAAGACATGGAGCATGTTTCTAACAAGGATGATGTGAAGACCTCACTTAGGAAAGTGGTGAAAGAGGTGAGAAGTGGATATTGCATGTTAACAAGTCATCGGGAAGATCACATTGGGGACGTGCCTGGAGAGCAAAGGAAGCTTAAACTGTGGGCTGTGGGTGATGTTACTTGGAGAGAAACTCTGGGTGACAAGGCTGTGGTATTTAGTAGCCACTCTTTGTCCAGCTATGAAATATTTCATAGGAATAGAGGTTTACCATGAACAACAGATTTCAAAAGGTCCCGAAATAGGTTTCACTACACTTAGGGAAAGGGCCTGATCTGTGCAGGTGGAGCAGCACAGCTTTTCATACAGGTGTGGTTTTTTTTCTCCCCAGACATCTCATGAGATGATGATGCAGTGCGTGTCCCGGGTTGTCTCACATCCGCTGCACGGTGAGTGCTGTCCCTCTGCCTAGCAGCCCTCTCCAGACTGAGGAGCCTTGCCTTGGCTGGGGATCACCCCAAAACCCTGTTTACTCGATGTGCTTCTCTATCAGAAACGGCTTTGTACCAAACCACAGAACATGCAGGTCTCGAGCAGTTGCTTGGGAAGGTTGGTGCCTGGGTTGGCCTTCAGGGACTAACCCAGCTGAGCAGTGAGGTGCTCTCTTCCCGTTCATCCAAGAGCTTGTCCTAGAGATCCTGTTGGGGTTAGGGCCAGAAATCCTTCCTGTCACTTACAGACTAGGGGAGAGCTCTGGTTTCTAAAGAGTCTGGCAGTGATGAGGACCATGGAAAGGAGCTGGAGGTGATGGAAGGTGAAGGAAGGGAGGGCAGAAGGGTCAGGTTGTGTTTTCTTTCACATCCATTGCAACCCAAATGGGATTTGTTGCTTTATCAGCCCTGTGTTTCTTTCCTCCTAGTGATCTCTATGCGCTGCATGGTCCAGTTCGTAGGCCGGGAAGTCAAATACAGGTGAGCAGCTGCCGCTCTGAAAGGTTTGGGCACACAGAATTGCAAGTCCAGGAGTCAGTGGTGCCAGATGCTCCCGTGCAGTGGGAGATACGGCAACGCAGGAGGTTTGGGAGACCAAAAAGTGAATCTGAGCCATGGTTAGAGGATGGATGAAGTTGGGGGTGGAGGGAAGCGGGGAGGCTGGGCTCCATACCTGGCATGCCTCTGTCCTGCCTTGTGCCCATGGGGATTTTGGTGGCTGTAATACACCTTGCTGGTCACCCAGTGGGTCTCTTGCCTTTTTGCTTTAGATGTTAATAGAAAGGGAAGTCAGCAGGGAGGCAGGCTTCATACGAAGCATTGATGCAGCCCTGATAGTCTGCAAGATTTTTCCAAGCCTTTTTCAGTAATACCTGCCTCTCTGCAGGGCAAAACTACACAGGCTGAAAACATGCTAGACACAATTGCAGCTAGCCCACAACTGCCAGCACGAGCTCCCAGAGGCGGGACGGGGTTCTTGGGTTGAGAATCAGCCTAATCAAAGCATATTACGTGCTGTAGTTGTGGCATGTGTATCCACTCACACAAAGCCAAGCAGAGCTCTTCTAGCTTCAGCATTTGAACAGTTGTCAGCAAGCTGAGGGTTGTCCCAGGTGTTATTGCGGACTGGCAGAATGCAGACATGACCCTCCTGAAGGAGTTGAGGAGAAGGAGCAGGACAGAGCTGCTCAGTGCATTGCTGCCTTGGTGGCTTCTTGGGGGGACACTGCTATGGCTGGTGGCTGCAGAGTGCTTGCAAAGCTGTGCAGGACAGAGACAGAGCAACCCCTGCACGCTTATAGCTCTTTTCCTTTCTTGGCAGTGGTGTGTTCAGTGCCATTGGCAGGATATTTAAGGAAGAAGGGATCCTGGGATTCTTTGTGTACGTGAGTTGTTGTTTAAATACTTTCTCCCGTAATCCAAAGGTGCCGATAGCTCTGCTGGCCGCTCTGCCAACCTCAGAGTCGTGCTGAACTCCCCCATCTGAAACCTTGTCCGACCGCGGGACTCTCACATCGCTCCCATGAGCGCAGATTAAATCTGTACCTTTGACAGCGCTCCAGTTTGACCATTAAGTTTGCTCCAGATCTTATCTTCAATCAAACCTTCAGAGCCCAGAGAAAACTCTGTATTTTCTTCTTACCTTTCTTTTCCCCCTGGTGCTTCTTTTGTGTTTCAGTGAAGGGCCATTTAAAGCATTTGTTTGTACAACAGGCACCAAGATCAAGTGCAACAATGAGACCCCTTGTTGAAGTAAAAGCCAGGGTCTGGATAAGAAGCACATTCCTCTGAAGAGCACCGTGGGTGCTTGTAATGAGCAGGTAGTTCATGCTGGCAGCAGGTTTGCCTGGACGGTGGGAGCGTGATGCTGCCCGGCTCGGCAGCATCGCTGCCTGGACCAGAAAGAGCTGAAAGGCGCTTCCAGCTGCTTACGAAGCACGGTGAATTGATGGCGTCACTGAAGTGGAAGTCTAGCGGACACCTTTTTGCTTGAACCCTTAATTAACACTTCTTGCCTTTTTTTCACATCTATATAAAAGCACAACCACCTGCTGCCTCTGCTCCCAGTGGGGGGATAACTGGCTTTATTATGTTAATAACAGTAAAGGCAGCTCTGAAATTTCAGGAGGGGCTTTCAGGCCTGATGCCTTCAGCTCTGCAGTCACAAAATTTGGGCCTCCAGATGAAACGTGAATGCATCAGGAAGAGGCGAGCAATCGCAGGGGGTCTCACTGTGTCCTTTCCCAAGGGGAAAGGGCCAGGGGTCTGCAGAGACCCCATCAGCTGAGTGTCACCGCATCTTCCTTTTGCAGCCCCCAGCTTCTCTGCTGAGCTGTGCAGCCCCAGGTCTCCTCCGTTAAATACAGGTTCCTCTGGGGTGTTCCTTGTGCACGGGGCACAACTGGAGCACGCTTGCTCAGCAGTCCTCCCTCTCCACCACCTCCCGAAGAAATAACGTGAAAGGAGCCGCCGCATTCCCTTCCTCCACATAAAATAAACACTGTTGGTAGCCTAATTAAACTTAATAGTTCACAGGAAGGGCTTTAACACAACCCAAAAGGTCTCAGGAGAGCTCTGAAGTTATACGTGCTCTACAGCCCCGCTAGGAAATCACACTGCCGTGAGGGCAACACAAACTGCATCTGTAGGACCAAACTGCCGCTTTTCTGCTCACAGCCCTGCTAACCCAATCCAAACACATCCACTCCCTTAAAGTCATTGTGGTGCACTTATTTCTCATGGCCTTATAACCTCTACGCAGCAATAACAGCAGCACAGGCTCGCTCTGGATGTACGCCTGGCTAGAGATAAAGACTTTTCAGGAGATGAACTTAATCTTGCTTCCCCTGGTATCTGCAGCACTCCCCTGCCTGCCAGCAGTCAGATTGATATTCCTGGGGCTCCGAAACTGCTGCTGCGCTGTCACCTCGAAGATGGCATGTCCCAGCCCTGCCTCGCACTGGGGTTTCTCCTGCTGGGTGCCATCACCATACATCACAGGCTTCACCATCTGCCTGCTGCTGTTTCAGCTTTTAATGACTTGTCATCTTCTAAAAATATTCCTAGTCCACATCTCCTTGGACATCTTGCCAGGTGCAAGAGCTGTAGCACAAATGAATTTGGGTTTTTTGGTCCCCTTCTGCAGCAGCCTCAGACCCCTGGTCTCCAGTCACCCCATAAACTCAGGCCCAGCATCCGTCGTTACTTTGATGATGGGGGAGAGAGAGGGATGGGATCCTTATTGCAAATGGAACAAACAATCCGATTCTCTATCAACAGATGGGTGAGGTTTTACATACCTGGCTGCCGTGGCCCAGTCCTGGACCAGCCCCCTGTTTCTGGTCTTTATTAAGCCCCTGTTGTATCTGCAGCAGCTCAGGAGTCTGCTTCAGGCTTGACTTTGAGTTAGAGAAGGGATTTTTTACAAAGGCTGAATGCTAAATGCAAAGCAGGCCATCTCTTTGGGACCAGAGAGCTTTGATTTCTTTGTCCTGTCCGTTGCTCTCATGTATCACATCTTTTAAGCCAGCAGATCTTCTGTTGAAGACTTATGCTGTGCCTAGCCCCTGAGACCTCGGCTGCATCTCCAGAGCTGCCAGGGCCTTGACAATGCACAGGTTGTCTCCAAAAAGTATAAACCCTAACACCAAGGAAGCAAAGCAGGCTGGATCAGAGCATGCAGCCCCCATTGCTGTTCTGCTGCTGCAGCAACCACAGCAGGAAAGAAAACTGGTCCCCTGCTCCACAGAGGCAGTGTTGTGTTTGGGGAAAAAAACCCAACTCGGACTAGTGTGCTTGGAGGTGGCTTTTCCCAGCCCAGCAAAACCTCGTGTGGCTCAACAGGCTCATTTTCAGAAGAACTGAACACATCTGCTAGCAAAACAGGCAGATTTAACACAAACCTGGATCCTTTTGCAGTGGAACGACTGCACAGCCAAAGCAGGAGGCCCTGCACTCGATGCCTGTGCTGGTACAACAGATGCTGCAGGAGCTCTGACAAACTGAAGAAACCCTCTGAAACGACTTTTTAATGTTTTAGTGCCATTAGCTGTGGAAGCTAGGGGTGTTTGTGCTGCTGGGAGCTCGAGGCAGCACATTGGTGGGAAGCCAAAGTGGCATGTCACCCCGTGTCCTTGTCCTCTCAGGTGGCAGCAGGGACCAGGAAAATCAGGGACTGGAGTGCTGCCCCCAATTAATCCCATTTTGCAATAGAGCAGGTTTTGCAGGAACACCCCCCCTCATTTTAATTTCTAAAAAGAGGGAGATTCCACAAAGAGATGAACTTCTCCTTCTGCGTCCTGAAGAGCATCTGCAAAATGAGCGTAACAGAAGCCTCCTTCGTCTGTGTCTTGTCTGGGTTTCAGAGCAGGAGTTGGGCCAAGGAGGGATTTGGGGTAGAACAAGGGGACTTGGCTGAGTTGTGCCCACATGACAGATCCCAAACTTCCTAATCCAGAGCATCCCCCAGCCGGATCAGCTGGCAGCACACCTAGGACCATGTTTGAAGGCCAGGCAAGCTCTTCCCTGAAATTTCCCCTTTTCCCTTCAATTCCTCCTAAAGTAAAGAGGCATTTTGGGGGAGTGGGGTTCCTCTACGCTGGTGTAGGGAGGGAGGGCTGGGCACCTTGGAAGGTGGCACTGGGACCCTTCTGCACCTCACGCCCCTCTTTTTGCTGTTGCAGCGGTTTAGTCCCTCACGTCCTGGGGGATGTCATCTTCCTCTGGTGCTGCAACCTCTTGGCTCACTTCATCAACACCTACGCGGTGGACGATAACGTGAGTGGAAGTGCCTGATGAAGGGTCTGGGGAGCCCATACCAAGCAGTTGGAAGGAATTAATGGGAGGTTAATAGGTAATTTAATACAAACAGGCACTGGGCTTTGGATAAAACACTGTAAAAGTGCTAAAGATGCAGTGTCTGCTCAGGGCTGCGTTTCAGCTGCAGTTTAAGGGATCAGGTTTGATAGCAAATGTCTTTCCCGCATTCTCAGCTGGGATGCTGTGAGGTTACCATTGCTTCCTGCCTTCTTCCCCTGCCCCACACCCATCATCTCAGGCTCAGAGGGGTGTCATGTAGTGACAGCCTGGTGTCATCCACCTCCTCCACAATCCCTTTGGTTTCTCTTTCCAGTTCAGCCAGGCATCGGTGATCCGGAGCTACACAAAATTCGTGATGGGGGTACGTAGGCAACTACCATGTCGTCTCTCCTCTTCCTGCTGCTTTGGGGTGAGAGCTCGTGGTCTGGGGACAAAGGCTGGTCTGTACTTTGTATCCAAAGATGAGGGCAACTTTGTTAATGTGCAAAAGCTGGGACGAGCTTTTTTGACATGATGAACATTAGAGAGGCTACCGGTTTTCTGTGCTTTCAGATCGCTGTGAGCATGCTGACATACCCGTTCCTTCTCGTGGGAGATCTCATGGCAGTGAACAACTGTGGGTATGTCCATCACACTGAGATCTAAGGGTTTCCCTTCCTTTCTTCAAGCCCCTTGTTGTCTGAATCCTCTGCTAACGATTGTAAAGCTTTCATACAGAACCGTAAACTATATGGCACCTCGCAGAGTTGGCTCGTTTCCTGTCCCAGGTTGCTTATAATTTTAGATCAGAGGGCACAGACAAGAGCAGCATAAAAGCTGAAGTGGAGAGAAATAGGGAGAGTGGTGGTGCTGTGGTCCGATCTGAATGAGACCGGAGGCAGGAGGGATCAAAGGGACCGTGCGGGCTCCAGGGAGCAGCACAAGGGAAAGCAAAGCTCTTAATGCTGTGGTGGGTGCAGACAGGAGCAGGACTTTCCCAATCCCACTGCTACAAGAAGTCTTCTGCATTTGTTCTTGTGGGAAGGGGACTGGATCCAAGCTGCTGGTGTAATGTCTCGATATCTGCTCGCTCTTGAAGGTGTAGATACAGCATATAGTCCTGGATTCAGTGTATCCAGGTAACGCTCCTTGTTTGTACACTCCAGGGGTAATTAAATTACATGATCTCTTGCATTGTAAATAACGAGTTGGTCATTTGGCCTTCAGCCCGGTGCAGACACAGTTTCTGTGTCCTCACTTACACTTAACCGCTGCTCTTGTGTTACCTGTCTGGATAATGTGACATCTGTACAGATCGTCTCAGCTCTTTCTCATTGCCATGCAGGTTGCGTGCCGGCCTCCCTCCCTATGCTCCCACGTTTACATCCTGGATCCATTGCTGGAGGTATCTCAGTGCTCAGGTGAGGGAGCAGGGCACACACAGAGCTTTGAGCTCCATCTGCTCCTTTCCGAGGCCTCCAGCACTGCCCAAGAAGTCCCTGTGCCGCATCCTTGATGTGCACTGGTACCTGGCATAGCAGTACTGGTCTACCTGTTACATGCCCTGAGCTTGCAGCCTGCAAACTTTGGGCAAATGCATTGCACACAGCAAACCAAGATGGCTCTGCCCATCTCCATCAGTCATCCCTGGGGGAAATACCCAACCCCAGCACTCACAGGGCTCTAACCCTGATTTCTCCTCCGGGGTGCTCAGGCCTTGCAGCCCTGCGGTGGACACGAGTCGGTCTCTGCTAGCCCAGCTGCAATTCCCTGGCTGGGTCTCCGCACAGCTGCCCTGACCCTCTGCTCTCTCCTCCTCAGGGGCAGCTCTTCCGTGGCTCCAGCCTGCTCTTCCGCAGAGCGCCCGTGCCAGCTGCCTGCTTCCCCATCGACTGACTCCCCGGCTCATGGGGAGAGGTGATGAACTTGGACTCCTCAAGAAACCCTAAGCTTGTTTCGATATATGTGTATTTTTTCTTTTCGATCTGAAGTCCATGGTGCCAGAACAAGACACCTCCTCTCCAGCAAGGTCAGCAACAAGTTGGCTTCCGGAGATGTAGCTTCAGGCTCCAGCTGGACCAAAGCCCCATCCTCGTGGCTGTCTCAACCAGGATGTGTAGGAGAACAGGCAGAAGGGAGCTGTCTCTTTGGTCCAGGCTGTAGCTCTGGAGTCGCTGGGGAAGTTTGGGCAACCAGAAGATGCCCAGGTACTAAACGAGCCAGTCCTGAGATGCAGGGACAAAAGACTGCTTCGTTCTGCCTGAGCTGAGAAGCGGCAAGGGATCAAGGTCACCTTGCCGGGAAGGCTCCGCCAGCTGACCAGCCTCTCGCCTCATCTCTTCTGGAGAGGGCAAACATTTGTGCAGCAGGTAGCTCATCCTGCATGAGATCAACCCTGCGATCCATATTAAGGTTTTGAGGGTACCTGAACACTAGGGAGCCCACCACCTCCCATGGGCCCGAAAAGGAAATTACAGCATCCAAACAGGATAGGGAAAGAGTCACGCTACAAAGAGCAGCGCAGTCCCAAAGAGGCAGGTGTGGCTCGGCTCCAGGGCAGTACTGGGACTTGGACATGGAGAGAGCACTTGGGGAGGGATGTGTGCTGCAGCTGGTAACTACTTTGGGAAGACTTTTTGCAGCAGGATGGGCTGTATTTAGGATACACCCAACGGAGCTGCTGGGTGTAACCTGGGCAGGCAGCCTGTACGCATTTCTCAAGGGAGATGGGTCCTGGGTTGGACCGGCCCAGCTGCATTGCGTGAGCATCTCCCAGCCGGCAGGACCATGAGCCCGCTGGGCTCCTGCCGAGCCCGAGCATCGCCGCTTTGCTGACGGATGCGGAGCTGCGTGCTGCAGTGCTGGGCTGCTGCGTGGCAGCGTCCTGCTAATAGCTACACACAGAAGGGTTCGCCTTGCAGGAGGGACACTTGGTCCGCTGCTGTCTGGAGTAAAGGAATAAACCTTGTGCTGGCCAAAGGCTTACGAGGTGTTGGCGTCAAGAGCTCCTCATGCACAGAGGAGCATGGCTGGCCCTTCCGTAGCAGACCTCACCAATGGCAGCAGATTTATCCTCAGCTCCCCAAACAAGAGGTTTTTTTGCACCAGTCTGTGCTGTCATGGCAGCCAGGCAGATTTCCCCCATTTTGGTTCCCCCACGAAGCAGTCTTTTGCACAGAGATGTTGCTGCACTCCCTGGGAAGAGGTTTGGGGATCCTTGAGCAGGTTCCTGTGCGCTGCTGCAGCAGCAGCTGGGGTCACATCCCATCCTGGTCCTCTGAGGATCCCAACCTGCCACAGCACAGGGGTGTTCCTCCATCAGATGGGTTTGGTCCGCACCTCCCAGCCAGGGCTCGTGGGACAGTGCTGGTACATGCTGGGACCGGTGATTCCCACCCAGCTCCCTTCAGTGTTGTGAAGTTGGTCCTGTCTGTCCTCCCTTGCTCCCATTATGGTAACAGAAGTGAAATAATGCATGTTCCCTAACACCAGAGATTATTTCAAAGAGGATTTAACTATGCTCCAAAATACAGCTATAAAACGACAACTCTTGGGTGTTTCTTTTGTTAAAAAATGTGGGGTGTTTTTGGGTGGTTTTTTTTTTTTTTGCATAACAGGCTCCCTCAGTCAGGGAAGGTTTCATTTTAAGACGGGCATTTCCTTTGGTTTCTTCCACAAAGCCAGGGCTAAACCAGCTACTGCAAACTGGGATTCCCTCTGGATCTTCCTCAGCTCCATAAGAAGGTCAGCAGGTTTAGGCTGAGCCAACTGGGAGCACCTGGAGCAAGGGTGGAGGCAGCAGTGGGCTTGGCTGCTTGAAACAACATACGTGCAAGTAGGTATTTGGAGTTAAAATTGACCTGAGCAATTGTGGAAGGGATGATGGAGACCGTTTGCTGCTGTCAGACCTGTCCAGTCAGCTCAGCTGCTCCATCCTTCCCTGCCCAGCTCACAGGGTCCTTCCTTCTTTCCCCACTGGCCTTTTAGCATGTTAGCTGGTTTCTTGCCTCCCTCAACACTGGGCATCACATCTCCCAGATCACGTAACACCTGCTCAGGAACATGTGCCTTTACCCTCAAAATGAAGGCCACCTTCTGCTGGTCACATGCCTCTAAAACCTCCTACACCCCACACACAGCCTGGCTGCAGCCCCTGCAATGACAAGTGCTATTTCCTTTAAGGAACTCATCTAAATCTGCACCAGAGCAGGGGTCCTGCCTATGATTTCCAGTACTGGGACCCACAAGCTTTGCTGGAAACACAACACCCAAACATAACTTTTGATCAATTTAAATGAAAACAGGTTTCAAAGTGCTGCCTTACGTGAAGCAGAAGCTGCCATTCATAGGATGATTAAGTATTTCCTTACCTCCTCCTGTTTCTAACCCTGGTTCCGCTTGTCCTTCAGTTGAGGTGTCCCACCACGGGGACAGCATCTGCGCCACCAACAGGCAAAGAGACAACCCAAACTCTGGCTGGCCACCCCCCTCCCTTAAATTGCTGCCCCGTTAGCGGGTGCTCGGCCCCGCAGCTGGTGTTCGTGTAGCACAGCTGATGGGGATGGGGCCCCGCTCCTGCAGGAGAGGGGATCCGGGGTGAAACCTGCGGTCGGGAGAACAAACGAACTGGTGTAGGAGGAGGTTTGGGTCTGGCGCCCAGGATGGAGCTGGAGATTTCTCCCCTACACAGCCCCAGCGCTCCCCTATCTGCCCAGGAAACAAACTGGGGTTTAAATATTGACTCTCTCCTGCACAAAACTGGGATGGGTGGAGATCGCTGCCGCGCTGCGCCCGTACGGTTTATCGGCCCTCAGTGGAAAACAGATTGCTGGGACTTTGGCCTCATCTGCTCCCGGCTGCCGGGGGGAGAAGGGAGGCAGCCACCACAGCCGGGAGAGGGAAACTCAGGTCAAGGCTGCCCTGACTCTCCGCAGGGCCTGGGCGCTTGGGTCTGGCAGGATTTGGGGAGCAACGAGGTGCCGGTGAAGCCCTTGTGCCCAGGGAAAGTGCGGCTGAGCTTGGATGGATTGCATCGGCCTTCCCTTTGCCCCCTGCAGAGCTGTCCTGCTAAAGACCCTGCAATTAAAACCAAACCCCTACCCGGCCGTGCTGCTCTCCCTGCTGTGGAGCCGGGAAGAAAGCAGCCGAGCAGGCCTCTCCCGGTGGCTGCATGGTGCCCGTCACCCTGATGTCTGGTCAGCGGGAAGGTCGGGGCTGCCGATCCCCCCCTTGCCAGCCCCGGCAGCGATGGAGGGGCCCCGTCTTGCGACCGTGTGCGAGGAAGTGCCCCTGCGGGGCGGCTGCCCTCGATAAGGCTGTTTGCGCTGTTCTCCCGCAGCGCCGAGCTCCACGTTGGCAAATAATTCTTTAAAAAAAAAAAAAAAAAAAAAAAACCCTCGGGGGGAGGATCCGGCCGCCG
>VYXH01008928.1:67875-80418 GCA_013397275.1 Burhinus bistriatus
GGGGCATTTTTGAGCCCAACGGGGCAACTTTCCGGAGCAGGCGGTGTCTGAGGTTGATTTTTTGGGAGGTGGCGGGCTCGTCCCGCGGGTGCGCGGCTCCGAGTGCAGGAATTCCTGCCAGCTCGCCTTTGTGCCAGCCTCCGTTGGCCTTGGGTGTCTCGTTCAGATGGAGCCTGGCATCCAGGCACCGCCCATTTCTTGGCGTTGAGCTGCGAGGAGAAGGAAAGGGGAGAGAGCGAGCGAGAGAAGGGAAAAAAAAAAAGCTGTCTCACTCAAACTGGCCTTTCTCGGAAAAGGATCCTTCCCCGATGATTGTCCGGATAAGCGGAGCTAAATCCAGCCACCACTCAACAACAAAACCACTCTCTTCCACGGTGCGTCTCTCTTGCTGCCTTGGTACGAAATCGAACCTCACTCTTAATTTTGGGTGGGTTTTTTTTTTTTTTTTTTTTGGCTCGTGCGGTTGGTTTTTTTTGCTTTTGATTTGAAATAACGTTTTGTTCCTCCACTTGCTCAGTCGCTTTGTTGTTGTTGTAACCTGCCTTCTCCCCGAAACCCCTTCCCATTGAGTCCTCCGGCCCTTGGTGCTAAAACATCCGACTTTAAAATCGGTCTCCTATAGAGAGGGATGTATAGCAGATACGCAGGTCCCGATGTGCAGTGTTTGGAGCAGGACTCGAGGGTGATTTCTCTCCCTGCCCTCGCCCCACCGCCCAGGACCTCCCCGAGAGGTACCCGGCGCTGGGTGCGTGTTGCCCAGGTGCTTCTTTAGTTCCTCACTGGGCACTACCGAGAGGGGAAAAAAATATGTCGAATCATGTCGGATTTGCAATTCAACATGGCAGCCGCAGCTAACGTGGTGGGAGCTCCTAGCGCCGAGCAGACCGGCGGGCACGCGTGCTCCCGGCCAGCCGTGCCAGCTCAGGGTGGGGGCACAGAAAGGGTGGAAGGAGGGAGAGGGAGGACGGGAGGGAGGGAGGCAGGACACCCGGGCGAGGTCAGCGGAGGAGGATAGTTTTATTTCTTTTTGGGGGGGTGAATTACACCAGGAGCGATTCGGAAAGGAGGGAACTCAAGCAGTCTGGTTTTGTCAGCGTTAACTGTTTAGAAGCTGGCTTGTTATTCACGTTGGCATGGCGTGCCAGGGCAGGCGGCAGGGCTGGGGAGATGCCCGGAAGCGGGGCGGGATGCTCTGCCGGNCCTTCTCCGAAAAAAACCCCCTCTTTCAGTGAGTGATGCATGGCCCTACAGTAAAGCCTTCGAACTAGCCACAAAGCACCCGACTGGCCCAGCCCTGCTTTGCCTCCGTGACTTGCCAGCCTGCGCTGGCCGTCTCGGCCGTGCTCCGGGGCCACCCCCAAAATTGCCTCAGCTGTCCCTTGCCTCCCAGAGATGCCATCCTGGGTGTTGCTCATCTTCCCGGCCCTGCAGCGAGCTGTGTGGCCTCGTTCACCCAGGTTTGGTGGCCGGGCTGCTGGGGTCTGGCTCTGAACCTTGCCATTTGGCACAGCCGTAGATAGGTTTTCACCATACCCTCCAGCTGGTTTGGAAGCTGAAACTCCCGTGTTGCAGGAGCTGGGGGTGGTCAGTTGTTTGCAGGGTCTGACCCCCAAAATATCTTGGGATGCCCTCTTCCGCGGAGCGTGTTTACACACCAGTTTACATCCAGACCCTTAACGCCAGTAAGAAAGCAGCACAAGTGTTTTGCTCATCAGTCCAGCTTTCTCCTTGTAGCTTATTTATACAAACAGGGGCTGGGGTGAAACCAGACCTTTCCCAATTCACTCCCAATCCCTATTGCTTCCCTGGGAAAAGCTGGTGGAGAACGGATATAAAAAAACCCGCCGAAGCTCCAGCGGGCTCTGCAGTGGGCAGCCCGAGAGGAGAGAAAGTCTGAACTNATGCTCTGCCGGCCCTGGCGGGTGAAACCAGCCGAGGGAGCGCTCGGGTGGCTGCTTTTCCTGGAGCGATGGCGGCCTTTAGGCTTTGGAGATGGACTGAGCTGGGCGCTCCTGGGAGGAAGCTGCTTTGCAAAGGCATCAGGATGATTAACAGGGCCACTGGTGGCCTCCCGGTGCCTCCTGCCTCGTGGAGGTTCGCGCCTCTCCCCTCGCACCCGGGCGAGATCTGGCACTGCCGCGCCGAACTTCTCCAGGTCTGCCTGGCCGTAACCGAGCCCAGGGGTTTGGCCCCAGCATGTGTGAATCTGCCCTCTTTCTGTCAAACCTAATTTAGGCCTGTTTGGGACACAACAAAAGCAGCTTGTTTGCAGGGCAGGGTCCTCCTTCCCGGCCACTGTGCNGCACAAGTGTTTTGCTCATCAGTCCAGCTTTCTCCTTGTAGCTTATTTATACAAACAGGGGCTGGGGTGAAACCAGACCTTTCCCAATTCACTCCCAATCCCTATTGCTTCCCTGGGAAAAGCTGGTGGAGAACGGATATAAAAAAACCCGCCGAAGCTCCAGCGGGCTCTGCAGTGGGCAGCCCGAGAGGAGAGAAAGTCTGAACTCAAGTGAGACACTTCTGACGTGTCCTAAGCAAAACATCTGGCACCCCTGGAAGAGCCATCCAGCCAAGGGACGCAGCTGTTTTATTCCACACAGCTCACAGCAAAATAGAGCTCGTGCTTCCAGAACATGGCTCAGCAAAAAGGATGAATTCTTGAAATTGGGAGTTGGATCTTTCTGCTCTTTATGGCCTTTGCTCTCAGGCTGCTCTGGTGCAAGATCTGCTCCATCTCCAGGAGGGAGGCCAGGAGCTTTTCTCTAAGGCTTGAGCCTCATTTGGCTCCTATAACCCCCCAGCACTCAGCAGAGCCACTCTGGATTTGCACTGACATTCCTGAGAGCAGGATTGGGCCTCCAGGTTTGTCGAGGGGGGCTCTGGGAAATTTTCTTTCCTTAAAAGGGCCAGGTTTGGCCAAGGCAGACTTTGGATTGTGATTTCCTTTTTATTTTATTTTTTTTTCTCCTTTTTTTTTAAAAAAAAAAACAACACCCAACCTCAGAGCAAAACTTGCATTGGTGAAAATTGTCTGAATTACAGTAGCAGAAAACGCCGTGCTCTGTGTCTCCACAGGCCAGACCTGAGGGGACCAGCTTCCCCCGTGCTGGACCATCCATGTAATCAGCTTCACCACTCCAGTGGCCACTTCTGGTGGGGAAAGAGGGGGTAAAGGCAGGCAGACTGACTTTGGCCTTTGTGGGCTCCATCTTCAGCCCCTCCACTAATGGTTCCAATGGATTTGGGGACACAAGTTTAACAGGATCCTTGTAGAAACCCATCCAAGGGAGAGCTGATGCTAGCAGCTTCATGCACCATGAGGAACATACAGTATCCAAAGGTACCCAGATCTGATTCGCCCTCCGTACCACTCCACAGCTGGTCCTCAGAAGAATCAATACCGTTTATTTTCCTTCCTGCAGTTCTTTTTTCTCTCTCTGCCACCTCTTTCATTCCCTAATTTCCCTCCACTTTTTTCTGTAGTACTGGTTTGTTATTGTGAAGTTGCTCATGGCTACTGTTTATCTTTGATGTTACTTGGCTGCTGCAAAAGGTGAGGTCTGGGAGGACAAAGCGAAGCGGCCGGTTTGTTATTGTAGGGTTGCTCATGGGCACTGAGCTGTGCTGTCTGGATTTGTGGTTGGAAAGCCCGTGAGATACGCAGGGCTAATGCACGCTGGGTTTGGTGTGCTAAGGTTGCTCACAAGATAGTCCTGGCTGCAGAAAATATAAGAGAATAAGTAGCCCAGCACAGGCCACGACCAACATGCTGCATAAAGTGAGGTCTGTGGGGGCTAAGAGGTAGGTATTATATTATTGTAATGACGACGACCAAAAATCACCCCGTATGTAACACCCTGTGGTTTTGAGAGGTCTGTAGCCAGGCTGCGGGGTGGCAGTTTTGCAAGCACCTCTCCTGCTCGTTCCCACCAGCACCCTTCTGTCCTGCGGCTGCTGCCAGCACATCAGTCGCCATCCGGTGGGGCTTGGGGATGGAGGACCAGGCCAAGGGAGATGGCCGTGCATACCAGGGCAACCCCAGCCCATGCAGGAGGTTTCTCCTCACCTGCAAGACCATGACAAGTGTCATGCTTCCTCCTCCTCCTCCCATCTCAAGGGCTCTGTGGGGCAGCCATGGCCACTTTTGGCTTGGTCAACTGTTCAGCCAGGATCTTCAGGGTCTGGTTTGAACCTGCAGGATGGCCCATGCTGATGTTTTAGTGCCAGGGGTGGGGACCTGAAGTGGCTTTGGCTGGGCAGAGAGGTTCTGAAGTAACATCAAGAATTCAGGGAGTAGTTCTCCTCTCCTTCAGTCTTGGGTTCCTCACTGCTGGGCACTGGCTCTGCCAAGGGGAACGGAGGTCGCAGGGGCATTGTGTAGCATCCTGGTGCGTGGAGCCAGGATGGCTTGCGAGCAGGCAGCAGGATGGGAGCAGGCTAATTTGGACAAAACAAGCCTGAGGGCTAGGAATGGAGGCACCCTGGGCATGCAAGGGGAGAGGGTCCCCAAAAGCCTGATTCGGAACAACGGTTTGGGTTATAATATTTTTCAAGCAGGCTGCACTCCTCATGTGGAGACTCCACCAAATTCAGGGCAATTGCTGACACCAACATGATCAACAGCTTGAAATTCTGCGCATCTGCTCCCAGGGCTCCTGGTTGTGGGAGAAGGGTTGGGCTAAGACCCTGGGAGCTGAGCGGCCCCACAGGCTGGGGCCATCCCTCCAGCCATGCTGCCTTGGGAGCACATCACTGTGGCTGAAGAGAGCTGGGATGGACGCAAAGGGACACGGATAAAGGGGTCTAGGAGGGTTTTGCTCCTTTCTCCAAGCTGGCACTGCACAAGAGTTAAGCAGGTGATGAAACCCGACCACTTGGCATATTTCAATCTCCCAGGAATAAGAAAACAGACAAGGGCTCCAACATCACCTCCCAGTTCAGTCTGGCCAGTTGTCCTACGGCCTGCTGGGGGATTGCCTCTGCTGTTTTAAATCTGCAAAAGCTACTTCGCTTGTGGCTCCGTCAGCCGTGTGCTGTTCAACACACACTGGACTCCACCCCAGAAGCGGCTGCAGCTCAGCAGAGACGTGGTGACACACGATGTGTCGAATCCCAACGCAGTCTTTATTGCACAACTTGCTCCCATTAGTCTTGAAATCTTCCCGGCTGTTCAGAGGCAACCACAAAAGAAGAGTCCGGCAATGAGCTCCTACAGTAGGGAAACTTCAGCTGGTAGAGCCTGGCTGTGCCGGAGCGGACAGCCAGGATAAGCCCCTGACCTGGGGCTGGATCCAGCCATGCCTGAGCGCTGTGGGAGTTCCCATCTGGATCTCAGCTTTGCAGTCTGGGCCCTCCCCTGCCCAGGGGATTAGCCGAGATGTGGTTCCCAGGGCAGGGGAAGGGGCTAATGAACAGAGACAGGATAACGAAGCAGGTAAGGGCTTCCTGTCCTTTAGGGCTCAGGAGGAAATCCTGCAGCTGGTGAATCTGGATACGATTAGTGTCCATTTCTCCCTGTGTAATCAACCCATCTGTTCATCCTGGCGCATCAACAGCGCACACCCCGTTGCAGGCAGATGCCTCCTGGGCACTGCTTTTATCCGTGTCTGCCACGGCCACTCCAGGCAGGCTGAGAACAAGGTTCACTCTGAGCCGTGGGTGCCGTGACGGCCTCTGCTCCCTCTCCCCGCCGGGCTCAGCAGCGTAGGTCAGGCCAGAGGGAGCCCTGGGAGAGCTGCGGCCAACAAACTGGCTACGACTGCTGCAAACAGCACGACCAAGCCTCTTCTTTGGAGGGAAGGCAGGCGTCTTCTCCAAAGGGCTTTGAACAAAAGTTCAAAGTGATCTCTGTAACACGCTGATAAGCTCATCTTTCCAGACGCTGCCCGCTCATCTGAGCTCAGCTTTACCACGAGCAGGTAAAGGTGGATTATGTTCAGCTGCCGAGCTTGTAAAGTCTCGTTCATCAGGTGGGATCCTGCGTATGGGTTATACAGTCCCCATGTGGTCACGGAAGGGACTGGGCTTTCAGTCCTGCTCTGCAGGAACGCTGGTTAAAGTTGATAGGTGCTGGTGAAGGATCCTGAGGATTCATTCCACCTTCTTTTCCTTGGCAATCTTGTCCAACTATGCAAAAAGGCATGTGGCAGCCATGCATTGGCTTGCAAATGCCAGGCCAATGTGCCAGCTTGGGCTAAAGCGAAGTCAAGAGAGGAGCTGGTGTGTGGATCAACGCTTTTTCATAATGCAGTGGCTCAAGCTTACAGGGTCCTCTAGGGTCTTCTGAAAGGTCAAGCTTGGTGCCAGAGGCAGGACAAAATCTAAGTGTTACAATTCCCATTCCTGTTGTCCTGTAAACTCAAACTGTGTGAACCTGCAGTTGTATTAGCTCTTACTTGTGTCACGTTTGGTCGTTGGAGTGTCTTGAGGGATCCATTGTACTAAGCGCTGTCCACATACGGAAGATAAAGACAGTCCTTACCCGGGGCAGCTTGTATGCTCAGTCCAGATCTCTCCTGTGTGTAGTTTTAACTGATCTGGGCACCTGAGCTTCTGCCACTTGCAGAGAGTGCCAAAATGTCACTACCGGCCAGAGACAATTTGAGGTATGCATCACAGATTAAACATTTCATTTGCTTTCAAGGGGTACTTGTTGCTTCACTTCTAAATGCAACCTGTCTTCAGCCCCTATTATATTGCTCTGGACTGCTCTTTGGATCCTAAATCTTCTGTTTTTCGTTTGTTTTGGAATGCACTGATTTACCACTAAGGAATAAATGAAAAGCAAAAGAAAACAGCACTACTTGTTTGCATAGGCCCTACATTGTTCTGTGTTCTGCTGCTACTGAAACAGAGGCAATAAATCGTACTCCCTGGACAGAGAGAGGTTTTTGGGTGGTGGCTGCGTGCAAATAAGGCCAGGGAAGATAAACAAGCAGAAAAATATTGGGTTTAGGAAATGACAGTTGAGGATGGCCAGTCAACTGATGGGTCAAAGCCAACACAACACCATCAATTAGCAAAGACATATTGATATTATTTCTCCAAGGAATTTTTGCATCAACAAAGAGGGAAGAGAGATGGATCTGTGTTATGGTATCTGTGGTCAAACTTGGCTGCAATTAGGAATCTCTATAGTTTCTGTGTTGGAAAAGGGGAGTTTTGTAAAGAACTCTGCTTGTAGAAAATATGTCCACAGTTCCAGAAGGGCTCAGCCAAAAGGGTGATGAAAATCTGTCTGTTGGTGTCATCGTCAGAACTGGTGGAGGTGGGAACATTTGCTAATCTTGCTTATTTTAGGGGGCCTGCTTTCAACGGCAGTTCATTTCTGAAAACGCAGCTCTGAAAACTCAGTCCTTAAGAGTCTAATACAATACACGCCTCAGACTAGACTAGAAAGAGGGATGCATTTTTCAGACTGTAGGTTCTTGCCTGCCTAATTATGACTTTCAACTTCTTAAGATTAGGCCTTTGCTTTGTATAAATGCGACACAGAAGAAATGGCTGTGACATTGCCTTGCGTTTTCTTTTCCAGCTGGGGAGGAGCCCAGCTAAACCTGCAGAGTTTCGGGGCTTGCAGAACTGATGTGGAAGGAGAATTTAGTCGCACATTTCGAAAGGAAACTCTACCTCAGTTCCCCGAGCAATCAAAACTAGCACAATTTCTCTTCCATCCTGCCCACGCAGGATGGCCCGGGACAGTCTCACTCTTAAGGGGTAACTTTTGGCACCCTGCTGAAGTGCAGGCTCTAGATGGATTGCTGTATCTGCGCCCGAGTAAGGCAAACAACCTCCATCAGCTCCAGGGGTTACATCTTTGTTGGAACCTTTCAGAACTAGGTTACAGCCTCCGCTGTGGGGTTTGACTTCATCGCTCGGTTGTCTCTATAGACACAGAAGGTGCTTGAAGCTGCATGAAATGGCCTTTGGATGAGCTCAGGACTGGCCACAGTCTAAAACAGTTTGGCTTGCGGCTTGCAGCTGCAGCTGCAAATCCAGGTTGGGGTGGGTCCCAGTGATGTGGACACTTTAGCAGGTAGAGTGTTCCCTACCACTGTCCATCTTCTGGAAGAGACAGGATGAACTGCCTTGGGTGTTTGCAGTCCTCCAGAGCAAGGTGGGATATGCGTCACAGACTGCTGGGCATGTACCAAAAGGACTAGCAATGTTGTCAAAAACCCTAGCTTAGATTTGCCTGTTTCCTTGGTCTGGAGACCCAGAGGTGTGTTTGCGAGAAGAAAGCCAGCTGCATCTTCATCTTTGGTGGGAGAAGCAGGCAGGGAAGAGCTTGGATGTACTCAGGCCATTTGTACTTCAGATGTGCTGTGGCAATAGTATGAATAATGCACATAAGTTCAATTCTTCTCTCTCTGGCTGAGAGCAAGGTGTCCCAGCTGATAAGAACTGGGAGTCCACCCTTGTAAAGCCAGCATTAGACTTAGACCTTCATGAGATCTAGTGCCTCAAGCAATTCCATTGTTAAAAGCACATTTGCTTAATTAGTACATTAACTAATTAACCTTCTCGGCATCCCAGGTAGGGAGTATCTATCTCCCAAAGGAAGAAACAGAGGCAAAGGGACTCACTAAGACTGGATGGAGGAACTCAGCAACGCAGCTGTGTTAAGCCTGTTTTTTTTCTTTCCCAAATGATTTTGTTGTTGCTGTTGCGGCCTTATGTACATAGTTCCCCTGAGACAGAACTAGAGCAGTTCTAAAGACTCCTGAGAGACTGCTCAGGCCCAGCGAGGAAAGGTATCACTGGACAAACCTGGAGAAGAAAAGAATCCATCTAAATATCCAGAGAAGGCAATTGGATTCACTCACATGCTCCCACCAACTAAGGAAAAAAAGCTAATGCCATTTCTCCCCATTCACAAGGAAAGTTTTTCTCATCAGCAAATTAATGAAATCCCATTGCTTCTTACATTTTCATCCACTCTAAATTTCATAAACCAGGAGCAAAATGGCCAGTGCAGGGACCACAGAGCTGTGTTTGTATGGGCTCGCTGGGATGTGACTAGACCAGAAGAATAAGACCCAAAGAGACTCCAGCAAACAGCCAGAGGGGAAGCTTTGATGCTGAGGAAGTCCACAGACTCAAACACATGATGATGAGCAGCTGATTTCCACTGCTTTACAATGTGGGTAGGAAAAAAAAAATAGAGTTAAAGCACAAGGATAGAGTCCTTTGGCTTTCAAGGCCCATGACAGCATCACAGACCCTTTCTCACAAGCCCTGATCACAAACAAAAATGGGAGTCTCATCCTCCCCACCCAGCTCTGATCTGAAGTCAGACAGCACTCTGCCTCCCATCAAATGACAATCCTTGGCAGCAAGTACGTGTGGAAGAACAAGCACTAAGTCCTCCATCCAATGATTATTTCCCTGAGGAAGAGAGTCTCCTGGGGCTTGAGTACGGACCCATGTGCCTTACCAATCCTTCGCTCCTGGCTTTTGACTGGCTTTTGCCCAGGCAGTAAGCCCTTCACAACGCTGGAAGCTTGAACAGCAATGTCAAGGGTGAGCCTTGAACGAGAGCTCTGGTGAGGCCACAGCAGGAGCACCTGAAAGCAGAAACCACCAAAAGCGAGTGGCTTGTCCTGTAGAAGGCACTCCTTTCATAACCACATCTTAATCTACCACCAGGTTACTAAGCCCACAGTGGCCCAGATTGGAGGCTACAAAAATATCCCCCCTGCTCAGCAACTCCTCCCTTGTCCTTTGTAAAGCTCCAACATTTCAATCGTATTCACACCTCCCTCTCCTAACGCAAACCATCTCAACTCTCTCAGTAACCCAGGTCCACAAAACCTGTGCATTCGTAATCTCCATCCCTTGCTTACGCAGTCAGATGCCTTCCCCTCCACACAAATAAGACTCCCAAGCACACGCCCCCTCTCGTTTACTCTTAAATTCTTATTCCCATCTTTCACCCTGTGCACCACCCCCACCCCCATTTGAGTAAGCTATATTGAAGAAGCAACTAGTGCTGGGGGGCTATATGTAGTTTTGTGTGGGCTATTAGTATCTTCAGCAATCCCAGCCCCACGCGTGATCCTAATCTCCTATTGCTCCCTCTCAGGAGCCACCAGGAAGGTGCTGCCTAGCTGATCCAGGGGCCCTGTTATTGGGAAAGGCAAAACACCCTGTCTTGTATCTTGCCCTGCCCTGTTCACAATAAGTTTTCACTTAGAATAAGCATTAAAAAAAAGTTCCTCAGTTTGGCAGGGTTTTTCTAGAAGAGAGTATTGGTGTCAGAGCAGCTGAAATTGTTTCTCATTCCTAGCTTCAATCTGACATGCTGCATGTGGCCATTTCTTGATCTATGGCTACAGGCATCTTTGGTCTTCATCTGTTGCTAAAGGCCCTTTGGTCTTTATTCTGCAAGCTGCCTTGATGTTTTTCCTGGAAGAGTATTGCACAAGAAATGTAATATTCTTTCAGTACAAAGGCTATGGTTTTCAAATGAACCTTGCCTTCCCAAATCCTATTAAAATAAACCCAACTTAGATTTCTCAAATGCCTTCAAATTTCCCAAACTACAAGGTTAATATAAAGTGCACAAACCTACTTCTGAGGTCATATGGCTCCCCACCAAGCCCACATGAGAAGTTAGGACAGGCAGGCACTTGACAGAGTGTGTTACAGGTGATGCTTATTTTCAGGGACTAATCAATCACAGCAAATTACTAAGCAATATATCCATAACAATTTTCACCTGGGTTACTTTGCAGAAAGCTGGTGAGGCTCAGATGGTGAGGAATAGTGGTTATTAAAAAAAAAAATCTTAAGATTTTAGGTTTCTTCACAGGATAGTTCAAGATGTTGGCATTATGTTTCTGCTCTGAGTTACTCTGCAGAGAAATTGCCCTCCCCACTCACTAGATAAAGCTTAGCAGGTCCAGCCTCCAGTGCTTAAATTTATCCCACATGAATATGCCACGAAGTGCCTTGTCCAAATAACAACCTTCCTTATAGGATTTTCCTACAAGGTCTGTAACAGCTTCAAAACTGTGCTAGGTTTTTGCATTTCCAGTTCCCTGCATCCTTAGGGGATAGGGCTTGTAACTGGGAACTCTTACCCGTCCTAAATCCTGGGAATAGTCCTGATTTTCACCACTTGTCTCGCCTACAGAAGCAGAAAGCCCAGGAGGTGCTTTGTGTGCTACTGAGGGTCTTCCCATGCTGGGTACCCACACAAGGTCGTGAGGTGCTTGCCCTGCTCTAACAGCCTCTTGTCTGGTTTTGGTCAGGACTTGAAGAGACTTCACCTCTGTGGTAGTGCCTCTGTGGTGGCTTCATCTCTTGTTGGCTTCTTGAGAAAGGCTGCTAACTAGGAGCTCAGCTCTGTGCTTTAGGGAAAAGAGGGTCGAGAGGGTTTCACTCCACACTCCTCTGGTCCCTTGAGCTGTAGGTGTGCCGTCCAGATGGGCAGTTGTGATATTGGTCTGTGGAAGGGCAGAAAGACAGGTAAAAGTCATGGAGCTCGCGAAGTGCTGCTGGAGAGAGCCAGCCGGTCACTGGGCGGGCAGGGCTGAGAGCTCAGTTCGGCTCAGCGCTGTCCTCGGCATGCTCGGATGGACGGGGACAGTCCAGTCCCCAGGTTACGGGCAGGTAGTGGGCAGCTGCCCGCACTGTCCCTGGTGTGCTGGAGAGCAGGGAGGAGTCATTATCGGCCAGCCCAGACCCTGCAAGGGCTTCGGCCATGTGGCTCCATTTCTGAGGCAGGCTCATCCGGATGGGAGAGAGCGAGGAAATCTCGGATCGCTCCTCCCCGGGCCTCCTCACCGCAGATGCCGTTAGGATCCGGGTTGTGGAGGCCACGCTGCTGCTGAGCTACCATCCTCAAGGCCTCCTCGCCTGCTCCGGGTTCCTCTCCCCCTCCCTGCGGGTGTTATTTACACCGTTTCCTGCCCAGGGAAGTTCAGGAGTTTGACGTTACCGGGTTGGTTTCCGCTCTCCTGCCCAGCTCCCATTGGGAGCTCTCGCAGAGCCCAAGCCCTGCGGTATTGGTGGTGGCCGGGGCAGGAGCCTGCCCGTGCCAGAGAGGAGGATGGAGGTGCCAGCCAGGCCTGGGGAAGGAAGCGTAACCCCTTTCAGGCTGGACACCTCGAGCTCAACTGGCCTGGGAAGGCATGGAAAAGCCGACCCCATGTCCATCCCTCCGCATGGGTCCTGCGGTGGGGCTGAACCCGTTCAGCCCCGGCGGGAGGAAGGGAGGACGCGCCCGGGCATTGCTGCAGAGCTTTTGGGTTCCTGCCGAATCGACGCCCTCCCCTCTCCCTCCCTCTCCCCCCCCATCCTTCCCGCCTGCTCCTGCCTGGCCTGCGTCTCCCCTCCCCTCCCTTCTCCCTCCCATCCCGCAGCAAACAAAATGGCTGCTGCATGGCCATTTTGTTTTCCGTCTGGAAGGGGGAAGCCAGGACGCTGGGACTTGGCTCTTTTTTGAAGGCTGCAGCCATGTTCGAGCCCAACTCTCCCGTCTCTACGTGGCACCGGCTGTAGCGAGAGAGAGAGAGAAAAAAAAAAAAGGCAAAA
>VYXH01008928.1:80471-93950 GCA_013397275.1 Burhinus bistriatus
AAGGACCTTTTGGAACGAGACCAAAGTCAGAGGCAGAGAGTGGGTAGTTTTGGCGTATGTTGAGCACTGAAAATGCCTGGAATTGCCAAACTGAGCTTTTGTATTAGCAGCGTAAGGCTACTCGGTGCATGCAGAGTCGCGGGGCTGCACGGTATAGCCGGACGGAAAGGTTTGTTCGCTATGTTCAATAAAACAGCCCTCCTTTCTTCTGTATTTATAAAGTACCAGAGAGCACTGTTGTCTAATTTGTTTTTGGACAGGCGGATGGTTTTACACATCGGCTTGGTATGATTAGAGCTGGTCATTGCCGGACGGTAGCATTTTAACCTGTTGTGTGTCCTCTTGTTTTTGGTGAATATAAGATCTGACCTTTCCACTGATCTGGCAGCGCCTGGATTTAGCTGATGTGATCTGGAGGATTTATTTTAGGGATTTTTGTTTTGTTTATTGCCTTCTTGCCTTGAAAGTTTTCATCTCGGGAATACAAGAACTTCATTTAAATATTAAAAGAAATAGCTGTTCTTGGCTTTTTAAGCCCTTGCTTTTCTTACGAGGATGGAGCTTACTGTGATCACAAGCTGTTTACTGCACCAGCGTGTGTATCCTGCACACGTCAAGGTGTGATACACGACAGAGACGCCATCAACAGTAACATGCTTTGAAAGTTTAAGGGAACTTGGTGGCGTTACCATACAATTTTGCGCAGAAGCATGGCAAAAATACCAGAACATGCGCCAAAGAAAAGCGTGGGTTTTTTTTTTGGGTTTTTTTTTTTTTTGGAAAAAAAGTGATTCTGCATTTCCTTCGGTAGCCTGGATGTCTTGGAGTTAGTAGTCACGTCTCTTCGTTCACGGCCGATCGGAGGAACAGATCTCTGTCCAGTGGCATGGGGGGGATCAGGCTTTGATAAGGCATCGGTGTTGGGGTGATCATCCTACCTTTCCTTGAGGGGCTGCCCGGACATCTGGAAAGACGCAGACACTTTCAGAGAGGAGCTGGGAAGGAGAGCAGAAAGAGGGGAAATCGCTTTTCTTGCACAGAAAGGTATTTGCCTCCATATCTGCTTGGCTTGCTTAGAAACAATGTCGAGAATTGCACGGGTGACGGTGGCCCCGGAGCCGGGGCTACATGTCTGGGCGCTGGGCGGGCGGTTCGCATTGCAAATTAAATATTTTGGTCCAAATCTACGGTAGGGGTGGACGTTACCTGCGCACCTTTCATGTGCAGCTTTTGAACTGAACATTGAGAAGGAAAACAGTATTAATGGAAGAGTTTTATAGAGTATTCCAGGGAAGGGTCTTCTTTCTTCAGATTTTTGAGTTAACCTATAGAATTGAGTATGGAGCCGGTAAAAATAAATCAAAAAGATGTTTTTTCTCTTATATCTCTTGATTTTTTGTATTTTGGAGAAATTACTCAATGAAATATCAATAGCGCCTGTTTCAGTTTAATGACAAAAATTCTGGGATTTTTTTTTCCTTCAGGAGAGTGTAAGTTATATGCTAATTTACAAGGAAAATACATGAACATTTAGAAAAAACGTTACGTTTGTGGCCACCTTTAATAACAGATTTATGAAGGGTTAATAAAAGATAAATCTTTTAAAAAGCAGGTTACAGATGCCTGTATTATAAATAACAATACCAGATTAATTAATGATGATCCAGATGTTTATAAACATCTGAAAGGACTCGAGATAGCCCCTAACAAATGAGTAGCTATTTATTAAGATACCTGCTATTTGTTTATTAATAAACAAGTATTACGGCAATGTTGATATGAAATACAACTACGTCATTAAAAAAGCGTGGAGGAAAAGCATTGCTGAGACACGGAGGCTGTTGCAGGAATGAACTTTAAATATTTGTACTTCCATTTCCCTTCGCCTATTTGCAGTACCTTTGATTAACTCTTTCGAAATGTGATATTTTAATATCAACTCCAGGATCGGTTGTCGGGGAAGATGGCTGGCCTTGCTTTTCCCTGAGAGGTTCGCCTGGCCTGTGAGAAGTTAAAAGCAACTTGTCCTTGTGGCTAGTTTGGCAAATGTCAATTTTTTGCTTTCCAGTGGCACAGGATGCATTCAAGATAGTTTTTTTGGGCCGTCTGCTGCTTTTTCTCCGAGCGGGTTCCTCGCTGCCGGCCGGTAGAGTCGCACGGCTCTGCACGGTGCTGGATGTTGATGCACGGCTCGGCAGCGTTGGGGAGCTATTGAAAACCTTCCCCACCTCTTTTTGCATTTCCTTATTTTGGGTTTTTGGGTTTTTTGGGGTTTTTTTTGGTCTGTTTGCTTTTTATTTCGCCACTCCAGCGATGCGGCGAGGCGAGGACGTGAAGTCACGACCGGCTTCCCCATGGGCAAAGCTAAGGAAACAAAATGGCCGACGGTCAGCCATTTTGTGCTAACGCAGCCGGCTGGCTGCCGGCAGGCTTCGCCTTGGTCAGGGCCGCTTCTGCCCCACTCCAGCCCATGCTCCAGGAGGCTGAAAAGCCTCTCAGGGACGCAGGGCCCTGATCTCCCGCTGAGAAGCCCTGCCTGTCCCCGGCACATTTTGGCACCGACGCGCGGGACTGCGGCTATACAAAGGCTGAAAGCAGTGTCTGCTTTTAAAGGAGCGACTTTGTTGTTTTATGGTTTCCTCCTCCCTCCTCCCCCCTCCTCCATTTCATTCAGCGCTCCTTAATAAACCAGATCAGCTCCTCTTCGGAGCCTTTCCAGCTACTCTGTGAGGCGGGCTCCGTGCCTCCCCATTTTAAAGGCAGAGACATGGCCATGCTCGGGCATCTTTGGCCTGCAGGTGCTTTGAAATTTGGGGGGGGGGACGACATCAACTTGGTTTGGCTCCTGGGGGTCCGATCAGGTGGTCATCATGAGCCACCCTCAGCCCTGCTAACTGAAGAACAGTTGTAGGTCACCTCTCCCTCCCAAAAACGAGCCTGAAAGCTGGACTGGAAATGCCAGTTTTTTGCCAGCCTGGAGGATCTTGCTGTGAAGAAACACATTAATCCTTTACCTGCCAATTTTCCTCACCCCTCCAAGCACCTCTAGACGGCAGGACTGTGCTGTGGCACACGCTGAGCACGGGCACCTCCCGGCAGTCTCTCACAGAGACTGACCGAGCTTTTTCACACAAAAATCAAATTTGGCTAATTTTGAAGGATTCGTGTGAATCTGGAAGGGGAAAATTGCAGTGCCACTACCTTCAGGGCTGCACAGAAAATGGTGTTTTTCAAAGAGGTCCAGTTCTTAGCAGTCAAGTATCCAATAATCTTCAAAAAATGGGCTTAGCTAACCGAGGAGGCAGTGAGAGGCTTTGAGGTATAGGCTTCTGATTCCTACAGACCCTGTTGGCTGTTTTATTCAGAATTTTGCATAGCTCCATCGCGTTCGGGCACTTGTAAATCTAATGCTTCAGCAGCGATACGCGCGAAGGGAAGGCTTCGTGTCTGGAAAGCAGGGCAGAGCTGGAACACAGCTCACTTTGGCGATTGCTGTGGGATTTTTGCTGAGAATCTCAGTAGATACAGAGTTTCCACAAATCTTGTGGCTGCATGGATATATGATAATGTGTCTTTGTGAAAACCCAGCGGGGTTTTACCATTGAGCTGTTATCCAGAACGTGTGTGATCGTCTCTCCCAGGATCTATGATCTTCCTGAAGGTATTAACATGGAACAGTTGGATATCAACCTGTCCTATCCCGGTTTGGCTGGTCCAGGCAAACCATTTCCCTGGCACTGCGACCAGAGACTGGAGCAGGACTTCCCAAGGCTGGTTCCAGTGTTGGCTTTGCCATGGACTTGCTGTGTGATCTTTGGCAAATTTGATCACATCTCTGCTTCTCCTTCTTTCCCCATCTTTTGTCTTGATGGTTTAGACCACACGCCATCCAGGAGAAGGGCTTGATGTTGTTGCAATTTGTATAGCACAAACAAGCGTGACAGGGATACTAAGGATGGGATGGTCATGGCGATCCTTACCAGGCATAGTAATTCTAAATCCTCCTGTTTGACTCCTTCATGGATCCTGGCAAGATCAGGATTGCAGAGTCAGCAGCTGGGTATTCCCGAAACCTATACTCATTAAGACAATTATAATAATTAAATCTCCTGTTTTCAGGATTACTTATAGAATTCAGAAGGGATTTTTTTTTTTCTCTCCGTGTATAATTAGATCTATGTGAACTAGGAGTTATTTAATGTAATTTCCCACCCACTGTTTGAGATTGGCCCAAACGCCTATTCTCTGCAATGTTTTCAAGAGTGACCTTTTAAATGCCTGGACTACACATCTTGCTTATATGCTTAAAATGATATAAGCCACCAGATTGGGAATCAGGAAAAATTGTCCCTCCAGGTAGTTGCCAAGAGTCTCTTTGGAGAAGATGAACGTCCTCTGCTATATGCATCACCTGATGCGATCATCTGGGCCACCCACCTCCCCAGTCCTCTACCGCTGTAGCGACCTTGGGCTTTCTTGCCACCACGATCCCTTCTGGTTGATGCCTGTGGCACTAACTTAATTTTTGAGAAGCTGAAAGACTTTAGTCTAAACTCATACTTCTGCCCCTGAGGAGGCAGAGTGGCCTGTGACAGACTGGATGGACCTTTGTAACCTCAATGGCCTGGTTGTAACCTCGATGAAGCTCTGGCTGGTGTTGCATGTGCTAAGGAAGAACCTCTGTGTATCACTTTTTATGCCAATAAAACAGGAAGAATACTATTTCCCATCAGAAGGCTGTTTGGAATGCAAGGTACTTGGCACTGCGGATGGGCTGCATACTTAAATGCTATAGGAATCAGTCCTGCAACATTGATTTTTTGAGGTTGTTTATAACTTGTCCCACTAGGAAAGGCCTGGGCCAGATGGCCTGGCCCAGCAGGTCATTCCTGGTGAAAGCTGGGTTTGTCAAAGGAAATTAAGAGAATTACCTGGACTGTGTTGGATGCCAGTGAGAAGGACTTCTGGACAGCTCTGCAACGGAACAGGGGCACGTTCCAAACCTTGCTGCAAGGATATCCTTGTACCCCAGCCCATCCTAAACTCTCACCTCAAGCATCCCAGCTACAACAGTTCATCGAACCTTTGGGAATCTCACTTATTTAGGCTGCTGCCTGTTACCTCTGGAAGCACAAAGCATTAGGCAGCCTTTGTCCCTTTGGGGACTTCTGCCTTAGCCCCTGCCTCTCCCACCACAACAGCCAGCAGAGGTTTGGGGAGGCTGGGGACTCCTCCTGCTGAGCTCTCATGGGAAGCCCTCCTTTGGGTCTCTGCTGTGCTGCGCACGCAGCCCGCTTAACGTGCTACCAGTGGCTCCCTTTTCGCCACAGCTTTCTTTAATCTTCAAGGGGAATTCTTTCTCATTGCAAAAGAACCTCACACGTTTCTTTTAAACTACCAACTTAATACCTTGCATCTGTATTTGGGTGTTCAGAGAATGAGTCTCAGAAGGTGAGCCAAGGGCTTGGGGGGAAGCCAGTCTGTCTCAGATCCATGCTAATATTGCCTCGCTGTGCTATAGCATTAAAGGGACACCAAGCCTGCATGTTGCACTCATTTGTTTAGGAAATGAGATCTGCCTTGATGTACTTGATACTATTACATTTGCAGCCTAAAAGCTTCCTTGTACTCAGTTATTTCTAATCTGCTCAATTCTCTGGAGTGCATAGCAGCTAAATTGATGGATTCTCTTATCTGGTCTGGCAGGTTTGTTCTAGATACGCTGTGTGTTCAAGAGGTGAGGTCAGCCTGGCTGTATGTTACTTGGCGTTACTGCAGTTTCAGAAGGGACGTGCTATCCACATGTGTGGCCCGGGGTTCAAAGGGGAGGGCTGCCGCTTCCGTAAGCCCTTGGGTGCATAAAGTTTGCAGCCAGTGTGATTGCCAAGGATAAAGTATAGTCCAAGTGGACCGAAGGAGGTTTAAAGAAGGAAAGGGAGCTCCAGGACAAGGTTGGGTGTGAGACTCCTTTTCCCTAACATCATGAAGTCTGATGAATTTTCATGCATTTCTCTTCACAGGAGCCGCAGAGCAGCCGACGCCTGAATAAGGATCATCTCATTGCCTTAGACTGCCGTGGTCCCAAGCTGTCCTTGAGGCTGAGGTAGTAGATTGAATAGTTGTGGAGTCCGATCCTCCCTTTGAGCTAACTATACAATCTACTGTCTTTCCTAAGGAGACAGTCAGGTCTTCAGTTCTCGTCATCTATTCCTACACCAAGCATGGAGGCAGGTGGCACAAGTAAGGCAAAGCCAGTGATACGGCCATGAATCAGGCGAGACCTCTGTACTGCTCTGTGGAGGTGAGGTAGTAGGTTGTATAGTTTGGTGGGAGGGATTTTATCCCATTTCAGGTGATAACTATACAGTCTATTGCCTTCCTTAAAGAGCAGCAAAACCACCAGAGGACTGGCTTAGCCACAGAGCTCTCAACGCATCACTTCTTCCTGTTGAAGATCTCAAAACACACCAGCACGTTGCTGAACAACTCAGTGGCTCTTCTCTTATAGCATCCAGGATTGCATTCTTCCAGGGACTGCCCTGTATCTCAGTCAAATGAGCATGGAGCCACCTACTTAGAGAAAATCTACCTCTGTTTAATGGGTGCAAGAGAAACAATGAAATGAGTTGGTGCATCACCTCCTGCTGTTCAGTTCTCTTTTTTTTGCAGGAGATGGGCTCAAGTTGTAGAGGGTTTAAGTGTGCTGTTCTTTTCTGGTCTGTCCTCGAGTCTGGAGGGGAGTGGATACTTTGGTACAAAGAGGATACATCCAAGCTTGTGATTTAAGTTTTTTGCACCTAATTCTGAAGTTTAGGTTGAGAACTAGATCCAAAAGCAAGCTTAGCCTGTGGACTCAAAGCCCTGAGAGCTGATCGGGTTTGGCTGCTTGGCCCCTGCTCAGAAAGCGCATTCTGTTTTGGACAAGTTCCCAGCTCTCCCATAGGATAGAGTCAGAGGGTGGTTCTTTCTGATTTGATAATCCTATCAACCTAACTCACTTATATGCAAACCCTGGCGAGGAGATTAGGGCTCCTGGGTATTTACATAGAATAAGCGAACGATTCATACTAACACCCTGTCCTAGTGGGGAGACAGGTAAGGAAGAGATGTGAGCCAAAGGGAGCAAGTCCTAATCCTTCTGGGTTCTCCCAGGCAGGTTGCACTGTCATCTGGCAACAGACATATGAGAAGACAGCAAGCTTCAGAGCTCTGGCACTTGCCAAGGGACAGGGAATTGTTATTTCTTCTCTTTCTTAGGAGCAGATGGGACTATCCCTCTGACATATTCCAAAATAAGTAGGATCAAGACCATGAGTGGAGCTGTAACACGATCAGGGCTGCATCCGTTCTTCAGGACTGAGGACACCTCAGGCCATTATCACTGCCATCTCACTGTCAGGGAAACGCGTGAGATCTGAGACATCAGGGAGCGAGGGCAAGCAGAGGACATCTTCTCAGATGAAGTGGGAGGAAGAGAGCTGCAAAAAGAAATTGGAGCCCTCAAATTTCAGCCTGAGCAAACGCACAGGGAGACCCAGAGCTGACTGCTTGGGCCATGGGACTCCCCAAAATGAAGCAGCTTGTTTAAGGCTCCTCTGCTTCTTGGGATGGGGTGTAGCTCCAGTGAGGCTGGGATGTGACTTCCTCAGGCTGGGCAACAGCTGGTGGGTGGGGATGCCACAGTGTCTAGCGGCGAAGGAATGCAGTCCTCTCTCCATAAATCTGGCTCTTCAGCAGTCCTGGCAACTTGCTGTGCAAAACTACAGCTTGGTCCTCTACGATGCATTATTATCCTCTAGCTGCTTGCTCAGGGGCAGGACTCCTACCCACAAATTGCTTGGAAGGTACGAAAATAGCACCATGAGCATGGGAACAGAGCGGCATATCCACTTCATATTTAAGAGGTATCCCCTAGAAAAGAACTGATCCGGTGTGTCCCGAATGACTTCAGTTCAGTCCCCCTCCATTGCATTGATGTTAACGCAGAGACTCGCAAGCAGTGAAACCGTGTGAGCGGGAAGTCATGAATAAAATATTACAGGAGATATTATCTTGTGAAAATAAACTTGTTTTGACTTTATTAAAAGTGTCTTTTTACTGCCTTGAAGAGAGCTTGGCTGGTGAATTGGGACCTCTAGAGGGGTGGCTGGTGTTCCTGACTGTGTGTGACTGACCAAATTGTCCGTTTGACCAAAATCCTGAGCGTGAAAGGGAAGCCACAGCCAGGATATGATGAGGATGTGGGGCAAATTGGGTTGGCCGAGCAGCTGAGACCATCTGCTTTGGCTGTTGCCAGGTGCATTCCTGTGCCAACCTGAATCCTATCATGAAGCCCAAACTTGCTTCCTCACCCTCAGGCAGCTCAAGGGCTGCAGCTTGGGCTTCTCTCTGCCTTGGATAGTCCTTGCTATAAGCATGTTTATAACTCTGATACCAGCAACAGGAGAACACAGAGACTTCCAGGCTCCACTAACCTATCGTCTTGTCTCTGATAAATCACAACTAGGGCTCAGAAACCTGCCAAGGTAATATTTACTTTCTGTAATGCTTCCTGGTATATGGGAAAGGGCAGCCTTTGCCTAGGAGGAGGCTTAGGTTGTCCAAGCTTGTAACTGTGGAGATTTGGAACACTCAGCTAACTCACTGGCCAGGATGCAGGGCAGCAATGTCACCACTGGCCTCAATGGCAAGGAGGGCCAGGCACCCTCTTTTAGCAAAAAGCAGCCAGGAAACAACAGGGAAAAAGGTGGGTCCCCACCGGCACCCCTGGGGACGCTTCAGAACAAGAGTGCTTTCAGCCCAAATACTCAGAGGGAATACTGGGCAGCTGACTGGACCTACCAGCAGCATGGCCCCAACTGCAAATCCCCGGGGATGGTGTACACGCTTGCCCCAACCCTTCTAACTCACCATGTTCAGAGGAGCTTCAGAAGCACGAAGCAAGTGACCTCTTGCTCAACCTGCAGCGGGTACATCCCTCTCCCTGCTGGGAAACAGGACTCCAGGTTGCAGGGGAGAACCAAGCGGGTGGAGTTATTGCAGCAACCAAGCCTTATAAACACCACAATCCCATGATTTTAACCCAATTGACCACAGCAGATGGTTAAATGCCTCCTCCCACCACACTATGGGGCTGCCAGGACCCAGCAGCATCTTTGCTAGGGTCTTGGCTCTGGTTCCCCTCCCAGGAGTTGCCTGCCATCTCACCACCATGCCAGAGCATCCATCCTTCATGCCAACCCCAGAAGTGGAGTGGAAATGCTGCAAAAGTCTCCACTGAATGTTTTGTGTCCTCCCCTGCGCGCCAGACCCTGCCCCTGCCATGCGGTCACCTTCCCTAACCCCCGCCCAGATTTAGGATTAATCCAACCCAACCCAAATGCCCGTGCTGGCAGGGCTCAGCCCCGCTGTCCTGGGGTGCAGGGGGAGGAGGAAAGGAGATTTGCTTTCTGGTTTTGTATTTTCTGTTACAGGGAACTCTATAAATAGCTCCTTGCACAACTATGTGTCTCCAGAGGTCAAAACCTTAAGGAAAACAAAACTCAAAGTTTTTTTGAAGGTTTACTAGCCCCAAAATAATGATAAAATATTTAAATCCTATAATCATTTTGATGGGTTTCTGCTAGCGCTGTTAATCAGCAGCACCGTTGCTCCCAGCTCCACAATGGCTCTCAGCAGGGTGGAGGATCCAGTGTTGCAAAAAATCAGGCGTTGACCAAATGCCCTGACTTTGCTGGGAGGAAAAATGCTTTTCTGCTCATTTTATTGTTTATAGGGAATTAATGTTACAGTCTCCTTCACCCAGATGCAAAAACAGTCACGGTCCTGAAATGCTCTCCCAGCTCCATCCCTTACAACAGGCGGACAACAGCCGCTCTGCCTGTATTTCCATCATCTGTCCCTAACCCAAGGCTGGATTTTTTTTCCCCGAAAGCAGCTCGGCAGCGGGAGCTCAGCCTGCAATGAGAGCCTACAGCAGCCATGGCACCTGGGCGGGAGGTTATTTTTAATCTGATTCTTAACTACGTCTGATGCTCGCGATTAAATAAAGCACTAAACTCTCTGTAGGGTTCTGCGTAGCGAGTTCAGAGCTGCCCAGTTCTCTGCGGTATCTCTCCCACTGCCATCTGCCGGTCACCGGTTAGCTGGGTGACCGTGACCTAAAAAAACCCCGCAGGCAGCTGGTTTCCTGCAGGAGAGCTGGTGCTGCTGGGCTCCTGCAGCAGGATTTCAGGGAGAAGGGAAACCGCAGAGCCGCAGGGCAGCCTCGCCAGGCGGAGCAGGGGCAGAAGGATGGGGAAAAGCAAAAAGCAAAGGTTCAGTCCCGGTGTGGCTCCCCTAATGCGAGTTTAAGCCTCGCGAGGCCCTTTCTCCCTGTGCTGCTCACAGCTGGGTGATGCTCTGCAGTGAAAATGCTGCAGAAACACAGGATCTGGGGACACGCGCTTGCATTAAACTTCTTTCTTTGCTGCGAAGATGAAAAAAGTGTGTGGTTGGGGGAGACGGGGGGGGAGAAGCTGGCTGCTGGGTCTCTCTCAGGGAAGCAGAAGTGCTCCAGCCCCATTTTTGATCTCTTTTTTTTTTTCCTCTGAGCTCTCTTCCTCTTGCTTTCCTTGCCCAAAAATTCCTGGTGGGGACACATTTTTGCTTTGCGCTCAGCTGGGTGCTCGGGGAATATTCCCTACGTCATCCTCAACCTCCTCCTTCTGCTGCTTTCACACAGGCTTAAAAACATTACGTCGTGACCTTGCAAAAACCAGTACCCGGATGCTTTTGGAAAGCCAAAAAAAAAAAAAACCCCTTCAGCAACCCCAGAAGCCACATTGTCTTTTAGCAATTCCACCTAAGGACACAATCAAGAGCATTTTACAGATAGAATACGCAGGGCCCCGGCCTCCAGACCCCCCTGCGAGACACCGCACGCCCCACAACAGACTTTCACAACAGGATTTATTCAGTGCATGCTCTGGGGATGCACAGGACACAGCATCGCGGGGGAGGACACACATATTGGCCTTCAGCTCATTCTCCACCTCATCTGTTTAAGAAACCAAAGGATGCTACACCCAGAGAAGGGACTGTATCTCCTAGTCCCTTCCACTGATCTGCAAAGCTTGTCATATATTTAACACACCTTTTTGGGAATCCTCAGGTGAGGGGAGCAGAGACATGAGGGAATAAAACACACAGTGTCCCAGACAACGAAAGTGGTCTTCCAACAAGTCCTGGAACCACCAGTAACCTCTAACATCATTCACTTGGCTCTCTTGAGCTCAATTTGTACCAGCACACATGGTGACCTGTTTCTGCTGGACCAGGTTCCGCCACACGCAAAATATGTGTCAACCGGGATCTGTATCTAAATTCAAATACACTTAAGTTATGCAAAGAAGGAAGCCATGCAGAAGAAAGCTGTACGGAGGAGCCAGTAACTCCTCTTTAGCGCTGAAGGTTTTTCTTCTGTGCATGCACACATGTACAGGCACAGGCGTAAAATAAAGTCATGGCAATG
This sequence comes from Burhinus bistriatus, assembly GCA_013397275.1. Lineage (NCBI taxonomy): Eukaryota > Metazoa > Chordata > Aves > Charadriiformes > Burhinidae > Burhinus > Burhinus bistriatus. The sequence continues at coordinate 91,984 of VYXH01008928.1, forward strand.
GACTAACTGTGGAATGGGGACATGCGGCAGAGAGCAGAAGGGAGGAAGGGTTGCAGAGGTGGGAGGAGGAGAAAGGACTACATCTGGGTAGCACTGGCCATAGCTGTACCAGAGCCAGGAAGGGAACAGAAATCCTCTCCTGTGGAAAAAGAAAATAAAAAACGCCACTCTTTTTGGACGAGGGAAGAGATGAAACTTCTCCAAAACTGAGACAAACATACACATCGGGAGGAGAAAAGCGCATTTCTGTTGGAAACTCATCCTGACAAACACCAAACCCAACTGCCATGTCTCATCTACAGACAAACACCAAAACCAATGACCATGTCTCAACGCCACTCAGATTTCCAAGTCATTCTGCTTTCCCTGGGGACACGGTGTGGCAGGGCCTGCCAGCTACACAGGTGGGTGGGACAGCTCATCATTTCCAGTTTGGAAACAGACCAGAAACCCAGGCTGGCTGGGAAGAAAGGAGAAGCATCGAAGGTCACCAGCATTATGGCAGAGACCCTTCTACCCTTGGGTCTCCTCAAGAGGGGACCAAGTTCCCATGGGACTGCCAGCTGCCCTTGGCTCGTTGGGGTTAGAGCAGATAGGGCAGTGTAAGAAGAGAGCATGTCAACCTGAATTGTCCACGGTGTCTCCCAAGTCTACCAGGGTGGTGGAAAAAAATAATGCTGAAGAAAGCCTTGGTGACTGATGCAGGGACAGCTGAGAAAGACCATTCAAAGCAGAAGGCCCACCAGGATGACACTGGGTAGGAGGAAGAGTGAAAGCCCCAAGCAGGTACTGGGGGCTCCAGCTGTGGGCTGATCCATGCTTGTCTGCTCTGAGTTTGTCTCCAGTTCTTCAGTGTCCAGTGCACCTGCTGGCAGAAAAGAAGGAAACGTGGAGTTAGAGGGGAAGATCGGGGCAAAAGAGACACTCCCACTCATGCAGGTCCATCAGTGACGTGCACCAAGACACCATGAGGTGTGAGGCAGCAGTTCACCAAACCAGTGAAGGCATGACACAGCTGGTGGGTTAGTGGGGAGCAGGCTGTAAACAAAACCATGCTTCATGAATGAGACATCCAACTGGCCCCTTTCAGTGTTAGAGGAAAGAGTGAGGAAAAGGGTTGGTGCCACATATGAGAGGAGGATCCAGAGGACCAGTTTGATACTGGTTCCTCCCAAGCGCTCTCCATGCTGCTTGGGGATCACTGAACGTCTGAGTGTCCATGCCAGGACAGACTCCACAATTACCTTACCTGAGAGGGAGGTCTGGAAAGCAGGGCTCTGCCCTTTTTTTTCTTTGGAAGATGATGTTAAACGCAAGAAGGTGGGCTCTTCAGGGCTGAAGACCACTGACTTTGAGGGGGTTATGACCTCAGCTTTATGGAAACCTAACTTGATCTCTGGAACAATTTGGCTGGGGAATGCAGGTGGACTGGAAAAAGCTGATGCCTCTTTCCCATCCTCTTTGCCACCTTTATTTGTTTCTGGGACTGATTTGGCGCTGAAGGCTGTGCCCATGCTTTCTAATAAGGCCGGATCCTCTGTAGTTAAGGGGCTAACAGGCTCTCCATTATCTACTTCTGCTTCTGCAGATACTTTATAATCCAGGTCTAACGTGGGGTCAAAGGAAAGAGTTAGCCCAGTGGCCTCAGTAGGATCAGGTCTTTCTGTTTCAGTGGGTTCTGGCTTTGTGGTTGTGGCAGTTTTCAGTTGTGTCTTTGCTGTTGTGATAGGTGCTGGGGTTGTAGTGGTGAGTTTTGGCTTCGCTGATATTGTAGCAGCAGGTGTTGGCTTGGCAGTAGTAGTGGTAGATATTGGTGTGGTGGGTGTTGGCTTGGCTGTAGCAGGTTTTGGCTTAGCCACAGTTGTGGTGGGTTTTGGTGTGGTGGGTTTTGGCTTGGCCACAGGTGTGGTGGGTGTTGGCTTGGCCGTAGCTGTGGTGGGGTTTGGGGTGGTGGGTGGTGGGTTGGG
>VYXH01008928.1:94812-112729 GCA_013397275.1 Burhinus bistriatus
TGTGGTTCTGAACGTGGTTGTGGGTGATGGCTTGGCTGTGGTGGGCACTGGTGTTGTGGGTGATGGCTTGGCTGTGGTTGTGGGTTTTGGCATGGCTGTGGTTGGAGTGGATGGGCTTGCCTTTGTTGTCACAGAGGCTGGAGTGGTCTCTTCTACAGTGGGTTCTGGTAAGAGACGAAAAGTGCCATGGGTTAGGGCTGGGGTCAGCTGACCTCAATGGATTCCCTGCACTGAGCAGTGCCAGCAGAAATCAGCAGGGGCGTGAAGCAGCAGCTGACCCCTCTGGGGTCACTCTGGGCCATCCCCCACTTGGGAGTTCCCAACCTGGAGACATCTCATCTGCCTCACACAACCTCCTGCCTCTTGAGGGGCATCCTTATGGGGCAAAAATTGCTGGTTAAGCGGGTACGAAGTCCTTGTCCGATCCTTCTTATCTTGAGGCAGTTGACCTCTCTTAGGGACTGCCATCGCACCTTATGTCTCATGGTCCAGCCCTGGAACTGCTGGTCCGGGGTTTCCTGATAGCTCCAGGAGGGTTCAGAGCTTGGACCCCAACCCAGGGGTCTGAGTCCCACTAGCCTGTCAAGGGACACGCGCCGCTTCGCTTCACTTACCACACAAGGAGTTGACACAGACTCTGCCCTCAGGACACTGCGAGCACGAAGGTCCTTCCTTGTATGGCTTTCGGCCTTTCATATTACCTCTGGAAGCAGAAGACACCAAGAAAAAGAAGGTGTGAGGAGAGGGGGAAACACCCATCCCAAAGAGGGGGTCTGATTCAACTGGAATATCCCAGCCCAGGCAAAACTCAGGATTAATGTAAAAACTAGGTCTTGGTCTCCTGCCACAGACTGTCAAGGCTGTTTACTTAACAGCCTGACTCCAAGGCTGGCAAAACCAGGGGAGACAGCTCCATGGACCAGATCCTTCACCACCCCTTAGAATAGGGCAGTCAATGGGCATTTGGACAGGTGATTTCATCTCCCTTCTGCTCAAGACCCCTAAGAACGTCTGCAGCAACTGGCCGCTCCTGTTGGTCTCACCAGCTCCAAGCAAGTGGTCCCCAACGTTAGTCCCAGGGCTTTGCAAGTGGGCACCCACCTCTCCTCACATATCCAACTCTTTCTGCTGGTGCAAACGTGCTTCTCCACCCCAGGCGACCACTGCTGCTGGCGGGGAAGAGCAAGGCACAGAGCAGGGAGCTGCCGGTTGTACCCCCAGCATCAGCCTTGGGTGGTTCTCAGGGGGGACCTCCCTCCCCGGGTCTGTGCCAGGAGCTGAACCAGACCTCAGCAATTGCAATCACAGGCAAGGATCACCAGACAACCCTTCCTTCCTTTGTGACCAACCCAAGATAACAAAGGCCTTTCTTGGAATTGCTTTGCTTTTATTTCTGAACAAGGCCAAATCCTGCTCTGCTATTAGGACCAAAGGAAGGACATTTCCAGCACAGAAACCCTGTCAAGATGCACCAAGCCATGTGAGGCACGGGACTTACGGGGGATAATAGTTGCAAACAAGCAGGTACATGTCCTCTGTTTCGATTCCATCGATCTTCTCACAAAACTTCGCCCCGCAGCCGATCTGATGCGTGCTTGCCCAGACCACCTAAGGCAAAGACCAGGGGTGAAGGTGAGGTGGATTGGGTGAAGGCAGGTGCCCTGTTGGCAACCTGGCCCCTGGCCTTGAAGGCTGCTCTGTCACTACACCATGTCCCCCTCATCTCTTGATGCGTGCCACATCCCCACGTTGCTTTAGCATTTAGGATCCTGCCCCTTCCCCCTGTCTGGACCACCTTCCCAACCTGAGGCTGCAGCCCACTTATCCAAGTGCCACAGCTTTCCTACCACATAGTCCACCCGGGCAGAGCATCACCATCTCTGCTTTGGTTCTGCAACCCTCCATACATCCAGACTCGTATTTACCATCAACATCTCTGCTCCTCCTTGCTCCCACCCAAGCTATGAAGAAACGCTGAGACCTCGTATCTCTGCCTAAGACAAGCTGGCACCCAGCTCTGCTGAGCAGCCAAAAAAGGGCTGCGGATCTTGTTTAAAAGAGGTCTTCTCCAAAAAGGCTGGTCATGGCTGGGACCATGCCCAGGTCCTCCTGTATCATTGTGATTCCTGCCTGGTTCCCCATGCGTTTGCAAAGACTCTGGGAGGAGCTGGGGCTACAGCTCCTTTCCCAACAACGCCATCCCTCCGCCCCACCAGCTCAGTACCTGGGTGTAGTGGCCACACATCTGCCCAGGGACACACGTGGAAGTCGTCAGGTTGTAGTATTTCTCCTCCCCGTTCCAGTCTTCCACTGCGAATTCCAGGTCCAGGGTTGGGGCCATAGCGAAGAGGTTTTCCCCTCGTCGGCCCCTCTCTTTGTTGTGGTCCCAGATGCACTTCTCTGCGTAGGCTTGAGCAAAGGCCTCCAGTTCCGTGTCCCAGCTCTGGAAGGAGCTTGGTGTCAGCATACAGAGAGGGACGCTGGGCTCTCCGACATACAAACACATACCAAGGAGCCCTGGGCTCTCTGGCCACAATTTCCCCATTCATGCATAAAATTCCTACCCAATACGTGGGTATCTCTGAGTGTTCTCTGAGAAGTCCTCAGGAGAGGGGAGCTCCACAGCTAGTCCCAGCACAAACCAAATCTTAGCTTATAGGTCAAACAGGGGAAGGGCAGTGCATCAGCATGACTCTCACAACCTTGCCTGGAGCGTCTCTAACATCATCATGGAGCATCCTCAACTCAGCGCGAGAAAAACTGTGAAGTTGGATGGAGGAAGGGAGGAAACTCACCTTGGGTTACACAGGAGGGGGCCTGGGGACATCCTGCTTTGGCCAGGATGGGGATGGGAGGAGAGCAGGACACATCTCCCCTAGCAGCTGCACAGAGCCTGGGAGCACACGCTCCTGGGAAACATCATCTGTTCGCCTGGATCTGAGACCCGGCCAGCCGGCCGCCTGCCAAGAGCCCCCTCCAGAGCAGCAGTGGCCCCACCGCCAGCTGAGCCCACCAGCCCACGGTCCCCCACCGGCCACACTGATATGCAGGAGGAGGAGGAGGAGGAGAGATTTTCTCACAGGAAGGTATACGGGGAACCCTTCGCTGCAGCTGTTTGGACCGTCCTCGCGCCATTTGATGGAGACAGCAGCTTTGCTTCTGCAGTGGGCTGGAAAGCAGCCCAGCAAATGACGGGTCCTAAGGTGGGACCTTCCCAAACAGAGCAAGGACTGGATACAAAGGGGGACAGAGCATGGCCCTGATGCAGGACATGTCACCTTCGGGGTGTTGAGGGGATGTGGACAGGTCCCCGAGCAGCAGCGCTAAAGGACCAGGGGGGAAGGAAACACCGAAATATCTGGATGGGGGCACAGAACGTTGGTTGACCTCCCACGGTGGCCCCAAGCCAGGCTGAGAGCGATGGCTGGAAACCCAGTTTGGGGAGCGCACACCCCTCTCCCTCTGGCACAGAGCCGGGCTCTGTTAACAGGGACTCGCACCTGCAGGATTTGCCTCATTAAAAAAGAAAAGTGGCTTTAGGCTATGTATCCCCCCTGCCATCGCCTAAGTATTTCCACAGCAACCAGATCCATGTCCCAAACAGAAGCGCAGGGTGACCTCAGCCGGGCACGGTGCCACGGCAGCAGGTGAACTCGGAGGCAAAGACAGCCCCAAGAAAACATCCCAGGAGGGAGGCGAGGACGGCGCTCTCATGGAAAACCTCTACCAAGAAATTGTCAGGGCTGCTGTAAGCTAAACATTTGTTGTGCTTCAAAAAAAAAAAAAAAAAAAAAAAAACCTTTGGTCCGGGTTGTGGNCAAGCCAGCATTGTCTAAAAAAAAAAAAAAAAAAAAAAAAAAGCCTTTGGCTCCGGATTGTGAGCGGGTCTGCTATGTTTAAGCAGAAATAAAGCAACGCTGCGGCAGGGAGCATCTCGAAGCACGCGATCTGCAATCAAAGCTCCCTCCCGGCAGAAGCAGCAGTCACCGGTTCAGAATTGCCGCTGGCTTAAGGACCTCGAGAGATTGCTTCCCTCAGGCTTTCTCGAAGACTTTAGCTCCGAATCCCTTATTCTCCAACTTTTCCGTGCCTTGCTCTGGTGGGTGTCCATGGGATCATGGTGCTCAGGGTTCTGGCTCTGTCCCCTTTGAGTTTGAAGTCCCCAGTCAGACCTCCTATGCCTGAATTTACTTTTTTGCTTCGTTTGCTCCGTAAGCTCCCATTTACCAGCCCGCAAAGGTTTAATTCAGCCCGGGCAACTTTTTGGGCCAGAGGTGTCTCCTCCAAGCACATTGTGACCGAAAGAGCAAAGCACTCCAACTATCCATGATAAACAGTTGTCCTCCTCCTCCTCCTCCACGCATGTTGTAAACAGTGAGAAAAATCACATGTGGTGCAAGATGAAATGTGATAGCCAAATTTTAATCAAATCAAGGGTCCAAATAAGACGAAAAGCAGCACCAACTCGAAAGCTTTTTTTTTTTCTGCCACTGCAGCTCCATGTGATGGTGGGCACCTGACTCAGTTTCCCCAGGCAAAATGGGGGTCCCTCACCTCCAAGACAGCGACATGCGAGACATGGTGGGCATCAGGAGCATGATGGAAAGCCCCAGTAACTGAATGCCCTGGTTGTCACGTTTGAAGTTGACGCTCCCTCCTATAGATAAAAGCCCATCCACCTGCACAGGCAAATGCCCCACGCAGCAGGATTGCCCCTCCAGCCTCATGGCAATGCCTCACCTGCCTTTCCTCCCCATCACGAGGAGCTCTGGTGGGCACTCCTGAGAGCGAGAGCTGCATCGCTCTCACACAGAGCATCAGGGGACTCGGATCACACTGAGGAACTTCCACAAACTATCAAAGGCAACTCTATAGGTGAAAGGAAACTCATCTTTTTAGAGGCAATTTAGGGAACCTTTCCATTGATACCTAGTTGTGACCCTACAGAAGAATTGGTCCGTCTCCTCTAAAGAAAACCCTGATTCCTCCTAGCACGAAGATTGAGGCTTGCACTACACAAACACCCTCTGACATTCCCCTGCAATAAAAGCCACTTACCATCTTCAGCATATCCATAGCAGGAGGAGAGACCTGAGAGCGGTATTTATTATGTCCATCCAAGATTATCTTCTTTTCTTCATCACTCAGAGTCCAGCCCAGCTCCACCGCTGTGAGCAACAGCAAAACGGGAGGAAGACCTAAGCTCAGCATCGTGCAGCCAGCTTCTGCTCTTAGCAGCCCACGGTTCTGGCAGTCAGATTTAAAGCACCTCCCAAAAGCAAGGAACACCCAACAGCTTGAAGACTGGGGAGGAAATGTGTTTCTTTATTAGAGCAGAGTTGCAGAGCCACACGGTACACACCCATCTCGCATATCGGCCTTGATGGAGAAGCAGCAGTATGGCCGGTGCCAACGAGTGCACAGGGTCCGCTCCTCGAGACAGACCCTGTGCCTGATGCGTAATCCCTGGATTGGCATTTTCATCCAAGCTTCTGCTGCTCCAAACCTCAGACATCGCCTCAGCCCCCAGTTACGGGCTCTCTCTTCTAGCTCCTGTCCCTTTTCTCCTAAACCGTAATAATAATAATAATCCCTAAGCAACCAGCAAAGCCCTGTTTTACACCAGGGTCCTCCTCCCCTGTCCCTGGAATGCAGCTACGTCTAGAAACGAAGGCAACAAGATGCAACTGCTGAGAACAGTTTGCAGCGTAGTAACTCCCCAGCTGGGAACCAGAGCCCACGTCGTCCAGCCCCATGTCTGTGCACTGGCCCTGCTGGGGGGAAAGCAGAGGGCAGCTGGGGAATGACCCCCCGCCAGGGCTGCCCCAGCCTCCTGGGAAGGGGGGGTAAGCAGAGGGATGACACCCCCTTCCCTGGGCCAGCAGGAGAAGGGTGAGCAGGAGAGGAAGGACAGGATACAGTGATGAAATTGCCCCCAAAAAAGGGAGTTGAGAGTCTGTAGCTGCCTTCAGGGCTGGCTGGAATTACCAGCCATTAGCTCTGCTGGGACAGGCTGTGCTCCGTCCCCAGACAGACACATGGAGGGCTCAACATCAGGTGTCCCCAGTTGCCCACCATGGAAACTGCCTGGCAGAGACCCTCCAGCCTGCCTGCAGCCTCTTCCTCCCCATCTGAGATTGTGCAACTGCCCCGGCTCTGCTCCAGGAGCTGCCTTTGGGGATCGCAGGCTATTAGAGAGGATCAGCAGGTGGGCAGCTCTGGCTAGCACAGCCAAGTTAATCACACACTGGCGGCTCTGCCTCCCCCTCTCCCCTCCCGGCTCCCCAGGCAATGCTTTGCCATTTTTCCTTTTGCTTTGGACCATGCTGATCACCACTCTTACCACAATAGTTCTACTGCCCCCTAAATCTCTTACCTCTGCATATTACCTTTTCCTTCATTAGGTCCAGGGTCTACCGTACTCTCAATAGTACAATTTCTGCAAGCAGGGTCTGAGGCTAACATCTCAACAGGCCATCTTCAACTCATCTGGTCAAACCAGAAGTTCCCACTTATTGCCAAGGTCTGGAATCTGGGTCAAGGCAAACCTGTCTTCATCATGAGACACCTCAAAAGCTCTGCTGCTGCCTCTCCAGAGACCTGGAGAAACAACTAGAAAGGAACAGCACTGGCTCCAACTCCTGTTGGCCAGCTGGCAATGGCCTGACTTAAGAGGAACAAGGCAGTGCTGAGAAGACCCCACCACACATACTGCTCTCTGCAAACGTGACATGGAGATGAAGGATCAAGCTCCACGTAGCCCCTGGCACTGCAGCATCCTGACTAAGCCTCGCAGGAGATAGTGCAGCAACAAGGATTAAGGAAAATGGGACACACAGTGCTCGTGGGGAAGAGAAAACCACCCTGGAGGAGTCACAACTGGGGCACGTGGCTCGTGGGGAAACGTGAGCAACAGCCGATGCGTTTGGCAAGGTCAGAAGTGGCTGCTGGCAAAGGGGGCAGCAAGGCCATTTCTCAACTCCCCAACCTGCCCCGACGGCTCTTTCTGGAGCCAACGTCTGAAGCATCGAGATTAACAGCGCAAGGTCCAAGCCCCACCCTGGAGCTGACAAGCTCTTGTCCAGCCGGCATTAGGTAAGCGCATGAGGAATGTGGCTTTCCTTCTGCTCACTCAAGGAACAGCCTGTCCACACACCCCTGGGGACCCAGCACAGGAGACAGGAGCCACACGCCAACACCTGACAGGGTGTGCCGGGTCCAGCTCCACAAAGGCACAACTCTGCACTGCGGAAGGGAGGAAGCCCAGTTTTCTACTGACTCACGTCTTGAGGGTCTTCAGCACGGTTCCTCTGGTGTCTAACAAGGCTAACGCATTGTCTCGGGAGTAGCGGGATCTTTCTCTCCTCTATTTGCCTGTTTTTACAAACTCTGGAGGAGCCCATCATCTTCTACCCCTCAAGGTTTGGCTGAAATAAGCTGAATTGCAAAGGACAGACAGAGACTGTCATTAGGAAGAAAGGAGGGACAGGCAGAGCTGTTGCATCCACTTTGTTTAGGGAGCCAGGCTAAAACCAACAAAACATTTCCTGAAGTGTTTCTTTTGACATTTTCCAAACAAAAATGTTCCAACTTTTCCCTTAAAATGACACTTCCACTTAGAAAAAGTGCTCTGAAAAGGGTTAGATAACCCCTCAACGGCTGACATGCAACACGAAAAGAAAATAAATCAGGAAAGGGGAAAAGGTGCATTAACACTTGAATTTAATTGCAAAAAGTAAAAACTTTTTTTATTCTTCTTACATACAAATCTCATTTATTTACACACTTTACAGGCTTTTTCCAAGTATTTACAAAGTTTGCAATATATTAAATTATGACCATCCATAAAATTCTGCATTAAGTGCATATTTACATTCTTTTTTTTTTAATCCACCACTGAATTTATAGTGTTCAGCATTGAAACAGTCTTTATGCATATATAGCTTTACCTCCCAGCACCCCTGAGCCTTTATAACATGCCTCCCCTCCCCGTAGACAAAGAGATAATGACAAAAATAAATCACCTGTCATTTGCTTGAATCTCCAAAGCAAAGGGGAAGTCCAGCATCTCCCTTGTTTAAGCTCAGCAGGACAGTAAATCTATCCTTTACAAGGAGGAGTTTCCTGAAGAGGAGAATATATAGTCCTACATATAAAATTTAGGAAGAGGAGAACGTTTGGTTTGCAGGAAGCAAAAGCTCTCTGTGCACCCACTGAAATGGCCTCACCCCGGAAAGTGCTTGGTTCCCTTGGGGGCCACAGGGCTGAACACGGACCACCGAGCCTGGGATTGGGCAGATCCTGCAAACTTCCCTCCCTGGAGTAGCATTACTGGTGTGAACGTGGGGGTTTAAAGGCAGGAGGGATCACCTTTCTGAGATGCTGGTGTTCATTGAGCTCACATCTCTAATAACAAGATGCTCTCCTGCTTCCCACCTCCTCTCACTCTGGGTGTTCCCACACTGCGAGCAGCACTAGCTGTGGAAGGGTGTGCAAGGCTTGCTGCTAGAAAGCCAGGGAGGCCAGCCACCAGACAAGGGAGGTGCTTTGATCCAGCCCAATAAAACCAGCTTCTCTGCCAGACCATTACAGCAAGAGGACTAACGGGAGAAGCTAAAGGCCCAAATTCCCAAGAAACCCGACCCTAGAAAGCTCTCCAGGGTTTTGCAAAGGGAGTTTGAGGCTGGGATCTGCAGAGCCACCTTAGGGGAATTTGTGTGCGCAATGCCAGTGGGGGGGGGGCAGAAAGAAGAAAGAAAAAAAAAAAAAAGAATCAATAGAAACCAGCAGCTTGGCTCCCGTAGGGGATGCCAATTTCCTGGTACTGAAGTACATAATAATACTCCTTTCTCCTCCTTTCAGTAACCTGAGTTCAGGACTGACTGAGAGCAACGGGCAATGACCCCTGCTTTTGGAAACCAGCTTTAAACCATGATCCTCTTGCCCAGCTGATGGGTGACAGCCCATCTTTCTAGCCTGACAAGGAAATGACCCCTCTGCGTCTCTGCCCACAGGGCTTTCCGGTAGCACCGATTTCTGTGCCTCGCTGGTGTGATTTCAGGGCAGCTTTGCAGCCTCCGGGACATTGGGTGAGTAGGAGTCCATCTCCCAGCTCACAGGCAGAGAGCTCTGAAGCATGCACGTAGATTTTAAAAAGCTGGGACGCACGCAGTGACCAGGCACCCCTCTGAGCTGGGCAGGATGGGGAGTGGGGGATTGTCCAAACCAGCACATATGCTTGGATATGCACACGTGCCAAAGTGAAGCTAGGGGTGAGGGAGACCACAGTGGGACACACACCCTCTGCGACTCATCCGATCATGGCTGTCCTGCGATGCATCAACAGCTGAGAAAATAGCCACATTCCCCCCAGTCCAGCCTCAGCAGACCACTAGGAGCTGCCAGGCTCTCTCAGGAAGTAACAGCCTCCTGCAGCCACTGCAAAGGCTCAGTGAAGCCAGAGCCCCAGATGAGGAAGCCAACCAGGGCTTGCTTGCACCCATTTGGCCAAGGTGTCAACACCTCCTTTTGGCCATCCTAGTTTTGCCACTTTGGCCTCACCTCTGAGTTTCCCATCCCGGCTCCTTGCCCGTGTTGCAATGCGGAAGGCGTTAGCACTACTTCTCTGGCAGCTGAAGACAGGAGCTGCACTAGAAGCCGTGCTACAGACTGGGACTCTGCACTCAACAGCAACTAGGGCCAAAATCGGCTCTTTATCAGCAGGAGAATTGCCCTCCTGTTTCAGTTTAGCAGCTAATTCCTTACAGCTCTTGGAATAGGAAGAGAAAATACATTGGAAGTTTAAAAACAAATGATGTAAACTCCAAAGGGAGTGAGGTTGGGACATATGCAATATATCGCCTAGACACAGATCTGGAAACTTATGCAGAGACCATAAAGTGCACTTGGAAAGCTGATCTGCAAACAGTCCAGATTCACCATCTTCTGTCCAACCAGCTGCAACTCTTTGCAGAGGGGAGAAGCAATACGTGAGAGTACTTTTGCTAAACAGGCACAAACCTGCCCTAGAACCGCCCCTTTCTCCCCAATCTAAACGGCAACCGCAAATAGATCCATTTTCTGTGATTTTTCCCAAAGGAGCCAGACAGCCATAACGGCTTAAGCGCAACTCACAAAATACAGGCATTTCACAGACACTTGAGAATTGTCTCCGCAGCTCTCTTACAAGTTACATTCAAGGACACTTAGAAGTGACAGCATCACCAAACCACCTGCAATCTCAGCACTAATGGGTCCAGCCGTCTCTCTCCCTATGCATCTCTAACCAAATGCTCTACAGAAATGGATCAGGTACAAAACCAGTAAGAAGTGAAGTAACCTTGTCAGCTTTTGAATTTGACTTGAGAAGCTGCCAAAGTGTAAATAGCAACAGTCACTAACGAGGCCCTAATTCTGCCATCACCAAACTCCTGAATTTCCATGAACTAAGACCCAGGCTTTAAGAGGAGGGAGAGGGGTGGTGTGTGTGTCTTGGCATGTACAAGGTTGCATGTAGTGTCATAAGTGTAAAACACACCCCAAGAATTGTCAATACTAACAGAAGTCTTATTAATCCAATTCCCTTTAATATTTTGCCACAAATTAAATTAGTCCTTTTCTGTCCTGAGAGAGTCAGACTCTCCCCCTTTGGTTCTGCTAGGTCTGGTCCGTGTTGGTCCAGCATCGAGGGCCATGCACACAGACTGACATGGGTGCTGGGGTTGTTCTTACTCATTTACATGAGAAACACAAGGGTTATGCATAGAAGTGTTTGTAGTGTCAAGGCCTCAGACTAAATTCTTTGGAGCAGGAACTCTCCTCTGCCTTATCCTTGTACAGGAGCCAGACGTGGTCATCCCACTTGGCAGCTTTTGTCAGACCCTAATAAGATTAATACCATGTTTGCTCCCATTCTCCTGGTCTTGCTCAAAAACAAAGGTTGGATAGACATTTTTCCAATCTGTCATTTTATGCGTACCTAAAATATTTACAGAGGAAAAGGTTCTCACTCGTGAGAACAGAGTTAACTCACGTTCAAACAAAACCCCTCCCAATTCCATATTAACAAGTGTGAGAGTATGTCCTGAACCGCAGCCCTGGCCTATGAGTTCAGCGTAACACATCTGTAAGTGATCTTCAACAGCAGGATCAGACCCAAAGGATCAGACTTGGAAGGGACCGCAGCATCCGCAGCCTGCAAACACTGAAACCGAGCCTCTCTCAGGGCATTGGGTAAAGCAGTGCTCAAGCAACAGGAAGCATGCGAAGGCAGCTTGGCAAGGACTCAGGAAAAACCAACATTCATTCTGAAGACAGAAGTCCAGGTCTGGAAGAAGTTGGTGCAAATGCCACAGACGAGGAAGCTATCAGATGCTCCCACAGGTACCCTGGCCAGGAACGCAGGCAGCACTGCTCAAAGCAAGGAGTATCGGAAAAATAGTCGTGCAGCCCTGGTGTCTTAGGTGTACAATCAGAAGATGAAACTTGTACAGAGCTGCTCTGCACCCAGCCCCTTCTCCATCCAGAAATACTGCACTCTCAGCACCATCACCACTAAAACTTGCATCAGTATTTTTGTAGGAAAGGAGGTGGAGAAAATAAAAAAAGCACAGTTACTATTTGACTCACTCACAACCTGCTGATAGAGAACCACAGAAGAGTGATCACAAGAAACGAAGAAGAGGCCTGAACAGATTCTTTTGGTACAAGAACAACGCAGTGGGTGAGGGTCTTTGTTCCAAAGCTGCAAGGCTCATCTCAGCCCTGGAGCACGGAACTGAGATTGACTTTACAGGGCACACTACTGAGGCACACAACTATGTATGTGATGGAGAGATGGGGTGGAGTTGGGACGCATCACCAATTCATTCTCTTTATAGAGCTGGCCTGACAAGACAGGCTCAAAGCCTCCTCCTCAGGAGGAATGTACACAGAAATGTCACACACCCCCTCCACTCCCAAACCCCCCAGGAAGTTTCAGAAGTGCCACAATCCACAAAGGACACAAGGTGAATCTCATCCTGAGAAATCCCTCTGTTGTTCCTGGAAAAAACCATTTGCTGCAAACCCAGGGCTTACCTGAGGGGACAGGGAAGGTCATAAATAGCTTGAGCTTCTCCCAAAACACATTTGAGGAAAGGCAAAGAATTACCTCAAGGGTCAGGAAAACAGTCATTTTTAAACACTGTAAACATGCAGGGTGGCAAAGCTGCCCGCACCAGTTGCCCCAGCTCTATCGCTTTCAAGACATTGCCTTGGCTTCAAAGCTGAAAGTCTTCTTGTCCTGGAAACAGCTCTGTTCTCCCACCTCACTGTGCTTAGCTAGCAGCTCCATCGCAAACAACCGCAGGCTCTGTCCCTTTGGCCATGAAGCTCATCGTCCAGTAATCCGTGCTGGCATAACCTTTGGAAGAGGCAATAGAGGCCATATTAGATGAATCCATGTTTAGCGACTGCTCACATTTCCCGTGAGGTGATGTTGGTATGCAGAAGATTTTTGGAAAGACACTGCCCTCAATGACACGCTGGGTTTGTAATACCCGGTAGAGCATTGTGTCTTCTGTAGCCCACACTGCTCAGTTTTCACACTGAGCACCTCATGGTATCCCATCGTTTGTGTTCCAGGCCACAAACTCCCAGTCCAGAATGATTGCTCCTCTGTACTGTGTCAAGCAGGCACACATCAGTTTGGAGGTGGTAATGGCACACACAGAGGTGTTAGACAGAAAAGACCCAGCTGGAAGCAGTCTCCTGACTCCAAGGGATCTCCCAGACCCTGCATGCTATAGCACCAGTACTCACCCAGATCTCCAGCTTCCAGCTCCACTTTGAACATCTCGCAGTGTCCTCTGCACTTCTCCAGAGGTACAACAGTCAGGGTGAGCTGTCCACTTCCAACAGCAAAGAGGCTGTGCAAACTGTAGCTCTAGGATGAGAGACAATTATTTCAAAAGCCTTGCTAGCTTTTCTTGGGTCTGTCTGATCAAACAAGGGGCAAGTCAGTGCCCTGCAGCAAGGTGGGACGGTGCAAACCACAGATTTGCTTCCAACCCCAGTTCCCAGTAGGTCATAGCTGAGGTCAGCTGCATGCAAGGGTCCTCATCCCCTCTTCTGTCCGAGGCAATACAGGCCCCTCCACACCCACAAAACCCGCAAGAAGACAGAGCAGCAGATCAGGCCAGAAGCCTGAAGTGTCACTATCTTCAGTGAAACGTCTCCATGGCAGGTATCTCAGAATGGGTGAGACTTACTGCCAGGAACAGCTCCTAAAATGCAACTCTTAAATGAATTCCTCCCAACTGTACATAAAAAGACTATCCCCTCACGCAGCTACAGAGCAAGGCCAGGACACAAATGTGAATGGAGCTGGGAGACCACATGGGCATCTGTAACTGCTGAGGGAGATGGATGTGGTGTACCACCTGAACGAAACTAGACACAATTTCTGGGTGGTACAGCAACCTTGGGATGCCACAGGGATGGACAGAACTGGTACAATGCTAAACCCTTCTGCCAGTATTGTATCAGCTGAAAATGTCCTGTAAATCCCCCAAAGACTTGGGGGACTGGAGGACAACTCACAGACAAGGAGATAATGTCTCTGGGATGAATTTCTCACCTTATTCCCCAAATCTGGATGGCGGATGAGGAAGCAGCTCTCCAAGGACACTGTCTTGGGGAAGGACAGCAAAGAAGAAGTAGGGAAAAATTCCTGCAGAATTCGAGTTTTATTCACAGATTTGTTCCTAAACAAAACAAACCAACCCATATTAAAGAAATATCATGCAATGACAATGCTTGTATTTAAAAGGCTACTTCCAAGATCAAAGTTCTTCACAAATATTCATGCTTGATAAACAGCCTGCTGATCGACTAGCCCCTAGGAGCAAAATTCGACCTCTCAGCTTCTAAACCTGTGCTCCTTCATATCTTCCTCTTAGTACCTGCAGCAGGACCATGTAAACAGGGAACAAACAGATCATCATGGATGAATGAACTTAATTTCCCTCCCCTCTTCCCTTAAAATGATCTGAGTCATTGGTTGGATCCATTAATTACACAAGATGCAGAGAAGTGGCACTGCATGCAACCATAACTGAAACCACATGGCCAAGGTGGGGGGAAATCCAAGTCTATTCTCTAGGCCAGGGAATGCCTGGAAAAGGCAGGGTGGGGCTTGTTATTTTTACATCTCTGTCTAGTGGCTTGATATGATTAATACTTCTGTGCCCCGATCATCCGTCTACCAGTGCTGCGGCTGAGAAGTGCAGCAAGAAGATCCCATCTAAGCATTAGCCAAAGCACAGACTCCACCATGCCCTTCTCCAAGTCTGCTTGGACACTGCTCCTTTGCTTGTACAAGAGTGCCAGGGAGTCTGCTCCACACCAGGTGGCACCTTCCCACGTTACTTCTCACCCTTCTCCACGTGAAAAGACTTTGCTAAGTCTGCTCTGCTCTGCAGCCTTACAGACCTCCAAATTCTTCCTATGTCTTGTAGCCACACTAAAGGCTTTAGCAAAAACCTGTTAGTTAAGAGAGGGTCAGGATTAGGGTTGGCCATTTTTCCTGCACGAGACCAAACACAAATTGCAGGATCAACAGCTTGCTGTTAATTCTCAGTGTTTTCCTAAAGTCATGGCACCCCTTCTCAGTCAACAGTAATGGTGGAGGATTTCCACTGAGTAGTCAGAGGTGATGAGAAATGTAAACCTCAGGTGATCAGACCACAGCCCAGATGATTAACATATGGCCTGAAGAACAGGACTGAGCAGTCACTGGCATATTTTTGCCTTGTAAGGGGAGCAATATGTGAAGTCCCAGCCACAACACTCCAGTTTTAGTGCAGAAGTCTTCTTCTTGGATCAAATCAGTGCCAGCAGGCAGAGGAGAAGCCTGTAACCTATTCCTGTTCCCCTTCCCTCCAGTTAAAGTGTAACTTGTGAGCTCCTGGTAATTCACATTGGTAAAAAACCTGGGCACCCCTGCCGAAGGGATGTATACATTTATCAAATGTTTTGTCTTTGACTCACCAGGGAAAGAAAAACGGGCAGCTCCACAATTCAGCGGAATTTTCTTCTATTATAACCTCCGCCAGGTCTGAATCCTGTGACTGAAAATGCTTCAGTTCTTCATAGGAGAGATGCTGCCCTGTCTTAAATGACATAAAACAAAGATAAAACCTGGGCACCTGGGGTTCTTTCCCTCTCCTATTTCCATCCTGCCAAAGAACATCCAAAAGTAACAGCTGTTTAGATTGCTAAGTTTCCAACCATAATGATAGTTAATCAGAGGACCAACTTGCTAAGGATGCAGTGAGCTCCTCACCCCCTGACATCTTTAAACTGGGGCTAAACGTCTTTGATATGTTCTACCTCAAACAGCAGCTGGAGTTTGTGGTTGAAAATACTGGGCAGGGGTCTTTGGCTGCTGGTAATCAAGAGTTTGGTCTTATCATCCAGCCTTACATATCCATGCATTACCTTGATTAGAAAAGGCTGAGACCTCTGGAGCTTTTCTGATAGTTCTCCAAAGTCTGTCACTATCTGAAGGCTTTTCACAGCAGAACAGACTGTGCAGTTTGCGGGAAGCGTAGAAGTGTTCTGTCTGCAACCTGCTGCCCACCAGTCCTGGCATTCTTGGGAAGAAACAAGAGAAACGTGTTTAATAAGACCAAAAATGAAACAGAAAGGAGACAGACTCGATGATAAACTCATTCTCTCTAACACAAAACACTGAGATTTCCTTCCAATGGCTGTAAGTTACTCAAAAAGAGCAAGCTTCACCAGGCCAGGGAACTCATCACAGAACATTTCCAGCACAGGCTGAAGATTCTGGAGATATGGCTTGGGGTTGTGAGAAATAGGACAGCTTTATGGAAATCACACTTCTCTGTATATATGAGGCATACAGGCTAAGTTACCCTTTCATTATCACTAGAAGGACGGCAACCACCATATATAGTGCAATTAAATTGAAGCAAGTCCACAAGCAAAAGAGCAATCCAAACATGTTCTCAAGGAGACGCCCAGAAGACAAAAAAAAAAAAATAAAAAATATCCAGGTTGAAAAGAGTAACTCTGTCATGGTTAGCACTGGTGCCATGAACCCTGTTATGACATCCCTGAAATCACTACCTTCCCCTTTACCTCTGTGTAGAAAGATTCTGTCCTGGGTAAAATTTGCCTGGTCTCTGATGTGCAGATGATGCTGGGGAATGTGGGATTTCCCCAAGATGCGCTGCTGCTGTTTTCATCCATCCCATGCATTGACTTGAAGATGAAATGGGAAGAAAAATCCCAGCATGAGGAACCCCTGGACCACACCTATATCCATTTTAAATTCCAGAAATTGCTGTTACACCACAATCAGCTGAACTGGCCTACAATGAATGCTGCATATGTTTACGTCTTCAAAAAAAATCAATTTTTACGGGAAATCATTACTTGATGCCCATATCCTGCCTCCCTCCTCCAACTTAACTGCCCTCCCAGCACAAAAAAGTAAGTAAATGTTAACAGAAGAGACTGTTAAAGCACTGAATGAACAGAACAAGAGCCAATAATGCTGAACGCCCCATGTATTTCTATGCTAAAGGATCTGCAGGAGCAGCCACCACACTAAAAGGACACGGCTCTAATTTCATGGCAGCCTTAATCCAACAGGGAGATGTTTAACTTGGGCAATGGCAGCAAATGCACCCGAACACCTGATCTGTCAGGGTGGGTTATGAAAAACTGAAGGTTCAGGACACACCTCACACAAAATGTCCAGAGATCTGTCCTCAGGACAGGCCCACCCGCCCCGGCGGGTACCAGCACGTGTCAAAACAGCTGATGTCTCCCGGACATTGCTGCAGGCCACCCACTCGGGAAATGGAGCGGATGGGAAAGGTGACAAGGAAGAGACAATGAAACGTGTCAGAAAAATAAAGTTGGGAAACAAGGATGTACAGCAGCTTTTCAGGGGGGAAAAAAGACCACACACAGCCTGCCTGTTACTGTCACCGCGGTTTCTAGCCACACTCATGCTCTTGCACACAGGTAATAATTGATGAACAGCACTTAATAGGAAAGCTCTTGTTTTATTTTTCCCTCTGACATCTGCAACAGACAATGAGGAATGTTATAGAGGATTTAGGTTCATTAGGACATAACAACAAGGAGCAGATTTGGATTCGTTTTGCTTTTCTTCCTCTGTAAATACGTCCAGTCAACTCCCAAATGCTGCATTTCCCACCCTACTGCTGGGATATGGACTGAAAGGGACTAGGATATAATTCCTAGTCTTTCTGGAAGATGCGCCTACACTGCTTTCAGGGAAAGGGGTAAAAAGGCAAAACAAAGTGTAAAATCCTTACTGCGAGCAGAAGTCCCACTCCCATGAGAAACTGCTCCAACGTACTTTCCCTCCCTGCTCACAAGAGAAAAAAGAAAATCTTTGTTCTGCTGCTGTAGAAAGCTTCAATTTTACAACAACAAAAAAACCCAACTCACAAAAAACAGCTGGTCAGTGACAGGAAACAAAAGGCTGACAGATCTCACCAGAGGAAGGGCAGTCACCATGAAGAGAACAAGAAATCATATCTTATGGTCTCTCATCATACAGGAAGTAGCAATACTATAATTTCTTTCTGGGCAAAACTTAGAAACATCATCCCAGAGCATTAAGCTACAGTTGTCCCAAAATTTTATCTTCGGGCTCAGGGCAGTACCCCACGTAACAGGATGCTAATCAGCTTGACAGTACAGAGCTTGATTCCTCTTTTGAGCTAAGCTGGGATATTTGCATTCTCAATTGCTCAATTCAGGAGGTTATTTCTTTTCTCCATGAATAACCCAAGCGGAGCACGGTTGAGACGCATTTCAAATGCCGCAAGTGGGGTTGTGGGATTTTTTTTTTTTTTTTTTTTTTTTTTTT
>VYXH01008928.1:112734-127496 GCA_013397275.1 Burhinus bistriatus
TTTTTGGTAATTAATCTTTTCGATTTATTGTTGAGGGTGTTAGTCTGTGCACTAGCATGCGTGTGACTGGCATGACAAGTACAGGCAGCGAGAAGCGCCTGCCTTTCCCAGGGAGGGAGGGAGAAGAGATGGCGCGCAGAGGAGAGGGCATGCAACTGCACACTGGGGACCAGAGCAGGAGTTTTACCAAGGATGCTTAGTCTCTCTTTTGATTACCCTCCCTGCATTCCTTTTACATTATCACCCTGCCTAGACACCCTGGGGGATTATGTGGGTTTAAGTCAAACGCACTGTCTGCGTGCACGCACAGTCTGCTCGGAGACTGAAAAGAAAGATACACTCTTCATCCCAGTGCAACCATCACGTGCAGCTGTCACACGATGGTCCCATCCACTCGCATTCAAATGTTAAAGTGCTGGGCGTGTGCAATTATCCCTGTGGAGTTTGAGTGCAGGAAAGCAGCTGTAGTATTGACACGTACAACTATCCATTACTCGACAGAAGCGTGGGCCAGTCCCAACTAACCTCTCCTCCACGCTTGCGCTTTCTCACCCCTCTTTGAGGGGCAGCCTTGAGTTTGTAAAGCAGAACCTCAGCTCCCCATCGGTTATACCCACCTAATATTTGCTTTTATGCTTTATTAGCTCTCCAGAACAAGAGCTGTCTCCTCCCCTATGTCAGGATAACTCCTAGCAGAGCCAGGGCTGGGGACTTCCAGCTGCTAACACAGCACAGACGAAGAGATAACAATTTTCCTTAAAACGCGCCTATGATTAATGCTAGAAGGAGTTTATGACTGTACTTTCCACTATGCAGAAAAATAATTTTCAACTTGCAATCAGTTTAAAATGAGTACCCCGCCCTTCTTGGCCATTTTCACAGAGGATCTCCCAAGTTTTTGGCTGCCCCAGAACTACAGAGGGGTGTGTGCGCATAACCCCAGAGATGCTGGGTGTGGATGATCAGATTGGAAGCTAAGAGGTTACCGAGAAGACCTGGCCCTGCTTCTGCAGTTTTATTGCAGTGAAGCAATAAAACTTAGGGAAACTTGCCCACATAGATCTGAGAGCAGGGCCTCAGCAACAGCCCTGGTCTCTTTAGCGATGATATGGAGGGCTAAGTATCAGTCTGCCACTGCAGCAGGTTCAAAGGGAAGCCCTGTAGCTGGGGGACCTTTTGCTGCTGCAAGACACATGGAGCCAAGGGCTGCTCCTGACCCTAATGAAGTGTTAAAAACATAAGATCTCCTGCATGTAGAACTGCAGGTGCTGAGGCAGCTTGCTAGCTTCCCACCAAGCTGGTTTGCTCCTCAGCAGTCAGGACTGAAAGGCTGAAGAAATTTCCAGCAGGCAAGTGACAACTAGGTCTGCACAGGAAAGTCTGGTCCAGGGGAAGGGAGACTCCACCAGGACTTCCCAGTCCCCTCAGGTCTTCTGTCCTTACAGGTTGTTGCTACCCTCATAACTAGAAGAAAGCTCCCCAGAGGGCTGTCTAATGCTCTAAGCAGCTTCCAAATCCCTGATACCTCTGAGGATGACACTATTCACCATTCCCATCACATGCCTCACTAAGGACCAGTGCTAGGAGCATTCAGGCAACCTCAGAGAGCCTAGGGTGACGTCAGGGCTCTCAAGAAAGACTGGCCTGTGCACAAGACATTTCTCTGCCCTTTCTCGTAGGTCCATTGCACAAACCTGGCTGCAAATGTTCGTTAACACTCATACATTTTTGGACTGTCCCTCACAGGATCCAACACAGCGTCAAGAACTACAAAAATACTTGTAATCAGGGTAGGTGAGCAGGTAAACCTCAGGACTCTCAAAAAGCATGACCAACTCTACATTGGCCAACTCAAATGTAAGCTCAGGATGGGGGTGGACTCACCCGGGCCCAACCAGGGACTCATTTATGGTGCTGCACTGACAGCCACAGCCTTGTTCTGACAGGCTAGATCCAACAGTAAGATGCTGATCTCCACGTCTACAGTGTCTCCCCACCACTGCACGTTTCTAGAAGTCAGGGAATTTTTCAAGGTGGATCTGAAGAGAGCCTTCAAAGGAAGCGATTAAGAATGCAGCCTACCCTCTGCTGTCTGCGACCACACCTTCCCCTGGGCCAAAGGGACCCTTTCTGGACATGCATCTAACAGTCCGTGGGATACTTACCTCCATTAATTGCCACAGCAAAAGCCCAACTACCAGCTGATTCTTATGGCTGATATAGGGCAGAGCTTTTTAAGAGACATTCGATCCCACCTGTAAGATTCCCAGTGATGAAGGGGCCACAAGATCCTCAGGGCTCTGACATCCAATTACTATCATCACAGAAGGGCTGCAGCTCTCCCTCCAGTTGGAAATATCTAGCTTCCAGATGCTGTATTTTACAGTGCTGTTTTCCATTATTTCAAGGACGGGGATCTGCAAGGTCTAGCCCTTAAAGTGAAGTTGCAGCTCATAACCTACTGTTATTACTCTGGCAGCCAAAGAATATGCAAGCCACGTTGTTCTTGCTACTAAGATACGACTAGCCACTTGCCATGTTGAGACCACTGCAGACTTATAGATACTATACTATACTCAAGTAAATAGCTTGTTACTTGTCGTGCTACGTCATTGCAGCAGGACATACTATATGCTTATCACCACGACCCTTTCCCAGGCTTTATAGAAAGATAAAACAGCATTTTAGAAACTCAAAGCAATTTGGACATCAATTCATGATCACAGTTTATGACATAGGTAAATCTCATCATTCTTACTTTACAGATACAGAAATTAAGAACTCTGTAATTGCTGTGTGGCGCAGCTCGGAGGAGACATTGGTAGCCCTTGGACCAAAAGCAACGTCTCCCAGGGTCCATCTCACTGAAATTTTTCACTGGGCTAGAAATTAATTTGATCATTTCTAATGTCATGTCAAAGCCAGGCTAAACTGATGAATTCTCGAGTAAGTCAGACAGGAATCACAAGGAGAGCTTATAATTATAGCATGCAAGTCCTGATTAAGGAATGCATCATAGTGGGGTTTTAAAGATATACGACAAAGAGGGTCCCTGTTCAGCACAAGATCCTCACCTCTTTCTCATATGGAACTTTTTTGTAGCTCTGAGTATATTGCATATACTTATGTCAGGAGAAGAAAGTACCTCCCAGTTTGGTTCATAGCATTTTTAGGAACAGCTAGTAAGAAAATAACAGCTACAAACAAACC
This sequence comes from Burhinus bistriatus, assembly GCA_013397275.1. Classification (NCBI taxonomy): domain Eukaryota; kingdom Metazoa; phylum Chordata; class Aves; order Charadriiformes; family Burhinidae; genus Burhinus; species Burhinus bistriatus. The sequence goes on from VYXH01008928.1 coordinate 115,945, forward strand.
CATCAAGAAATCTTTACTTTTGTTCTGGGTAAAAAAGTCAACAGCTCTAAGAACTACTCATTCATTTTACTAATGGGTAATGGCTGGTCAAACAACCAAAGGATGATTAGTCAATCTCTCTAGCAAAGCACAAAAATGATTTTGATCCAACAAGACATTGTGAAATCGAGTCTGCTCAGCCTAGCCCAAGAGGAATTCACAGTCCACTGGGGCGAAAGAGCATTACTTCCAGGAGAAATCTGCACCTACTAATCTAGAAAACTGAAGAAAGGGACCAAGCTGTCAGGAAAGCTTCCAGCCCGCACCTGTGGTTACGTGCCCTAGAAGACAGCTTGTGCTGCTCTGGCAGCGTCCACATGAGCAATCTGGCTTAGAGGAACAGCACGCTCTTGAAGCTAATCCCTCCCAGTTGCTGCCACTTGCCCAACGGTGGCTTCAGTCTGTAAGAGGTTTGACGTGCCTGTGTCCCTAGTGCAAAGAGGGCTCTACTAGGCTGCTAAATGCCTCTGCAACAGGCCACATATGGCACATTCACTCTCTTTCCAGGGAAGCAAATCCAAAGCGAGAATTCACTTGCTCTGCAAACGAGGAAACAAGAAATTCTGGAGGCATCAAAATATAGAAGCGAAAGGAAGAGTTTTTCATGTTCTGGATTACCACAATCGTTTGGAGTTAGTTTACTGTCAGCAAATGCAAACAAACAGTCCACTGGCTGAACAGAGGCCAAAGTAAAGCAATACACGAAAACAGCTTGGCACCACCCTGCACCGCAAAGTCAGCCCTTTTTTTTCCCCTTTGAACGAGCCAACACACGTGTCTGTTGGTCACTCTCAGGTTATATTATAAAAGGGTTGTTTACACACACACAAAAAAGATCAGATAAACTGGCAGCTGTACGGCGATGGGAGGGAGCCCTGCACAGTGCTGCAACCCACATCACGCTGACATACACCTCAAAATGCTCCAGCCCCCAGAGCGAGTGCATGAGATTATGCACAAACACAAAAGCAAACCAGCTTGACTTTGCTTGGGGAGAGGAAAAAAAAAAAAAAAAGTAAGATCCTTTATGAGCAAGAGGAGAAGGCCATGCTGAAGGCAGCAAGAAGTTAGAAATCAGATCCTGCTTTACCTCCCAAGCAGCGTTGTTGTGCAACCCTTTCATTCAGAGCGGGCCCGTGTTCCTTGGGCTCATGCATCACTGAACCCAGCGAGTCAGATGCAGTGTGGGCTGCAAAACCCACGGGGAAAGGCTGGCTGAATACCTGGGTGTTTAGCCTACGTTGAGCTCAGGAAACGCAAAGTCCACGCTCGTATAAGGCAGGCAATGCTGGATGCTGCCTTTCTGCATGGAGGTACGCCAAGGATAAACAGACTTCAGGGCTACAGTAAGAGGGGAGGAGAGGAGTGTGAGAAGTGGAGAGAAATGTGGCTATGGCTGGCCCATTGCAGGCTGCCTGCAAAGGGTTAAGACCAGAAAGAAGCCAAGACCTGGCTGGTGGCCAAGGCAAGTCTCCAGCTAAATTGAAGGTGGCCAGCCAAGAGGCAGAGGCTGCTGTCCTCTCCCAGTAACCAGCCTGCTGTGACCCGTCCTCACAAATAGCTCTCGGAGGCACCCAGTAGGCCTTGGGACGTGACAGTGACAGGCCATTTACAAGGTGTTGCTCAAACACAGCTCCTCCAGTAGGGTTCCTTTCCCTAAAATAAATTACATATAAAACCCATAAATATGATTTTAGCCCTACTGGTCTAGGCAAAAAGGAGTATTAACACAAGGAGTCTTCTCCAAGCTGGGGGTAACTAGCACAGGATCCCTTTTCCAACACGGAGCTACATATATGTTTGCATCTGATATTAGGTGTGCTGAGCAGCTACTGATCCAGCTGATTCTGAACTGTGTAGGATGTGTGCGGTGAGGACTGGATCTCATTATTAGAAGCAAAGTTGGATTTTCCTTGAGGACATTACAAACACCTGCTTATCAGTACAATGTGCAAATTGTCACGTTGTTGGATGAGAGCCTGTTCGCCACTGACTGACCCGCTCTGCTGAGGTTTTTGAGCTGCAAGGACTGACCTTACCATAGGCAGACACACAAGTTCATGTAAGAGCAACTTAATGCGCTGCTCATCACATCTTAGCTCTGGCTGGCTGGCAGGGAACAGTTATCAACCAGCTGAGGTGAAAATTCCTATTTAGATATTAACAAAGCTATACGGATATCACACAGTTGTGAAGGGAAGAACCACTGAAAAACAGGTAGAGTGATCATCATTGTGGTTTTAAAACTTCTGTTAAAGAAAAAAAAAAAAAAAACAAAAAACCCTTTTTCATTTGGCTCCAGCTACTACAGACTTTTGAAAGCTCATTCATGGACCTGTTGGAGCAGGTCCAGAGGAGGCCATGAAGATGCTCAGGGGACTGGAGCCCCTCTGCTGTGAGGACAGGCTGGGAGAGTTGGGGGTTCAGCCTGGAGAAGAGAAGGCTGCGGGGAGACCTTAGAGCCCCTTCCAGTCCCTAAAGAGGCTCCAGGAAAGCTGAGGAGGGACTCCCAATCAGGGACTGGAGCCACAGGACGAGGGGGAATGGTTTTAAACTGAAAGAGGGGAGACTTAGACGAGATATTAGGAAGAAATTCTTGACTGTGAAGGTGGTGAGACCCTGGCCCAGGCTGCCCAGAGAAGCTGTGGCTGCCCCATCCCTGGAGGTGTTCAAGGCCAGGTTGGACAGGGCTTGGAGCAACATGGTCTAGTGGGAGGTGTCCCTGGCCATGGCAGGGGGGTGGGACTAGATGGTCTTCAAGGTCCCTTCCAACTCTAACCATTCTATGATTCTATTATATTACTTCCTAACGCTTGCAGGGGAGAGGGAAGTACTCGTACCCCTACTTTGCACCAAAGAACTGAAACACAGAAGGAATTACTTGTCCATGCCAGTTTATGTCAGAGAAGAGAAACGAATCCAGGTTACATAGGCCCTTACTTTCTCCTTGGAACAGCACGAGAAAGCCTTGAGTTAACCCATGTGCCCACCCAAAATCCACTGTGTAGCAGGTAGAGCCCAGAGGTCTGCAAACCCGCTGCCTCCCTGGGGGCTACATGAAGCGCTGATCTACCCATCTAACAGCCACACGCTATGGTGGTGAGAGGCGTTTCCCCCAGCCCGGAGCAGGCAGCATGACCCAGCACTGGGGCTTCCACAAGCTCTGCGTAAACACGAGCTCAGGAAGAGCAAATGCAAACCACATTTCTGCAGAACTTTCCCCAACCGAAGGGACCTTGGTTCCTAGCCCTGGGAAAACAGCTGAAAAAGAGGCACGGACACCAAACCCAAGGGTCTAAGAGTCAGCTTTGAAGAAACAAAGGGTGGGAACATTAGTTTTAATATGGGAATTGATCCGGGGGAGAAAGCCAGCAAGCAACAGAGCAGAGAGACAAGCAAAAAGGAAATTTACTTTGGATCCAATCCTACAAACTTAACACAAGCAAGAGCTTTGCGGACACTGCTCCTCACCTCGGCCACTCAAAGGTTCCACCCACAGCCACCGACAGACAGGCAACCCTTGTTATCCACAGCACGGCTCTTGGGGTGGAAGGGATGAGGACGAAGGTGAGGGTGAAGGCAGGTCACCCTGAGCTAGAGGTAGAGGGGAGCAGTACCCTGCACCCCTGCTCCTCTGAAAGCCTTACCACCACTCTAACGTGGGGCTCTGGCTCTCGGGGGGAACCAGGCATCCAAGCTCCCCTTGTCCTTCAACACAAACTTGGCTGCTCAGCCCACGTCTACCAGGGAATCAGGCTCCAGCCTGTAATCCCGGAGACAGGAAAGCTGCCCCAAGCAAGGCTGAGGAGGGACAGCATGGCCCCAGACCACAGCCTCACACGGGCAGGTTGCCTCTGCCTGCCCAGGCGGCTTCAGGCCTGGAGGAAGCGAACCGGACCACCCATGCGCCCACGCTCACCATGGCTGGGCTCTGTCCGCACCACATTGGGCGGTGCGGCCAGGGGAAGTCTGCCAGCACTGCCGGTGGGCCAAGGCAGCCTCCAAACTGCTAACAGGTGGCTTTCAACAAGAACAGCCCGAGCTGGATTTGAACGGGTGCCCGAGCACAGAAAGCTCCAAGTTTCATCCTCAGCCCCCTCAAAATTTTCATCTACCAGGATCTACATAGAGAAAGCAAGAGGAGTCTGTACCTCGAGTCCCTTCGTTAGTGGTTTTCTCTGCTGCTCAGTCTCTCTGCACAGCGTATTCTCCTATGCAAGGATGAACCGAAGAATGCTACGCCCGCTTGCAAGACCTCCTGGCCTTATGCTCACATCAACAAACAGAACAACAAGCGGTAGCATTACCCCTTCCCTTCAGCAGACAACAAGGCCAAAATTAAAGGCAAAACGTTACATCATGCACAAGGCAGGGCTGAAAGACAGCTCGGGAGACCACACAGCCCCACACCATGCCGCTTCCTCCTCCGGATGCCTGCTGGATGGCTTTACCACAGCCCACTCAGCAGCAAGCCGTGAAGTTGACACCAGCGCCACTGGGACAGCCGGACGCTGGGACAGCCTTGGGGGCCACAGCTGCCTGTCGGGAAGCCAGACACACGGGATTCCCACAGGATCCCAGCCAAAGTGCAGGGTGGGTGCTGCACTCTCCCATTGAAATAACCAGGGTCTAGTCCAGTTCCTTTTGCTTGAGGCAGGATCAAAGCCATCCCTAACGATCCTGTTAATTGGGACATGCTGTGGTTTCCACCACAACCTAATACTGTTGGAAAAACAGAGTGGGAACTGCCTCATCCCCTCTGTACCTCCCCTCCTTTCCCCAGAGCTGGCTTGCTACCCACCCTTTTGCTCATCACTTCAGAAGATTTCTGGGACTCACGGAGTCATGAGTGGTTTTATATGCATTTAAACAACCACCTCGCATCCTTCCTCCCCATCCATCCTTCCTTTTTCCCCTGCTCCTTTGGATGCTTCCCTATCTCCTCCCCGTTCAGCTGGTTTTCCCATCAGTAGCCCAGATTTGCTCCTGCTTTTATTTATCTTCACAGTAAGATGCTCATGATTTCAGGCAGCCATATAAACCTTTTGCTATCCCAAGGAACCTCCCTCGGCTCTCCCCATCCAAGGGGGCCCTGTGGCATCTAAAGGAAGAATATGCCAACTTTCTGAACAAAATTTCACTGAACAAACATGAGCATTAAAGTTCCTGTTGGTTTCCTTCTCCATACAGAAGCAGAGGGGTGCTCACTTGCGTCAGTGCTGAAATGCAGTAGATAAGCAGGCTACTAATGTCAAGTGGTTATCAGAGTCACCTCCTCGCCTTTGTTTTTTCCTCCCTTCAAGAGATCAGTGTATAAGAAAGGTTACAAACAATGGGGGATACCCCATCCCACCCATACGAACCCAAACCAACAGAAATCCCACATGTCAGCGGAAGAGAGGGAGACACACAGAGAAAACGCAGAACGGCGCTGGCATTTCAGGGCACCCTTTTTAGCTACGGCAGGAAGGTCAGAGCCAGAACAGACAACTCCAACACAATGAGCTGCCAAAGCTAAATATAAACCTGTTGAGGGCATGGATACAGGAGTTTGTTTTTACAGTGAGCCGACAGACGATCAACATTGTGCCACATCCCTGCTCAAAATAATTCACAGTTTTATCATTACTGACAGTCTTTGTATTTTGTCAAAGAGGCAAAGCCCATGCTTACACCCATTTGCCAGTCTAAGTCAGTGGAAATGATTAACTGAGAATGAGAAACACTCAAAACTTTCCATTTCTATTATGCCAGTCTAGGAAAATCTATTATGTTCCTCTCCCATGATGGGACCACCTCATTAGGGAGTCATTTATCTAGCTTCCTCACACACACATTACCCTTAATGTTAACGTTAGCTCCTATAAACACCCTAGCTCTCAAGCCCACAGTCCTTTCCCAAAGTGCCCCTTGGCAAAAACTACTATTCCTTAAACCCAAGTCACATGTTGAGGTTTTTACACTTTGCTCACAGATACCAAGATTTGGTTGACAAACTGTTTTTGCCTGCTTACTCAGAGAGAAAAAAAAAAAAAAGGAAAAAGTGACATTTACCCAGCATAACTATCTCAGTATGATTCTCAGAACTGAAGAGATTTTTTAGAGGAAGGGGAACTCTTGTGGAAGAGAAAACCTGAGGTGTTAAAAGCAAGGAAAAGAGAATGTGCAAGAACAAAACGATGAAGTTAGAGATAAAATATGCTTCAGCCCCAGTGAATGGAAGGGAAAGTGCCCTAGCTAGAATTCAAGATGCTGTTTTTAAGTACAGTGGTAGGAAAAGAGAAAACCATGGTGCCATGCCAGTAACACGTTTGTTATTTGGTGCCCAGGGAGACACTCAAATGATTCGCATGGCTGGTATTTAACTTGGTATTTCTTGCTAGGTTTATGTTACAGCAGAGAATAATTTTCTTACTCTCGAGCATGTACTTCTTGGCAATGGGCAGAGAGAGCAGTCGGATGTGACCAATGAGAGAGCCCCAGGCATGGGCTCTGGAGAGCGGAGCTTCAGGCGGCAGTGGGCTGTATGGCTGGATCACGAAGTACACAGTCAGCAAGACCAATCCCAGCGTGAGCAGGCCCTGCAAGAGAAAACAGGCACGTAATTAATTATACTGCAGTGAGCTGGTGTGTCTTCAGAACAGGACACACCTGGCTGGTATCAAAGGGTTGTGGCTGCGTGCTGTAAGAAGAACACTCACATTTTTCCTGTGGCTCCTTCTTCAACTGCAATGCTATTTACATACAGACTTGTCACCAAGTTTTATTGTTAGGGCTGCCCAAAGACAAAATTAAGCAGCCTTCAAACCCAAGCCACACAACTTCTGTTCTTATATCTTAGCACTGCAAATAATCCAGCACCAGAGCAATAAGAATCATCTATAGATGCTTCCGATTCCTCCCACCTAATCAAATAAAAGCTTGCACTTCTGCCATACCTCTTACACAAGGTTTTCAAGGCTTTTTGCAAACATCCGTCAAGCCTCGAAACACTTTGGCAGAGTTGGCACCAGAATCCCAAATAAGCCTTAAAGAGATGACATGACGCATTTCTCCCCTTGGCCAAAGTCAAAGTGAGTCAACAGCAAAAAGAAGAACAGAAGTTCAAGCTTCCAGTTTCCTGTTCTCCTGCCTCATTTTACAGCTTTTTATAGGACACGAGGAAGAAAGCTTGGATTTTTTTCTAAACAGAAATCATTGTGATGATTTTGTAAAGACAACACTAAAATATTACTGAATATTATGCCAGTGGGAAATCTTCCATCCTTGAAACAAACATCTTGAACCTACCTAACAATAGCATCCTTTCACCCACTTTGCAAAACTTTTTACAGCATCTTTTAGTTAAGGGTCTCAGAACATTTTTCGAGCATCAAGCATCATGGCAACAGGTTTATTAGACTAGAAGGAGAATAAAGACAGGTAAGAAGCTTGTGACAGGGTCAGAAACAGAATCTGGATCTCTTCACTATTCAGCCCCAATCTTTAAGAATCTCCTTCCTTCCTTGCATTTCCACTGAGGGTGCTGACACTGGGAATCTTTGCCTGAAGAATCAATCCAAGTCTCATTCTTCAATAATTTAAGGAGAGGAAGGTGTTGACATGTTAAACTTCCAACGCACATGAATAATTTCAAATCTTGTCAGCTGTTTTCTGTTTTCAAACCAGCTCATGGGACAAAGGAAGGAAGCTACACTTCACAGCTTTTTAAACCAAGAACTCAGAAAAATTCATCAAGAAAATGCAATGGGAAACAAAAGGCTCAGGTGCAAAAGGAGAACTCTGACCCTCAAATGGTCTGTGCATGCACAAAAGACATCTTACCTTGTAGAGAGCCACTAAGATAGGGTACCGTGGAGGTCCCCTTTGGGGTTCGTTTCTTTCCAAGAGCTGCTTGATGAATTTCTCTATGGCTTTTTCTGACATCCCACACTGGTGGCCAGTCTGCCTGACTAGATCAATCGTCTCTGATAGCTTGTCATAAATGCTGAGCTCATTGGCCGAAAGCTCCATGGCCTCTGATGAAAAATCCCTGTGGAGAGATTCAGTACGTTAACAGAAAACACACTCCAGCCATACAGCTCAACACCAGCATGTGCAGAGAGATCACAGGAACGTTGCAATGTCTAGGCAAGAAGGAAGGCTTCTCTGGAGCAAACCTGTTCGCAGCCAAAGGCACAACATTTAGCTGCAGTCCTAACGGTCTCGGCTGGTTCAGTATCTCCCGGGGATTGAAAGAAGCTGTGAAATTTCCTGACAAGAGAAGAACCGGCTGAGATTCACAGCTTATGTAAATGAACAAAGCTTCCCAGAAATCAATGAAACTCCATTTATTCATCTATTCCAGATGAATCCGTCCCATAAAGCGATTGCTCACCAAGTACAAGAGCCAGCAGTACAAAGCTGATCATCACACACAGCAGCCAAGCTAAGCTCTCCTGCACTGTAATTTTAGTCACTTATTTTAACGTAGATTTGTTTTCATTAAATCTCCTGTCAGCAATAAGAACAGGACAGATAAATAGGCAGTATGTGTGGGGCAAAGTTCAACAGTTTACAATTTGTTTAAGTTTTCGCAACCTAATGTCCAGGCCAACTGATTATTGAGTAACAGTAACGTGATAGCAGCATGCTCTGCAGGCAACAAAAGGTCCTAGTTCCTCTGAAAGTTTGCCTGCGGGTCATTCATATGCAGAAATACCACATAACTAAATACTGCAGCAAGAATTGCATTGTCAACACAAAACAGAGACAAAATGGCATTTGACACCAAATTATTTCCCACCGTGAAATTTCAACGGGGAAGCTTGTAAGAACACACCTATGAGTGATCAACATTAAGATGCCAAAAAAAAAAAAATGTGTTCCTCTACCACTCCCTCTGTCTGCCACAAAGGCAGAGCCTCGCAATATCAAGAGCAGCAGATGGGCTGAAGAAAAGATGCAAAGAAATTGCTGGACAAGCTAATAGCTGCCAACATGAGAATCTCATTGTTAGAGAGACATTAAGCCTCGGAAAAACACTGCTGGGGCAGAGGAAGCATCTGTGAGGTCTCACTTTGCTTCTTGTTTCTGAGCTAGGAAAACTCCAAATCTGGATCAAACTGGGACAACCGAAACTCTTCCTGGAAAAGACACACTTTAGCAATGCACTGCCCTCAGAGCACAGCCTGGTGACCATCACATAAAAACACAAGCACCACAACCGATACACCCAGGTCACAGCTGAAAATGGAAATCGGGCCTCTTGTCCCCTTCTGGCTCCAAGTACCAACCGACACCAGGAACCAGCTCGGGAATCCCATGTGCTGCTTCACTCAATTCACCACCTTGCTCTGCAGAGCCTGTTACTGTACTGCAAGAATTGTATTTACACAGCTCTTCTCTGCACGCACCTCACAGCACAGCCTGCATTTTAAAAGCACAGATCCGTTTTGCTCACTCGAGAGCAAGCTGACAAGCACTGTGTAACATGCTACCTAAACTTAGATTTGCTCTGCTGTAACTCGTTCTGGCTGCTCCCACAGGACAAATTAGCCATAAATGTATGTATGTATGTATCAAGAAATATGATTCTCTTGTTAGGCAACCAAACTTAAAACCTAATTTGCCTTTAAAGAACTGGCCGACAGCTCTCCCCCTAAACCACAGGCTCCTAACAAGTCAGAACTCAAGCAATGGCATTTTTAATATGTTTTTTTCTGAAATGCTAGTGTGTAGTTTCAGAAAAAGCCCCACTTTTCAACAAGACTACCAGCTTCTCCCCCTCTCCCCCCAAGATCAACTCCCTGTTCTGCTCTTGCACATTTGTTTATGTGGTCACATGGTGAATCAGATCAGGAAAATTATCTGGCTGAAAAATAACCCCTATTTGTTTGGTCATCAGGTGCCTAAGCATCCAAGTCAAGCAGTTAATGTCAGATGTTATATTAACATTAGTGTCAAATTTCTAGCCACAGCTTTAGAAACGCCAAAAGAGTAAAATGCCAAATTAAAACCTAACCCCAAGCACACAATGAGAACATGCTGCACTACATTGCCAGGTTAATTAGCTCCTGGCCCTGTTGTACCGACCTTCCTCGCGTTCCATGCAAATATTTGTCCCAGATCTTACCACCTGAGCAGCCCCATGGGCTAGCAAAGCTGCCCCAAAACAGGTTTGATCAATAATATCTCATTATGGATCGTAAGCTCTCTAAGGCAGGAACCTTTTCTTCTCATCTGTAAAGCACCTGGCATGCACTTGGCTCTATAAAAACAATACATTGCTTTACAAACTCTTTCATTTATGTAATACCCCAATTCATATAACAAGCAAGAGCCAGAACGTCTGCAGGATATTAAATGCCTTTTCCCCCCGCCCCTCCCAGCTTTTATGATTACTCTAGTTGCCTTGACACTGCAACTGGTGCATTAAATGGTCTGAGAGGTTATCTAGCTTCCTCTGGCTCCCATGTGCCAAAGCTTTCGCCTGTGAAGCTCTCCTGTGCTGAATGCCAGCAGGTTCGGCAAGCCTCCCCTGCTTACAGAATCTGCTTGGAACCACTTAAAACAATTATCCCTACAGAAATGCTGTCAAACATGGTGATTTCCCCCTTTCCAAACAGCAGGAGCATCCTAGTAGAATAAAATGCCGAGATACATCCCAGTTCTCCCTCCCTCTCCATTGGTCTTCAACTCTGAGCAAATGCCTTTGTAGACAACCCCTGCAAGCCACAGGCACTAAAAACCCAATGCAGCTCCTTGACAAACTCAAAAGTAACCAACATCCTCAGCTAGGAAATAAGGCATTAGGCTCCCACATTGTTTTGAGAACAGACGAGGCCTTAAAAAAACAAATAACCACCCATTATTGCCCTTCCTATCACCACAATACAACCGACAAAATAATAACAACAGACTACTGTACCCGCTTCGCCATCACACACACGCATACTGAGCAAGTCTTATCCCTTGCACACAGCAACCCCTCAGAGACAGGCCTTTTAAACTAGAGAACCCATATGTTAGTGCTATTTATTTATTTATATATTTTTTTAAAATGAACTCCACCACCCTCGGAAGAACAAGCAGCTCCCTCTGCAAACATCAACAGCGATGGTTCTCGGCCTGAAGGGTTTCCACCCAAGCGCCCAGTCCTACCCACAGACCCAATGCATGGCGAGGTGTTTGGACCCAGGCTTTAGAAAGATAAATATTTAGAGACAAACGCTGTCAGAGGAGGCTTTAAAAGGCAAAGGAGTCTTTAAAAGGGAAAGCTTGCCCGCCTTGCTGGTGAACCTGAAACAGCGATATAAATAAAAAGAAAACAAGCAAACTCAACATTCTCATCTGCTTTAACACCATTTATCCGCCTCCCTCGGCCCTGCTCAGGGGGGTCAGGCCCCAGCCCTGGGCTAAAAACCCTCTGGAGAGGGGCCTGCACCCCGCTGCCGCGGCAGGCCCACGGCATCGCCCTTATTTATCTCCGAGGCAGAGGAGCTCCAGCCAGGCCCTTTTATTTATTTTTTTTT
>VYXH01008931.1:0-16928 GCA_013397275.1 Burhinus bistriatus
TGGTGCTAAGCGATAAGCTAAACCTTTGGGAAAAATCTTATATTTCCCAAAAAATTCCAGGAAAAAAAAAATCCAGACCCAAATGATTGTCATGGTCCCATATGATTCCCTTAGGCAGAATTGTATGCAACATGTATACTTTCTATTGTCTTAGCTGCCAAAACCATTGTTATATGTACCACTTTGGTCATCTGGAATATGCATTAACTGCAGCTAGGCATATTGTTAATTCCCCACTGTGAAATCAATACAAGATCTTTGCCAAGACATAGTATCCCACAAAGTTGGCTTTCACATATTTTCACCATTACCAGGAAGTTCTGATTGCCTCATTAGAATATTCTGGCCACTAGAAGAACATTTTGTCAAGTGCCTCTCTACCTCCCTGTCATGTGTGTAGGTAGGTCGCTATGTCGTCTACCCTTACATCACAACCTACGGGGCTGTTGGTGCACTGCTCCCAAGCAATGGAAACAGATTGCTCTAATCCTTTTGTGTGGTGAGATTCCTGTCATCTTCTATTTTCTTATGTCACTTTTTAATTACTTTAGAAAAGTTTCTAGAGCTCCCATCCGTGATCAAGACCCATTAGGTTAGGCAGTGCTTGAAATCTTATCTTCTGACTCCCTGCTCNCAGTGCTTGAAATCTTATCTTCTGCCTCCCTGCTCAAGGCCTGAAATTTGGTATTTTTCTTCTTCTTGCCTGTAGTCTGGGCGTCCTTCCTTCACCTGGCAAGTGTACTAAGGTAGTCTACTTGCCAGACATTTCTTATACACATGGCTAAATCCACTGGTCTTTCAAGAATTTACAGTGAAATATATATGTCTGCATGAGGAAGTTTGGCTGTAAGGTTTTAAAGCATGTCATTTCAGTTTTCATATTTTCTACCAGCTCATTCTGGAAAGAAAAGTATTAATTCTGCAAATAATTTGTTTTCAGAGTGAGGAATGTGAATTTCACTTCTCATTCTTTAAGTCATTGTCATAAAAACATTAGTTAGAACACATCACAAAAGCCTTCCAACATGAGCTTCGGAAGATGTCTTTTTTTCAAAATTGACAAGATCTATTTTCCTTTTTGATGATCTCAAAAAAATACCCACAAGCTTCTTAGGGCCTCTTGCTTACCTGCGGTCTCCCAGCTGTATTTTTTGCTGCTAAAGAACATGGTTAAAATAATCTCATCTTTATTGCCAGAGGTTTTCTTATTATGTCTCCCAAAATCTTGATCAGGCATATGTTGTTTAAACTGGCTGGGGCCAAATCTGCAAAGAAGCAATGTGTTAAATGATTCTCAACAAAGATTTATCATCCAATGCTAACTCTATTGCTCTGCTAGTCTGTATTTTGTTTGGCAAAGAAACTGTAATGAAGATCACAATGATAAATACAGATTATTAAGAATTTCTCAGATTTCCAAAGAAATAGAACTGGGCTTAACGTCTTGGGAAGTACAGATTGGTTCTTGGGAACAGCTGTAGGTTGTACACTAGATACCTTTATTGATAATCCAGAAGAGATTCCAACTCCAGGCAGACCTCCAAGAATAGATACGCCACAAAAGGGTAGGAACCCTTCTGCCCTCAAAGCGTGTGTTGGTACTGTTCTTATCTGTACTTTCTTCCAAATAAAGGTTAAAACTCATACCACGGTTGGTTCTCCCTGCCAAGGCACTTTCAACACTGTGGACTCAAAAGCTGCATGATATACAATGTTGGAAATCCTTGTTTACCTTCATTAAGTGTCCCCCCAGGAGCACATTGGCAACAAGGCAACAAAAATATTTCTTTTCTTTCTCTTTTCCAAGTTTTTTCACTTCTGAAATCTAAGTCCCAATCTACTTTCATTGTGAAGTTAGTCACATAGACTTTGATGTAGATTATTTTTGAAAAACCTATAAACTGCCAAAATAGAAACAGCCTACCTTCTTTCTTAGAAAGAAAGCAGAAACTGAGGTATCTCTCCTGTGTAGCAGGATAAGCTATTTTAAGCAGGGAGGAAAATAAGAGTGTTAACCTGCAAAGCTACCTCCTTCCTTGTCCTTCTGAACATTTCCTGTACCCCATGTGTCCCTCTGTTCCGATAACAGAATCCCAGCAAATAATGACAGGTTCAAGAAGCTGCCCCGTTGCCTTCTCCTTAATGCTTAATTTTCTCTTACTCTGTCTCATCATGTTGTCTTGATTATGAGCTCCCTGGGGCCAGGTCTGTGTGTAGTTACATGTTTCGGAAGGCCCAAGCACAAACCAACCGCTACCAGAACCCACCTGTTATAGTCATTTTTATTGTTTGTTATCAGCTTTGTAGGCTGGGAGTGATCAGGCCATTCCGTATTCGGCTGGAAGTTCAGTAGGGAATAGGCTGGGAAACTGCAGGTGGTGCCCCAGCCTGACCTGGAGTCCAAGCCCTCAACTTCGCGTCTCTGGGACCAGAATGGCTCTGCTTTGACTGATGTGCTGTTTGAGCTATATAGAAAGCTTCTGCTCCAAGACAAGCTAGAGTTTGGGGATGTTCAAAGAATGTCATGATATTTCACCTTGAAATGATGCATTTTACCCAGTTTTGCTGAACTCTCTTGAGTGTTGTCGCTGGTATTTCCATCTGTTTACCTATGGATCTTCATTTGGTTCCTCCAGAAAAGTCTGGGACCAGATGTTATGACAGCTGAATACTCCCAGAAATTTTTCCTGGATATGCATTATTTGATTTTATTTGGTGTTTTAAACTATTGAGCACTGTGTTGTTGCTGTACTCCTGAATAATTACTGTCTTCTAGTCAAAATACAGATGCATGAAAGGCCCTGTAAGCAATTTGGAAAGGGAGGGGATGGGGATCTGAAATTATATTGACAGTCTTAGGATACGTATCCTGTGCCTAAGGCTTGATCTTGCTTCGGTTAAAGTAACACGTACCAGGGATTGTAGGACTTGGTTGCCTTCAGTCTCAGGGTGATTGTGGATTCAGCCTGCAGAAAGGGTCCTTCTTGTCTGAAGATCTTAGGAAGGCTATGGACAAATTCCTTTCCAGCCATCACAAAACCACACAACTTGTAAACTGTTATTAAAGCTTCATGATATACAGTGTGTTAGGAATAAATGTGTGCTGTTGTATTGCAGGAAGAATTAGAAGCATCCATTCGTGTGAGGGCTCCTCTCAGATGTCGGTCTTTATATCCTATGCTCGGTCCACCCACCTCAGAGACAGAAAGAAATCTCCACAGGCGTACAGGGACAGAGCATGGCAGCCTGGAGAAGGACAGGGACAAAGAAGGAATGAGGAGGGATGCACAGCCCTTCCTGGCAGTCCAGGAAACCTCCAGCTTTGATTAAGCATTGTGCATCCAAGTGCTTCCCTTCTTCAGAAACTGTGTTCAATATGGACTGTGCCATATGTGGACACAGACCTCATATTTCATATTGTTCTCATTCTGATTTATTTACCCATTCTTATGCATTTAAACTGCTGATTTGAAAACTTAGCATTTGTTTAGGAGCATTCTCTGGGGACAATTAACTGAAATACAGCAAGTTTTCAGTTTTCTAAAAAAATAAAGCTACGTAAATGTCCTGGACCACATTCCAGTTTCACCTAACTTTTGCATGCTGTTATTTTTGTAGAGCTTAAATCTCTAAAAACACAGAATGCTTATGCTATTACTACTGCTAGTGTGACTACTGACTAGATGCAACAACCTGCATTGATCCTGCATTTATCATTATTCCTTACTAATGAAGTAAATGTTCATCTGCAAATAGTTGTGTGCCCATCTCTGCTTTACAAAAGGAAGGACAGAGGAATTTTTCAAGTGTCAAGGTTGATTTTAGGGGGAACAAAGTCAGCTCTTAGTAATAGCCTTGCCCTTGGTAAGCAGCACCATTATGTATCTGAAGAACAGTAGGAAAAGACACAAAAGTGCACAATATGTGATGAAGATGATCTGTAACAAAAGGTTTTAAATTTTATTGTGCTATGTGTGCTGCTCAAGGAAAAAAACTCTTGGTGCCTTCATGAAGTGGTACCCATACAACGCAATGAAGGCGCATGGTGTCTGACTGCACTGGCACCCATCCAGCTCACCACGGAGCACCAGCCTGCACTGAACTGCGAACAGCGCTTAGCCCAGCTATTCTTCCAGCTTGTAACTCTGCAGAGCTCAGAGGTTTCTCACCGGTTCAGTTTCACATCATACAAATCCAGCAGGTTTTGGCTGACATGACTGTGAGCAAACACAAAAACCAAAATGAAACTCAGGAGACTAGTAAGAAAATGTTTATGTCAAGCCCCAGCAAACCAAAACATCGTAATCTTCAACTGTCTCTGTGAAATTGTTGCTGAGAACACAACATCAGTTAAAAACATGATAAATCTTTTACAACCTGTTAATATATGCATGATTCACAGTTGCCTTGTACATGTGTACAGAAGCCAAATTCCCTACAGAGCAGTAATGTGTTGGCTATTATATTTCTGGTTTATATCTTTTCACCCAGCAGAAGGACAAAACCAGTGTTTAGTGAGGGGGGCAATTTCCACCAATAACAAGTGGAAGAGAAAGCTCTCAGCGTGACTTACATTTCTGTGGGCCCTTGCATCTATTTTTTTTTAAGTACTCCACATGGTTTAGTTTAGTGAAACTGACTTTTCAGGAAATATCATGTTTTCTATATCCAAGGACAGAGAGCATTGTGAAATGTCATGTTTACCATGTTCAAGTGTACTAGGACTGCCCAGGCTTCAGCAAATATACATTGTGATTAAAAACAAGAAAATTGATACAGGTAGAAAAACAACTTGTGAAAGTGTAAGAAAGAAAGAGAAGAGGTTGGGACAGGGAGGACAGGAAGAGCAAGGCTGAAATATATTGTGTGTACGCACAGTTCCCAAACCTTCCAAACTAACCATGTGTTGCTGTGTTCAATAACTTTTTGTTTTTTAACACTGCACTCTTAGCTAGTTTGCAATGTAGAAGAGGAAAAGGCAGAAGAAAAATGATGCATACACACAAGCTTTGATAAATTTGATCAGGCTTCAGTGAGGGTATTTCACATAAAGTACTGGAGCCTTTAATTATCAGTTGATTTTACATCTTGACAGTGGTCCTGGGCTCTGCTAAACTTGCCTGAACTTTGGACTTCATGCGAAACAGCTGAGAAGAGAGAGAAGCAGCAGTAATACTAAGTCTAAGACACTTCTGTCCTCCCATGGTCTCTGGGGATGTCGGGGCAGGTTTATTACACAGTGTAACTTTGAGCCTCTCTCAGTGCTGCTGTTTTCCAACCAGCTTTTTCTGCTAGCTGCCCATCACTGGGGTGCAGTGTTCCCCAGCCACAACCTGTCATGCCCTGGCTGGCTGACAGACTGTGCGTTACTTGAACCAATAGCAGTGAAATCATTGCATCGTTAACTTCAGGATGTGTTACCCACTCAAGTAAGCACAAAAGGTCCCAGACAGGTTTGAATAGCCTAAGCTAAAGTCTGTGTCAGCACATCTTCAAGGCTTGGCAGATTAATTTAGGTTTGGTTCCATATGTATGTAATACGGACCTACCTGTAAGTCAAGAAGGATTGATTTTGCCTGCTTGCCATCTCCCATAACCACGGAGGACCTTGTGATACCTCTAATCTAACCAGCCTATCTAATCTAAACAAGTTTTTCCCCATACACCTCAAACAATCGTTAAAAGGAATAACGTATCACATATGTGAAGGGGAAACATACCATCATAATTAAGATTTAGCCCAGTGTTTATGTTTGTTAATATTCACAGTAGAGATACATGAAACTTCCCTCTTGTGCTTTGAAACAACCTCCCACAGTTTTGTATCAGACTCATCATAACTCATGCTTGGCCTTGCAGTTGACAACATGAATCTACCTTTGTCCACCCGTGTTCAGGTCTTAATGACCATCCCATACTATGATGGTACTATGGTACCACCTCTGGAACATACCACACTACTGTATGGTAGCACAGAGCTACTGCAAAATTTTCTAATTAAAAGCAAGTTTTAAGTGCTTCATAAATATTTTCTACTTTTATTCTACTGTCTGCTAGGGACATAAGTAACTCTTCAGTTAACCACTTCTGGATGAATAAATGCTTATTTTCAGCAAATGGCAGGTTCTTTGCTAATCTTTGCATGGCTCTGATTAATTGGTTTCATTTTCAAGTAAAAATGGGGTTTTGGCGATAATATTATTCCAGAGCTAGTGCTTTATTGCTTATTGGAGGTTTTGTTGTTGTAGTTACTACTGCTTCTATCATTATTATCAGCCTTGCTACTATCATTATATTGTTATTATTACTTATTATAGTATTCTTCAATAATAACACATCAAGGCTAAGACTGAGTCACTGTAGAGAGATGCCTGTGGTGGGGATTCCATTTCTCCATTGGTAGGGAAGTCTCTGACAATCAGTTCGTAGGAAATCTATCATCAATCATAAGAAGAAAACAGGGAATCAAAGGCACAACTGTAATTTAGTCTGTGTGGGGAGGCAATTAAAGGAAACCTGGCAGAAGACTCTGGTTGGAAGAAGTATTTGTTGATCACCAGTTACTGTTACAGTTNCCAGTTTTTTCTGCTAGCTGCCCAGCACTGGGGTGCAGTCTTCCCCAGCCACAACCTGTCATGCCCTGGCTGGCTGACAGACTGTGCGTTACTTGAACCAATAGCAGTGAAATCATTGCATCGTTAACTTCAGGATGTGTTACCCACTCAAGTAAGCACAAAAGGTCCCAGACAGGTTTGAATAGCCTAAGCTAAAGTCTGTGTCAGCACATCTTCAAGGCTTGGCAGATTAATTTAGGTTTGGTTCCATATGTATGTAATACGGACCTACCTGTAAGTCAAGAAGGATTGATTTTGCCTGCTTGCCATCTCCCATAACCACGGAGGACCTTGTGATACCTCTAATCTAACCAGCCTATCTAATCTAAACAAGTTTTTCCCCATACACCTCAAACAATCGTTAAAAGGAATAACGTATCACATATGTGAAGGGGAAACATACCATCATAATTAAGATTTAGCCCAGTGTTTATGTTTGTTAATATTCACAGTAGAGATACATGAAACTTCCCTCTTGTGCTTTGAAACAACCTCCCACAGTTTTGTATCAGACTCATCATAACTCATGCTTGGCCTTGCAGTTGACAACATGAATCTACCTTTGTCCACCCGTGTTCAGGTCTTAATGACCATCCCATACTATGATGGTACTATGGTACCACCTCTGGAACATACCACACTACTGTATGGTAGCACAGAGCTACTGCAAAATTTTCTAATTAAAAGCAAGTTTTAAGTGCTTCATAAATATTTTCTACTTTTATTCTACTGTCTGCTAGGGACATAAGTAACTCTTCAGTTAACCACTTCTGGATGAATAAATGCTTATTTTCAGCAAATGGCAGGTTCTTTGCTAATCTTTGCATGGCTCTGATTAATTGGTTTCATTTTCAAGTAAAAATGGGGTTTTGGCGATAATATTATTCCAGAGCTAGTGCTTTATTGCTTATTGGAGGTTTTGTTGTTGTAGTTACTACTGCTTCTATCATTATTATCAGCCTTGCTACTATCATTATATTGTTATTATTACTTATTATAGTATTCTTCAATAATAACACATCAAGGCTAAGACTGAGTCACTGTAGAGAGATGCCTGTGGTGGGGATTCCATTTCTCCATTGGTAGGGAAGTCTCTGACAATCAGTTCGTAGGAAATCTATCATCAATCATAAGAAGAAAACAGGGAATCAAAGGCACAACTGTAATTTAGTCTGTGTGGGGAGGCAATTAAAGGAAACCTGGCAGAAGACTCTGGTTGGAAGAAGTATTTGTTGATCACCAGTTACTGTTACAGTTACATTTATCTGTAAAGGAAGGTGTTGGGAAAAATCTTTTAAAGAGTCTTACATTGGCCAGGCAGTGACATTGTGCAGGATCTCCACTCACTACCTTGAGGCAAGCTGAGTTTGGTTTTATTTTTTTGTTAAACAGTGCACTCTGGGCAGGTCTTAGGACAATCATTGCTATTTGTTTGACAGAGGGTTTGAATCAGGGACCAGTATTCCAATCCTTGAGATTAAGACCTTAGCACAGGTCAGCTAGTGGGTTAATCAGAAGCTCTGTATGAGCACCTAAATCATGTATGGACCCCATTGGAAAGACAATAGCAAGACTGACTGGGAAAGGTTAAGAAAGATATCTGCCCTAAATGGGAAGAGTGTTTATAATGTGCACCAGGCACAATCTACTGCTAAATTCTTTGAATTTGACAAATGTAGTGAAATATAGCACTCATAAACCAATATGCACTTTTCAATCATTAGTAAAAAAGAGATGAAAAAAATAGCTAGCTCTCCCATTCATCTTCTCAAACCATCATTAACTGATTCACTTCTCACTGGAACTATGGTGGAAGTTGTTACAGCAAGAGAAATTTAGTACAGATAATAGTGGCTCTGTGCGTATCTGGTAACATGAATTCCATTTCCACTTAGTCACATGAGCCTTCTGTCAAGGTTTGAATGCCTTTATGCTTGTGGCTTCCAAACTGTCTTTCACCATGGTGGCAACCATGTCAAACATAGTAAAAACAGATCAACAATTTTGTCTCTTTGTGACTTAGAAAAGTCAGAATCATTGGGCAAATTTAACAAGGTCCATTTTTGGTACTTGCAGTAAAAAACAATTGTGCTCTACAAGAAATGCTCACCACGAACCTTCACCATTGGTCTAAAATGTTTGGGAATCACCGTTTTCTTCTAACAACGGACACTCCTCTTTTTGAAATGCAATATCAATTTCCTTTGCTTTTTAAGGCTCAAATTCTGCAGATACATTAGTGTATACTGATGTTTATCAATGAATATATTTAAATGCATATATTTAAATATGTGCATATATGTATATTGCATATACATTTTATGAGTATATATATATAAACATTTATACATATGACCATGTATATACAAATATATAGCTGTGAGTAGCTCCTTAGGAGTCAATAGAATTAGTTACAAAGTTAAAGACAGTCAAGAACTGAAGTATTTTGATAAATCAGATCCTCAGCCTGATGATGAAAGTATGCGGGCCAGTATTAGTGAGAGCTGAAATTTCAGCTGGAGCAGAAAGTTTCAGTTTTTCTATCCATTTATCTTACATGCACTTTTTTCTGGAGTTCAAACTTTGCAATGAAAGCATAGTAATAATGAAGACATATACGGTCATTTATATTTTTATTTCCCCGCAGACCATATGTTCCATATATACATTTCTATTCACTTAGAAAAATACACTACTCTATATATATACGTGGAACAGAAAATGAAATGACACTGAAGCTAAGTGTGAACATGTTTTATGCAACTTGGATATTAAGTTCTCTGGACACATTTTTATGGGAATCAACTTACACTGTCCTCCATCTTTGTTTATTGTACTGTGTTACCAGAATAGGAAGCTGCCACACAGTGTTTTATAGTGTCCTGAAATAACATGAATTTATAAGGGTGTTCTATAGTAAAGTGCCCATAAGTATTTAACACTTAGTTTAGATGGTCACTCAACTTCTCCTCATAGGTTACCATGTAACTATCAACAGGAGGTAGTAGCAATGAATAAAACTAATAAAACCAGAATGGTGAAAAGCCTTGTGTAGGCCCTGTGTAAACAGAATACTATATGCAGTCGTGCAGCATTAACACCATTCAGAAACACTACTTAATAAATACTCTACTACTACAAAAATACTCTGCGGCCGCCAGCCATTTTAGGTGATTCCTATAATGGTGGTGTTTTCAAAGCATTTAATCCCAACTGACATTTCTGAAAGGCCTATCTTTTTCTTGAGACACCAAAATACCTTTGAAAATCTGACTTTGGGGAATCAATTTAAGAAACAAAATAGAATTTGATACCTTCCCATCAAGTCAGGCACTCGAGTATAATATGCAGGTATCACAGGAAGCTTCAAAATTCCAGGGCAGGTGCCTAATCACATGCTACTGGGGCTATGCCCAGGTGTAAAACTTCTGAAATCCCTGAGCTGCCTGAACCCTGATTGAATCCAGCATTAAAAATGTTCTCCCGTCTTCCCTTTATGCGGCCCTATCTGACAGGTACATTCAGAGCACAAGGATGGGACTAGTCCTGACACAAAAGGCAGCTAGAAGCAAGACTTTCTGCCTGGCTGGTATGGTTGAACACCTTAATGTAGTTCATTTACCAGTGAGCTGTTGATATGAATATAGACAACTGACTTTTAAATCCTTTCTTCTTGATTTGGGAGACAGGGTTTGAATATGACTCCCAGGGAAGTATCTGATACTTTGCTATAGCCAGTCTTCATCTCGCTTCCTGCTCTGTTTAAAGCTCAGTACCGTGTTGTCCTACTCCAACAAACACTTGAAGCTTCCTTTTTTATGCTCAGTTTATGTCCTGTGTGGGAATACAGCCCAGACAGGTTTTGTTCCAGGGGACAGGCACAGCAGAGACATGGGGGCCAGACACAGCCCAGGCAGGAGACACCAAGTGTGTACGTGCCTGTCCCCTTTGTGCCACGTCCAGGAGCACACATCAGATGGCCCATACAGATCAGGGGAAAGGTGCACTACCAGAAACAGGGTTTACAGAAGATACTCTGCTGAGTTCAGGTCTGCCAGCAGGAGGTGGCAAATACTTTTGCCTGTGACTAGGACACCCCTATTCACATTGCAACCACCTTCCCCAAAACTCTTTCTCCCAGACAGGAGTTTTCATCCAGTCTCTCAAGGTGCTGGTGGTGGCAACCATATTTGCACAATACCTGAGTCACGAGATCTAAACTGCAGATCGCTTGGAAGCAAAAGATTGTCTTTACAAAGCTGTTGTTGCTAAGCAGGCTTGGAAGGGGTCTAAGACCAAGCCAGCCAAAGAGGCAGAGCACAAGAGAAAGCATGTTTCTGCAGCCCAGTGCCTGGGAGGAAGTCACAGATTTTGACCTCTGCTCCTAGGACTGTTTCTGTACTTGCCATTAAACAATCACTAAGTTTGGTGCCGATGGGGAAAGAGTTAAGTGCTGAGTGAAAGCAGACACAGCTGACAAAGACAGAAATAGGAAGAACAAAACAATGTAGGACGCGTGTATGCGTGTGCGTGTATTACCTGTACTGGAATTGGTGTGGTGCTATTGGAAACCCAAGGCAGAATGGAGGAGCTTTGTATCTTTGAACAGGGGCTTGGTAGGGAGAACTATCTGTGTAATGCAAATTAAATTAAAACATGNGGCGAAGAAAAGCCAGACCAATACCAACAGCTGCATGGAATCTTTCCACGACTGAAAGGTGAATAATTAACTCTCTTATAACTGCAGCCCCTCAGGCGGAGGTGAGTCACTAGCCCGATTTAGAGTTATGTTATCTTGTAATGAACAATAAGTGGGAAATCTATACGTGTCCTGACAGTTCTAGTGAGACATCAATGATCTGTGCCCCAAAAACCTCAGGAAGGGAGTTGATCAAAATGCATCTCTAAGAAAACAACTAATTTTGTACATACAACTCATCAGTGCTTCAAGAAGATTTTTTTTTTCTAGGCATATGAAATTTCCTGAGTATGATGTTAAGGCTTAGACAAGAAGGAAAAGAATGTGTCCGTTTTAACTGGCAACTTTGTGCCAGTACCTAAAACCAGATACAATCAGTGTGGGAATTAACCTACTTTTCTGCATCCAGTAATGCTCATACTGTTGCCTCTGGACTCTTCGGATGGAGGGAGTGGTCCACAAAAGGCCAATATGAAAAATAAGCCTGCTGTTAGGTGACTTAAAAACCTACTAATAGTTTTTTTCTGAAGGGTTTGAATGTCCACTGGGAAATCTCCAGCAGTCTGCAAATCCAGAAACCTTAAAGGCTGGTCTAAACTTGACAAATCTTTGTATATATTAACTGCACCCACGTGAGAAAAGCAGTCTAAATTACTGTTGCTCTCATGGAGGGAAGGAAGACTGGAGCCCTTCACTCCTGTGCCTGCACAAGGCACAAGGCAGTGCCCTTGCTGCTTCTTCTGGAGCTGCAGCCTCTTCGTTAAGATTTTTAGGGCTCTGCAGATGATTCAGGTTCAGAAAGTGACTGGCAGACAATACTCATGGATCGCCCTTTACTAAACATTGCAAAAGACAAGTGTCTCTGTGACTTCTCCTCCCTCCAACTAAAATGTCGATAGATCCGATATGACTGTTCCCATTTGGGGGTTCAGGACTAATTAGCTCTACAGCATGACAGCCATAGAGGCACACCAGCCTCATTTTTCATGTCAATATATTATGCAGTCAGGTTCTGCTGGAAGGAGCACTTCTTGGGTTTTTTCTTTCCTCCAGACAGTTCAGAAGTAGCATTGAGTGATTCAACAGTGAGCTGTGTTTGTACGTTCTCAGAGAGAAATGAAGCCAGCTCCCTGTGCAAGGGGAAGCAAGTGACCCAAGTGAGTGAATGAGGGATTTCTTAGAGTTTTGGGAGGCATTAAAAGAAGAATACAACTTGCAAAGACTGGTTTAAATTGTGCTGATTTCTGAGGGGCCACGTCCCCTCCATTATCTCAGTACAGAGTGTTTGCAACCAGTACACAATGAAATGTGTAATTCCACAGGAAAATTAAAAAAAGGAAATAACATAAACAACAACAGTCTGAATAAAAGCTGCTCATAAGATCTCAGTCCTCATTAGTGGGTATTAATTTTGCTGACTGTATTGCTGACTAATTAACAACTATAAAAGAGAATACTTTCCCACATGCTCCACCATACTCCATCTAGGGTCAAAAGACTGTCACTGGGCATGTTTTAATTGTTGCTTTGTCATCATCATATCTTCAGTTCATTACTGCAGATGGTCTAGATCTGCTGCAGAAATCCTGTGACCAGTTGTAATGTGTGTTTTGCCCATGAAAATAAGAGTAGCCAGTGCTTAGGAATGGAAGACAGGATGCTAGAGAGTGATTCAAGAGAAAAAAAAAGTTTCTATTTTGGAGTAAAGTAGACCAGAGTGCAGAAGACCTCCAGGATAACTATGCATCTTAGCATGTTTCAGAAGGATAAAGTAAGACACCTCTAAGAAGCTTTTGCTGTATTTTGCTTCTTTGAGAAGGAAGGGAGGAAGGGAGGCAGGAAGGGAAGAAGGAAGGAAGGGAGGAAGGGAGGAAGGAAGGAAGGGAGGCAGGAAGGGAGGCAGGAAGGAAGGAAGGAAGGAAGGAAGGAAGGAAGGAAGGAAGGAAGGAAGGAAGGAAGGAAACTTGCTGGAAGATCAGAGAGAGTACAGCAAAGCCATGCCAAGTCCCACCATTATATAAAATGAAGCTCTAAGACTTGGATAAAGGTTTGTTCTATTTGATCATAAATATGTAGTGAAAAGCAACACACGTCTGAAGGCTCTACACAGCAATGAAATAATCATTTCAGCTTGTTCACTCCAAAAATACCTCTAAATGGGACGGCCAAGCAAGGTCTTTGTTTAGAATTGTCCCACTTACTTGTCCAAGCTGGAGTCTGAGCCCTGAGGAAGTCCAGCCATGCTGCTTGTAACATGCTCTTACTTCAACTGATATTTCAGTGACTTGTTTTCTCCCTGCAGTTCAGACAGTATTTTTTTTAGCCTTGACAGAATGGCTAGACTAGGTAATCCACGCAAACAGCTGCTGCATGCAATGTGATCTTTTCCACAAACCTTTTTAACAAAGACTTCTGAACTGTTCCTTAGTTTTGGGTATGTTGGAAATATCCAGAAGCTAAAATCTCTCAATATGAATGTAATTGACATATCAACTGTCTGACCATACTGCTTTTAGCTTGAGAAGTGTCCCAAGAAGATTACCAAGGGCTTCATGTTCACAAAACCACTCCCTAATCAAAAGTATTCATCAGGAAAATACCTCTGCTTCAAACCACTTTCACAGAGTATTTGCTTCTTGAATATCAGTGTTCTTGTCTGTAGTGAGAAGAAAGATGCTACTGATTTTTGTAGTCTGAGTTTGCAAACTTTCAAACTTCATCAAAGGCAACATAATCAGGATTTTTCATTGTGGTGAATTTTATAACTTGAAATTATTTTGTTCTTTGTCGATCATAGGCATTTCTGTCTAATGGACCCCCTATATGAGCCCAAGTAATATTAAAGTAAGTGTTGCAAATATTGAAGATATAAAATAACATTAATGCATCCAGGGAGATTTGAAAAATGAATGGGAGAAAAGAAATAAAGAGTCAGTCTTTAAAAAGGCCTATGAATATAAGGGAAAACACATTCAGAGGAAGGGAGGAATTTGGAAAACAGTCATTTTAAAGAAGCCAAGAGGTGAGAGTGGACAGAAAGTTAGACATGCATTAGGAACATAATACAGCATCCAAAAGGCTATTGCAGCTGTGAATTGCATAGGCAAGGGTAACGTCCTCAGTGGACGGGATGGCAAAAGTAATTTTCTGAACATTGTGGATATTATTCCATCCACAACACTCCACTATGTTTTAGGAACTTATGTCCTGAAAAAAATTTAGTGTATTGGAGAGCATTGAGGGAATAATAAAAAAGAGTAGGGGTGTGGAGAATTGATTTTAATAGGTAAGATTAAGTACTAAATCTGTCAAATTTGGTTAACTGGGAAAAAAAAGGCCACATGGATAAATATTTAAAAGGTGTCTAATAGGAAAGGAATTATTTTAGGACAATCAAAATGCTAAGAAAAGGAAAGGAGGATGAATGTGAGAATGAGGTGTATCAGACTGTGAAATGGTCCCCTGTGGGATGAGAGAAAAACCATTCTTCTAGTGAGAACGACTTTAAATGAGATTGGATATTATCTTAGTGACCAAAGGGGCAGCTGGGAATATCAACTGTTTCTGAGATTTTGTAGGCGAGGATCCAAATAAAATAATTTTATGAATTTTATTTTCTGCTGAGCCACACACCCTTTCTTTTTCTCAATAAGATCTGCCGGCTAGTGGAGTCTCTTTCAGTGCTCTGCTGTTGCTAGCCACACCATGAGTTAATTAGGAAGGAGATGTATGGCTGGGCACTTTGTCCCCTAAATCTGAGCCTGCCCAGCATCCCTAAGTAAAAGCAATGAGGACTGCTGTTGCATGGCAATGGCATTACTTTGCAGTACATATTTCCACATCCTGTGCTCTCCCAAGCAGTCTGCCTACTGCAAGTACAACCCCACAAGGAAACTGGAGAGTCAGAACCACCTAGGTAATGCCAGTAAACTAAACCTTCAGGCATTTCTTTGCTTTGATGCAGTGAAATGCATGTGCTGTGCTGTTTGTACCCTCAGAACAAATGGCAGTCTTGGGAACTAGCATGGATATTTAGAGATGGTATTTAAATAACATTACTTGGGAAATTCCCTCTGCTTAAGAAAAGACCAACTAAAACAAGAGTTTTCTTTCCCAGAAGGCTGAGACAGGTATAATGAGGATTAGCAGGCATAACTGATATCATTTCTGTATCCTAGAGGATCATAGGAGTCATCTTCCTAGTCATGTCCTCCCTGTTCTTAGTACTGGTGAGAGTGAAAACATTGCTGTGAAGTGTAAAGAGGCAATATAAACGTACTGTGTGATACAAGCAACTGGTTGCAAACAAATAACTTCATTAAGCCATGTCCATAATAATTCCTCACTTTTATACAGCACTTTTCATCTGCAGATCTCAAAGTGCTGTACAGATGGAAAAACTCAGGAGGTAAAGTGACTTGTTTGAGGTCATTCAGGTAGACAATGGCAGCTCTGGGAATAAACCATGCCACAGTGCCTCGCTTTGCATTATAAATGCCCCTCCTGTGCAGTCCTGGAAAGGATCATGGCAGCGAGCCTTTGGAGAGGGAGAGTGTGTAGCTGGAGCTGAAATAAGCCTGAGTCTGATCATAAGACCACTGTGGATTAGAAAGGCCAAATTCCACCCTAATGTGCAATCTCTCTTAAAATCAACTGGAGCTTTATATTTAAGTATTTCCAAGGTTTTCCTTCCCATGGTGTCTGAGTACCAGCAAAATTACATCACACTAAAACAATCTCTGAGGATGATTCCTTACTACTTTTTCCTATTAGCCCCAAGAGCCACTACAGAATGTCTTATTTTTATCGCTTCTTTTTTTTAATTGCACATAAACACTGGGCCTAATTCACTAATCACGGTGGAAAATGGAGGAAAGTATTATTTACTACCTAAAACTGCAGTAGTGCAGTGATGCCTCAGGCCTAGGAAGTACAAAAAACAGTAAGAAAAGATTTNCCTATTCATCTAGATTTCACGTTATTCTTTTTTTTCTGAAAGGATACTTTTTTTTAAAAAAAATCCATATTTTCTGATTAACAGTAGGAGCTGAGCCAGAAAAAGAAAAAAAAAAAAGATGATGGTTGAAGTTTTCAGAGTCATTCAAGGGACTTAGCCACATGCTTCACATTAATGTGAGAGCGCTGCTCTGGGATACAGATCTTAAGAATGGGAGATCTGTTCCTGAACGCCATCCAAATCATCTTGTAACCAGGGTATGAAACAAGATGAGTTAGTCTTCCATAGGGGTAAGACCAGCAGAGAAAAAGTGTGTTTCAAAACAGTGAAGACATTTTAAAGGAAAGTTGCTTATTGTTACGTCAAAGTCTGGCCAATTGGTAAATATAATTGTATTAGGCTGTAATTATATACATTTTAAGAGAACACTTATGTATTGTGGAGGAAAAATATTATTTACTTCTTTTATTTATGAAAGCATAGCAGCAATATAACTTAGAGCTGTAGATCAGTGTCAAAAGCAATAACACAATCTGGTATGGCACTTCCCCCCCACCCTGCTAAATGGCTCTTATGTACTCTGTTTTTAAAACAGCATGATTGTTAAAATACAAATAATGGGTATTAGATGGAAATGATAGTTGCAAAGTACAAACAC
>VYXH01008934.1:8140-34910 GCA_013397275.1 Burhinus bistriatus
AGAAAAGGGTGAACCTCACTGGGTACATTATTAATAATAACTGATGTCTCAGTTACACTTTTCAGCAAGACGAACATTAGCCACAGTATGCTCCAAAAGGCCAGCTTTGACTAAAAGCTAATTTCTAATCACGTTTCATGGTTTCTAACTGGCAAGAAGTGCTTATCACTTTGTAACTATTTTAGAGTGCCATTCTTAAGTAAAATGAGTGTGACTCTTTTCATTCAAGCAATTTGTGTTGAAGAGGGGTCTGATTTTCTATTTTGTGGAGTAATCTGAGCATTAGCACAACTCTCTGAAAGTGAACAGTCATGGTGTTGTGAAAGCATGACAGAGAAAAGATTCTGTACAGCTTAAGAAAAAAAAAAAAAAAGAACATTACTGCCTCTCAGTTTCTCCCCTTGCACTGTCTCTAAAGATAGTATGTAAAGTTGGGTAATTTATGACTGTGGATTCTGGTAAAAGCTAATTTCCAGGGCCAGCTTGATCTTCTTTAGGTTCTGACATTGTAAAATATGAAAATTATTTACAACTAGTTTAGAGAAATCATGTTAGACCATTTTGAGAAGTCCCAAAACATTAAGGTTTTTAGAATTCTTTGCATCATGTTTTCTTTCTCTTCCTATTTCCAGGGTAATTGGTTGAACAGGAAGGCAAATGACATTTGCAAACTGCTGAAGCTAATTCTTCTCTTGTGTTCCCAGCATTGAAAGTTCTGCAAAATACCCTGGGCTATTAGGCCTGTTCACTCTCTCGGCTGGTATTGTTTCTCTGGATATTGAGTTAGAAATATCTCTAGAACTGAACAATTTTTAATTGCACTAGTGTTGAATGCTATGCACATTTCAAAATCTATTAAGCACGACCTTTTACAATCCTGACCTTAGTTATGCTGTGTTGAGCTCAGGAGCTGTGCAGAGACATTTTGCCTCAGGTCAAATAGGGAGACACATGAATAAAGGCTACCAGAGCTCCCAGGCAGAGGGAAGTGGCCTGATGTTTCTCCTTTTTGTGAGATGCAGCTAAGTACCGCTGCCAGTTAGCTTTCTGTTGCCTGTTTTAGGGCATTTTGCATAGCAGTTGCATGCTTTATGTGAGCACAGAGTAGGATGTCTTTCCCCTCCAACTCTGTTCCTGCAACACGGTGCCTCTAGGCTGTGCCAAACCTGGGTCTCCTGATTGCAAATTTCTCTCTGTATGATAGCCTATAGCATGCCAATGCTGTGCTACTCTTCAAAAACAGCCGTTCAGACTCTTGCCCTGCAAGATCTTGCTTGCTGAACAAACCTTACCTTGCTCTTGTCAGTTCAGACCTCAGGGGGATTTAAAGTTGAAGTTGATTAGGATTGATGAGTCCTGGTGGCACCATAACCCTAAAGGTTATTAGTACCTTTCAGATGATGGGTATAAAATGTCACATGATTTCCTTCCTGCAGTCTTTTATGGTCTTGCAGATACATGTGAAAAGGGCAGTTTTCACTGACATGACTCATTCTGACCAAGACTGTATGAAAAAATTAATATTTTTTGAATATATGTGCCAACCACCTATTGATTAGCTTTCAATTAACCAGATTAAAGATTAAATTAATTTTAACAAAAGTTGTTATTAGTGCTTAGGCAGTACTCTACTCTGAGGTTTCAGGTGACTACTGGTGTTTCAAACATTTCATTTACTACAAAGAAAAAAATCAGACATAGTAACAAAAGGGAAAAGGACTACATTTAATGCTAGTCTTTGTCAAAACCTGGCTCCTAAGTGCATACAGATTATTACTTTTTATGATAAGGAAGACTGTAAGTTTTTAAGATACTGACTAATTCTTTGCATGGATTCCTAGGATGGCTTGGGAGGTTTGTTTGGTCCCAAAGAGTAACAATCTCAGTTTACTCATTGGATTGCTATAGAAAAAACAAAGTCTTTATTTATTTTTTTCTGTAATACAGTTTGCTAAGGGTTCTAATAAAGTAGCTCAATGGAGCAATAGGGTCATGACCAAACTGTGAGAGAGTATGACTTTCTTCTCTGTTTGCAGCCACTAGTGAGGGAAGAGGAGTAGGCACAAACCGGTAAGATGTTAAAGGTATGGGCTAGAACTGTGGCTGCATAGTTGAGACTGCTAATAAAAACATGAAGAGCTGGAAGATGACTTGCTTAGGGGCACCACTTAATGCCCAGTAATACATTTTTCTTCCTTTGCTTCTTAGCTACTACAATGTAAGGGTTTGTTTGGAAATTAATTAAACTCCAATAGCTGTTAACAGTTAAAGCAATTTCAGAGAATGAAAACGATATATTCCTCTGTGGGTACAGGAAAGCAATTTATATGAAAGACATTTTCTAATAAACTATTGTTTCAGTCGGAGTGAGAAAATACTTTTCCTGGATTTCAATCAACTCAGTACTGACAGAATTCTATTGTAGTAATTACAATAAGAAGTCATTTGTATCATCATAGGATATTAGTTTTGGTGGAACTGTGTTTTATTCCAGGTGAAGAGATGATTTATTTTAATGTTTTTTGTCCATAATTACAAAGTTCATTATTTGTAATCTGGATACGGCTATATCATGTTGATTTCTTATTGTCTGTGCTTTGTTTTATTGATTCTTAGTAGGGGTCAACCATACCTTGGTCATGAACACATTTTGGGCCCTGAGCATTTTTGTTTTAATGCTGCCACACTGGCAATTTTTGCCACTTTGCTTGTGTTATTATTCATCCAAACTGTGCATCATGCAGTTAAGTTAGTAATAACTATGGAAAATGAAATCTATCACTACCTATATTTTCATGTAGATTGGAGAAAACATAATGATCCTTCCAAGTTCCTTAGTTCTCAATCACTTGTAATCACTTGAAAGGAAAAGAAACCTGTGAACTGCTTAATGACAATCTCAGGTCAAAAAGCTGAAATCAAGAGATTGAATGAAGAAAAAAATGAAACTCCTCTGGCAAATTTTGTATTTCTTATGTACTTCAAAGATGAGGTATATTCTTGTTGGTTTTTAAAGCTCTTGTAAGCTGGACAACTCCCTTGCAGGTGAAAATAAACATAAAAAAATAAATAATTGGAGTTATTCAGGGAATCTAAAATTAATTCCTGTGGTATATCAGAGTCTAGTAGGTTGGCAGAGTACTTGAAAGATTTAGATACAGAAAGTACTACTTAACTGGATATAGTGGTAAACACAATTAATAGTGATAAAAAAGCCCTGCTATGATCATGTTACGGTGGTTCTTGTAACTTTCTATAGTGCTGGAGACCATTAAAGCATGATGATAGACCAAAAAGTATCGTCAGTTCTGTAGCAGTCCTGGACTGTTTGAAGAGCCGTGCTCAATCGTGTCTCACTTCCTCATGTCTCCCATTTTGCAAACATAAAACTACATGCTGCTATGTAATTTTATACACAACCTCCACTGTCTGATGTGGTTCCTGCCTGCTATTCCGTAAAGAGCTCTGTATGATGAAGGATCTCCCCCATAACTCCGAGTCTTACAAACTACAGGCACAGGGGTGCTTCTAGTTTGTAAATAATGTTTGTTATTAGTTATTTGATATAGCACCCCTGGGGACTCTCTTGCATATTAGAAAGTAGCATAGCTCCTAGATGTTGCACTGAGTTGCGAAAAGTCTTCACTTTCACCAAAAGTGTTCACAGTGTAAATAAGCAATCCATATAATGTGCTTCACAGGGGTGAAAGTGTTAACTTTCATTTTCATTGTTTGGGCCATATCATTAATTGTTTAGCCATTATTGACACAACGTTCACATTGATATTGTTAATATTTTGCTTAGGTAATGAATGACCAAGAAGTATAATGTTTGCCCTTTTTTTTCGTCTCTCTTTGATGGGGCTTTTAATGAACAGTGTTGTAACTTGATTTGATATGCTATTCTCTTTTTGTACTATAAGGCACTTCAAAGTAGTTGGATTAAAGGCATTATAAACTAAAATGGTGGTCACATAAAACATCCAAACATTTACTTCAGTCTAATGTACCAAAATATTGTGCCGCCAAAGAAGTCATGGAAGACCTAACACTGAAGCTTAGCTATTCACTGTGCCACTTCTTTAATGATTGCTGTTATGCAACTTCAGAAATGTAATTCCCCTTCTAGGGGAATTATTTTTTATTATTATTACACAATGTGTAATACTTTCTGCCCCTAAAGCATCTCTTCTGGTGACATCAGGAAGTACTTTGATGTACAGCTTCTTTCCATGGGCTCAAGTTGTATATTTATATTTCTTTCTTATTTTGGAGGTGGGGCTGATGTAAAAGAAAACTTCACTATCACCTCTTCATTACCTGTGGTAGTGGGGCTGGGATATGCTAGAAAGTGGAAAAGAAAATGTTCAAACTAGACACTTATAGGATGTCTGGGAGAGGATGATGTGAAGATGTCTGATATGTGGAATGGAGGAGGACCTTGGTTTGGTGCTGCAAAGCTGCATAACTGCCCTTGAAGGGCTGTCTGCATCAGCCAGGATTCCAGCAGGCTGAGGACCACCAGGGTGACAGCTACATGTTGCCCAGTACTTCAAAGCCTCCTGCACGTATCTGCTGCTGAAGACCCACTACATCTCTACAGTGGTCTACACTGCAGCACCTTGTCCAAAGTTTTCCCTCCTCTTTCCCCTTTGCCAGGGGAAATAAATGGTTTTCTGCAGCTGCTTGGGTTTCAGTGTGTACCCTGAGGAACAAACGCTCTTGACCCTTGTCTTTTTGGTTCCTCACTTTTTTCTGTTTCCTCTTCATAGCCTTCTAATTCCCCATCCACAAGTGTTTTTCCCCTTCTCTGCAGGTAATCTCCAATGAAATTTTCCCATTTAGCGTCCTTTCCACACTCTCTTGTGCTCCTTCAAATATTTCTATATTGCTGGTTCTGGTGCTGACCCCTCTCTCCTTCCCTCCCTGCAGACTGTACAGCTGATGTGTTTGCTGTCCCACTGCTAGATCCAGCACCTTTGAGTCTCTTTTTTACCTTCTACTTCTCAATGGAAATTCCTTGCATTGAACTCTGCCTTCTCTGCAGATCCCATCTGTCTATAAAACAGACAGTTTTGGCTTGGGAGATCCTTAGACTGCAGTACTGTTTATTTTCTCATCTGGTCTTCTCTCTTTTGGCAGTATTTGGTATCACTGAACCACATCAGCAACATGGTTTGTCACAGAAATGTAACTTTCCCATGCACTATGCAGTGTTCGAGAAATTAATGACATGAACAGGTACAGAAGTCATGTGAGTAGTCGCTAATATGAAAGGGACGACAATGTACATAACCATTCAAAAAGGTTGCAACTACCAGCTAGAGCAAACAATTTGCATAACTTCCCCATAAGTATAAGAAATCTAGCGCAGTTTGTTTTCTGAAATTCTCACCATTGTTCATATATCATTGGGCATACTAGCATTAAAATGACCTTTCATGTCTTTCATGGTTGGCTTAACACCTTTTTCCTTTCCCTCTGTCTAAATATATGAACAGAAAAATGCGATGTGGTTAGCTATGGAAATCCTTGATAGTTTCTCTCTGCTGCTATTGGTTTTGTCTTCTTTTACTTCCTTCTTCCTCTACTTAAATTGTGGTATTTGGTCCTGAGTCTGCTCCTCTGCAATCACCAAGGACGTACATTGTTACCTAAACCATGCCCTAGTGTCAGTCTGAAAAATATTATCAGGTGTTGTTCAGGGTAGTTAAATGGTTTAGCTATATGCTGGAAGACGCATAACAGACAAACATTGAGAAAGTATGTGAACCCTTAGCACATAACATTAAAATGAGGTTTTTGGACTATTGTATTTAGGAATTCTATAGAGGGAAGATAAAGTATATTTTCGAGAAGCAGTCAAAGTTTGAGAATGTGACACTGTCAAGACCTTCTTATAATTTTAATTTATAATACATACTAAGAGCCCAAATGTGAATGTCAGTCTTCCTACAGAGTTCTACTCTAATGTATTTGTCTTTTGTAGGCTGTCAGTGTGTGTTAAGTATGCATTCAGTCTTCTGTTTATTATAATGAATTTCTTTTTCACTGATTTCATAAGTATTTTAATAGATATTCTGCTGTAATCTGTCTCTATTACTAAATTTGATGAACTGATGGGAAATTGCAAAATGTGGCACAACAGTAGAATTTCTCCTTCCAGTTGTATTGGATTAAATATTTCATATTTCTTTGAATATTTCATTTACTTTGATTTATAATGTTCACAGAATACTACATTAGGATTCAAATGAACTTTGCATTTTTCTGCCTAAGCAAATGTGATAATTCTTTTAGCATCAAAATGAAATCTAATTATTGGCATTATTGTTTAATTACATGGAGTAGTGTTTCTACTGTATCTTTCCATTGTGTTTAACATATTGTTAAATTAGGTTCTGAAATCTGTTCTACCACTGGAAAAGAAACTGTAAGGATGGAATAGAAATCACCTAATTTGGGAAGACTATTTCAATGTAATCTTCAGACACCACGTGGAATTATTTGAATACAATTATAATATTTGTAACCATTAATAATGCTCAGTGATAATAAACCTTGTACGATTAGGATGAAGCTTCACTGTGCCACATTCACTGCGGGAAGAATTTTAAGTAGTAGGAGAAAAGACCCTGTGAAAATGTACCTATATTCTTCTGAACTGTGTTTAACAGCAGGTACAAGACGTTAGAATTTGAGGATGTATTTGGGACAGTTTTTAAGGAAAGTTTTAAAGAGACACTATGAAAAGGCACGTTTTACCACCCTGACCTTTCAGATATAAAACTGCCAGCTAAAGGTGCACCAGCATAAGCCGGTCCTGCCTCACATTTAATAAGAAGTCTTACATGGATTTGATATGGCTAGTTACTCTGCTGATGAAAACTGTAGCATCAGGCTAAATCAAACATATGTGTTTGAGGTCTCAGCCCTTAGATTAGCCCATGGATATTATATAGGAAGGATCTGACTGCCCTATAGGAGCCCATGCTGGAAGCCAGGAACACCTGAGGACTGAGATGGTGAAAAAAGGCATAAAGAAGGTCCTTGATCATTCCTGTAATAAAGAAATGGAAAGTGCTTTCTAAAAGCCTGGGGAAAACACAGGTAAAAGTAGTAGAAAGTATGCCAGGAAGTTGACTTATTCTATAAAATACAGGGAAGAAAGAAAAAGGTGAAGAGGTTCTGGGAAATGAAAGAGGGCCAGGCTTCCTCAATTTACAAATACAGAAATCATGAAAGAACTTTATCTTTGATTGAAGGTAAGAAGAAGGAGAATAAGTATAATTTGAAAGGCTAGTAGATAGGGCAGAATAGCTTCCTTTTATTAATAATGGCATAGAAAGCCACTTGAGTTTGTCTTAGCTTGAGGAAGACAATGCTAGAAGCATCTTACTATGAAAGGCAGATTTTCACAAAACTTAGTCTATACCTCTGAGTGCTTATTTGTATCCCTACACTTAGTCTTAGAGAAGACAGAATAATATTATATGAATTCAATCTTTTTGTACATTCTGTGGTCAATATATTTTTTATATATCTTCCATTACTCATATTTCTCTGATGATAACATATCTTTCCCTAATGACATATGTGATTTTTTAAAATATTAAGGAAATAATTTTTTGAAGTACGTAATAGCCCAACTGTAAATTTTACATGCTTAAAGATTGTACTAAAAAGATCTTACATAAGGTACCATGGTTATAAGACTTTTTCATATTAGCCTGAATATGGTAAGACAACTGTCAAAGTTGCAGGTGACTTGCCTAAGATTTAGAATTGAGGTTGAATTAATAAACTCACTTTTCAATTTTTGTCTAAACCCCCATTCTGTAAAGCTGAAAATGCTCAGGAAGAGATTCCCCCCGATCATCAAAAGTGGATTCTCATGTTTAAAATTATTCCTCTTTTCTTCCTGCGTGTGTGCTGCTAAAACTCTCCACAACAGCACTCTTCCTCGTGCCCTTACTCAGCAGGGCTTCCCACCCAGCTGGTTAGAGATGTACTTTTAAAACATCTCTCTCCTTCTAGCACCAAAATTCCAAGCAGAACTGTTTTGCGCTTCAAAATTTCTTCAGGGCCAGGCATGGGCTACTGCAGAATTAGGATAGCTATACACATATGCATGTTGGAATCTTTCTTAGCTGGTCACTGTATTAACTCCACAACAAAAAGGTGGAATTGACTGCAATCAAAGCTTCAAGTTAAAGCGTAAAAATTCTATCAGTTATATCTCTTGCCTTTCTCACTGTTATGGTATAACTCAAGTTTTGACATTTTTTAATCTTGCATCTAAATTTAATGGTAAGCAGTCCTTTTCGGCTGCTTACTACCCTGTTGGTACACTGAACAAATTCTGTCATGGAATTAATGAGCAATTCTGGAACTGCCTAAGCTCTCTGTATTTAGGTTGGAAGAGTTTGCTTCAAAATGTGAATATCTAAAGTTACCAAAGTGCAGCAAGACAGAATAACAGTGTGAAAATCAAATCCTGAGCACTGTTTTCTCTAGTGTTGGAAAGTTAATTGTGTTACGTTCAGTCAGCCAAAGCGAGACAGCGATACACGGGGAGAGAGCTGTATGGTGTCAAAGTAAATAACTGAAAGTTTTCTAAACAGTATTGGCCAAATCATTGGGTTTTATATATATGTATTAAAGTAGAAATCTTAAAAACTTCAAAGGGGATTTGAATGGTTTGACTCTTCTTGCAAGCCTGTAAGGTCTTGGCTGTCAATGTTTAAAGGGCATCTCAAAACAGAAACGAGTCTAGCCACAGTACATTAAAGCCATTCAGAGGTGTAGCTTATAGTCAGTGGCCTCTTTTCCCCCCAGTGAGCTATCAGCCTTTACATAAGGCAGAAAAAGAGAAAGCATTAGACTCATTGTATAAATCTGGATGCTTCTGAGTCTAAAAAATGGCAAGAAGTCATTTTGAAGTGAAAAGAATACCCATCTGAAGCACAAAAATTCCACCTTAATCAGCCACTGCAAACAGGAAACTGAGAAATTACGAACTCTTTTTAAAATACGTTTATCTATCTGGCTATTAGTAATGATAGCAGCTTATATAATCACCAGACAGTTTCCCTGAAAAATGGATGAAGTTAAATGAACTCTTCCTTGAAGTCTGACATCCTTCACTGGGATACTACTGAAAATGTATTAGCTATAGATTGAAAGTGATGTACTGCACTGCAAATGGCACAAGTTTCTCAGCTAGTTCTTTTGAAAGAAAAATTAAGACAGATGAATATTCTAGCAGTCTATGAAAAAGACATAAACTTTGAAAGTGTCTGAAGTACTGACAGAGACAGCATATACCACCTTCAGTGTAGCACTAGATAGGGAGGTTTTTGTACTGTGAAATAACTATATTTTTAAAGACAGTTTCTTATTTGTCATAGATAAAATGCCCTCCTGGTGTCATGGTGTTTATTATGTTTCTTAAAGAAACCCAAAATTCTTTCTGCTGAAAGTGTGAAGAGTACAGCATTAAGAAAAAAAAAAAAAAAAAAAAAAGATTTAGAATTTAGGTTGAATTCAAAAACCTGTATTAATAAAGCCAGTGGGATTTTACATATTCAACTTTCTTTCATTTTACTTAAGTTTAGAAGATGGTGCCAGTGAAAGTATGTTCTTCATATGCTTTTGTGTTCATGAAAATTAATAATACTGCATTTTTATGGGTGGTCTGTCATGCATTGTACATTATTCAGTGTGCAACAAAAATTAGTAGTGCGCCTGAAGGTTTTACAGGAAGCTGGAGGCATAACAATAGACCTGAACTACTGCATCTTTGACTGAGAAACATTGCCACAGCAGGAAGGCAGATGATAAATTAGACAAGAAATTAAAGTATGAGAAAATGCATAAGATGGCAGAACATTTGGTGCAGTAGTGGAGGACAGAATTGTCAGAAAAATGTATTAAATCTTTCCTGCCACACAGCTGCCCATGCTAGACTAATAATTTTATTCACCTGTGAAATACCTCTGTTCCTGTATTTTATTTTACTGCATCTGAATGAAGTCATCATTATGCCTTAGGTCAGCAAAAAGCATTACAGCAAAACTTGTAAACAGGATGTCTTTGCAGGTGAATTTTGGAGAAATGAACACTTAAAGGGCCATTATTAGCCGTCTTGTACTTTGATAGACACTTGGCACAGCTTTATTGGCACAAATATTTTCAATTAAACCTCCAAGGTGATACAGTTGCTTCTCCTATGCTGTGTTCTCAAGTGTCCCCAGTTGCACTGTTCGAGTCTGAACTCTCGCATGCCAGCTTCTAAACCATGGCCTTTCTTCTTTACCTGGCAGCCAGTACAGATGGGTCAAGCTTTTCAGCCTCTAAAGAGGAAGACAAGCTTGGCAGCAATTAAAGAAAGCATTTCTACATGATGGTGGTGTATCACTAGTCTTGCTAGATAGTGTACAAATATTACTATTGAATCTCAATTGCCATTATAGGATGGTATATTTTATTGTCAGAAAAAAAATATACAATCTTTACTACTCTTAATTGCATCGCAAATCCAAGCTGAAAGACCAAGGCCTATGTAATGTGAAGTGATTTTCCTAGGCTCTCTCTGTGTGAATAAGAGGCTCATGTGACAATTCTACCTTGAGCAAGAAAGATTCCAAGTAACATGTGAATTTATAATTTACTACACAAGCTAATCATAACAACTGCAAAACATTCAACATGCTTATTGAATTTCTATTTTGGACTGTATCAGTTAGGTTTATTATCCTCCCCGAACCTTTTAGTATCTGCGCACATATCACTGGTAAAGAAAGAAAAATAACTTAAACCCTGTGTGTTTCTCTTTTTTATAGGATTGTAAAAAGAGAGGTCATACTATCTACTTACATGGTCCATGATGTGTATGTATCGAAAAGGTGTATCATTGTAAATACCTCATAAAACATTTGTTACCTGTTTTTATAATCTGGGGGATGGTTTCTTATAAATTCACCCTCAGTTCATGTCGCCCGAGAAAAAGATTATGGATTTTCATGATAATGTAGACAAAAATAAGATTATAAAAGACATGGTTATACTGAGAGTTCCATGGTAATAATCATCTTGGAATCAGAGGGTATTCAGCATAAAGCTTTCTTTGAAGAACTGTTTTCATTCAGTGGGCTAAAAATCAATCTATTTGGGTTAAAAATATTTTAATGGTTGCTTCCAAAAGTTTATAACATTAAAGTCTGAGTTTTAAGAAACATTATTATGAACCCGTCTGCAATATTTTACTTCCACTGATATGCTGCTTAGCATAAAGAATGCTTAACATACTATAAAGGAAGATATATGCAAAAATGCTTGCTTCTAACAGCTCAGATTTTTAATGAAACTTTAAATACATTGTATCAAATGATTTTTTAGGGCAGAGGACTTCAGATTTGTATTACTAGGTTTTAAATTACACTTAAACAGATGAAAAACTCCATACTCCTGTTTACATATTTGTATTTACTTTTTCTGTTCTTAAACGTAGCTTTTATTAAAGTTAATCTCTTCACATTTGGCATTTTCTTTCTATGCCCTTACTGTCCAATTTTGTCTACCTGTTCTCTCTTTTTTGTGTATGTGTGTGGTTTTTTTATTTTTAATTTTTTTTTCTTAAATTTCAGATATAAGTTTTGTTCTTTCCTTTGGCTCCTTCATTACTTTTACTTCTTACCTTCCTGTGAATGTAAATACTAGGTTTGACAGAATCTGTATCCATGTTGAACTGCTACTTGCCTTTCTGTCTATGAAATATAGTTCTGTCTTTTCCATTGAGCCTAAATATATCCTTTTGAAGTTCGTTTGGACTATTCACTGTTTAAGTGACATATATTACTTAATTACTTATTGACTTTTATATATTTATTTATTTTTTCTGCTGTTTCATCTCTTAATGTGGTATGTTAGAAAGTTGTTGTCACTGAGATAGCTTTCTGTATTGCAGATCGTGCAGCACCAACAGTACTGGGATTTTCCTCCAAAAGCTTATTGCAAGTAAATTCTGCACTGTGCAGAACTAGGGAAAGTGGCTACACTTGGCCCTGAAATATCAGCAATATTGGCAACCAATTTTTATAAAGCCTAGGATAAATCTCACCTGCTTTGAGGTACCTGGGCTGTTTCTGCTGCAGTTTTATCTTTCATAACACTTTAGATTTCCTAACGTGTCTACTGATCCTTTTCCCTAGCACTTAAGGGGTAAAGAGAAGATACTGGTAGCCAAAAGGCAAGATGTGTGCATATTCTCTAAGTCCCAAGAGCACGTTCTGTGGCAGCAGGCATGGGGTTAGTAAAAGCTGCAAATGCCTTTCTTCTGGATTGAAGCAATACTCATAATACAACAGCCAGCTTCGGTGTCTCCCTGGTGGCATGTCAGTGAGTTAGAGAGCTGGAAGAATTTGTCATTGTCATATTTAGAGGACCTTGGCCAGAAAACCTTGGAAAGTATTTGTCATTATGTTGCTGTAGCTGTTATAGCCTTGAACAGGGTCTTACTAATAACATAAATAAAAGGAATATGTTCACATTTTCTGTATTCTCCTTAGAAAGAATTATCTTCTGTATTCTTGCCATGGCTTTTTGCTTTTCTATGACCCTGTCGTACAGGGGGCTTGTGAATCAGCTTCTAATTGGAGGCATCTGGGTTTTTCCATTTTAGTGCATCACTTTATGTCATAAGTGGGTATGCCATTTCCCCCTCACACAGCAGCCACAACAGGGTGAACTGCGGCTGCCCATCTGCAGCCAGACCAATCCAAAATTGAAACTTGCCTTTACATTCTCTCCTGGTATTGGGGATGGCTGTCTTCTCCACAGCTGGGGAAACATCCTGTGACAAGAGTGTCCAGCATATGGCTGAAGGGACAGGAGCACTTCAGCTAAGCTGGACTTTCCCCACAGTGTTCCTGTCACTGGACTCATACATTGTATGCTGTTCACGCTTAATTCGTTCTATGTCATACACAGTTTTTCATTAGCAGTTTTTACTCTTATTAATTATCTTACCTGTTTCCCTGCACCTCCAGACAAACTGCATTCCTTATGCTATCTTAAGTGCACATACAAACAGGAGCACTTTCATGAATTACTGATTTCATTTTAAAATAGATGTTGGAAAGGGCTCTAAGTCTGTTTCTCCACTTGGATGTTTTTTTTCCTCTGCTATCAGGTACGTTTTATGTGGTTTTCCAGTCATTTTCACTCTCTGTAAAAAAACATTAATATATTATATTTTGTGTAACTGAGTTAAGTAAATGGCAGATCATGATCTGCAATGATGTACATTCTCCAAGCTTAGTAATTTTCAGAAGGAAATTTATTAAATTTTAAAATAAATTAGATGTTTATTTTTCTTACATTTGAGAATAGACTTGATATGAAATTGCGGCTACTTCGATGTCTTCTGATAGGATACACCATTACAACTATCATGTATTCACAGAATCACAGAACAGCTGAAGTCGGCAGGGACCTCTGATGGTCATCTGGTCCAACCCCTTTCTCAAGCAGGGCCACCTAGAGCAGGTTGCCCAGAACCTTATCCAGATGGCTTTGGAATGTCTTGTAGGAGGGAGACTCCACCTCCCTGGGAAACCAGTGCCAGTACTCCATCACACTCACAGTGAAAAAATGTTTCTTGATGTTCAGAGGGAACCTCCTGTGTTTCAGTTTGTGTCCATTGCCCCTAGTCCTGTCACTGGGCACCGCTGAAAAGAGTCTTGCTCTGTCCTCCTTGCACCTTCCCTTCAGGTGTTTATATAAATTGATTTATATAAATTGACTTCTCTTCTCCAGGCTGAACAGTTGCAGATTTGCTCAGCCTTTCCTCATATAAGCAATGCTCCATTACCTACCTTTTTTTTGTGGCCCTTTGCTGGACTCTGTGCAGTATGTCCATGTCTCTGTCATACCTCACCAGCACTGAATAAAGGGGAAGGATCACCTCTCGACCTGCTGGCAACACTGTTTAATGCAGCCCTAGATACCTTTAGCCTTCTTTACCGCAAGGGCACATTGCTAGCTCATGCTCACCTTGGTGTCCATCAGGACCCCCAGGTCATTTTCTGCAAAGCTGTTTGGCAGCTGGGTGGCCCCCAGCATGTACTGATG
The DNA here is from genome assembly GCA_013397275.1 of Burhinus bistriatus. NCBI lineage: Eukaryota > Metazoa > Chordata > Aves > Charadriiformes > Burhinidae > Burhinus > Burhinus bistriatus. The sequence continues at coordinate 22,274 of VYXH01008934.1, forward strand.
CCTAGGGTTGTTCCTCCCAGCTGCAAGACTTTGAACTTCCCCTTGTTGAACATCATGAAGTTCCTGACAGCCCGTTTCTCCAGCTTCTCCAGGTTCCTCTGGCTGGGACAACCTTCTGGTGTATCAGCCATTCCTCCCGGTTTTGTGTTTTCTACAAACTTGCTGAGGATACACACTGTCCCATTGTCCAGATCATTAATGAAGGCGTTAAATGGGACTGGACCCAGTACTGAGCCCTGGACTACAACACAGGTTACTGGGATGGTGCTTCAGAGTGGTACGCAAGCACACAACATATGTTTACACTGGCTAGTAAACATGTGACAGCTTATTTTCACAATGTATAAATGTCTTCATATGATATATGAATACCACTGAACAAAATAGCAGTTTGCCAAGCATTAAAACTTTTCAAAGCTTTGTTCTGAAGTGTTGATGATGGGTGCCATTTAAACACATAAATCTCTTCAGGCTTACAAACCAACTTAGATAAATTAAGTCTCATTGCTTTACAGCTAGGATTCTTCTATCTAAAAGGAACTTTAAATTAAATGGCTTTCTGTATTCTTCCATCCATACAATAACGGTCTTCTAATGCATGCTTTCCATAAAGACAAAATGAATAAACATGTAAACACGGTCTGTTTCATCTTGAATTAAAATCTGATAGAGCATATTCACTTCATGTTAAAATCTTGTTCCATCTTGAAATACCTATACTGATCCTGAAACAAAGATATATTGGGATACCAATCAAACCTGTATCAACATAAATCTGCTTTGTGTGTATAACAGATGCCCCAAGGAAGAAAATCTGTTGTCCTCTTTCTGCTTAACCAGAAAATATAATCCAGCTGGTTATAAAAAACAGCAGAATACCATACTGTGTATTTGTTGGATAAATATGTGCCATTGATTTAACTTCTAAGAAGAGTCAAAGATCGAGGAATCTGCATGTAAAAGTTCTAAATTACATCATGACTGAATATTTTGCAAGTTTGCAACTTGTCTGATGTTTACAAAATGATAAAAGGCCATATATTTATAGGTAAGAGATCTGAAAATACATTTCTTATACTAATGTTTTTTAAATGCACTATCATTATTTAAATACTTAGAGTATCCAATCTTAAAATGGTTCAAGTATTAAGAAATTCCTGATTTGAAAACTATACAACTGGGCATCTGAGTATAAATTGAATTACAAAAAATCTGCTTTTAAGATTTCAGCTGTAATTTCTAAGAAATCTTTCTATATTAGTAGTACTGTTAAAATGAAACAGAATTGTTAATCAAGTGAGCCTGCTCTTGGTTACCTTTTGAACTTTAAAACTCTTGAGGTGTTCGCTTGACTAATTAGCTCTTCTGCTGTCCCCAGGCTTGCTATTGTCATTTCAGATTCTGTTGAAATTGCAGGGGATATTATGTACTGTTGACGCTGCAGAGAAGAGCTCTGAAAGAGCAGTGCTGTGGCAGACTTCCAAATGAGAGATTCCATATGGGTGTTCTTCCCTGTTGGAATAATGGGAGATTAATTCAATTAACCCCTCCAAGACATTTTATTTCAGATGATGTATATCAAAAATTTGTTCGGTCAAAATCTATAATTAAACATAGGGAGGGAGAAACCTAGGGTTCTGAGTATCAGTTATTATACAACTCTCAGGGATAATGTGATTTTTTAACAGCTTCCTGTGATTCATATTTTATCCCTGAAATGCCTGTTTTGAGAAGATTCTTTAAGAAAGTCAACATTTCCACAGAATACAACCTCACAAAACCCAACGTAGTCAGGGAGATCTCTTGTAAAAATTTATTATTCATTATAAGTGTATTAAAATAACTATCTTGGCATGTACATTTTTTTGGGGGGATGTTTAATACCCAACAGAAGTTAAAAACCCTATACTTCCAAGGTAATCTATTGCCTTGTCTAGCTACTAATCTTCAAGAAATATAAAATACCCTAGTGTTAGTTATTGCTTCAATAAAATTTGGGTATCACTAAACAGCAGTATCTTGTTATGAAGGCAGTGTATTACAAGAAAGAACTAAGAAAGGGTATAAATTTACAAAAATCTTGAAGGAATAGACTACATTATAGGTGATAAATTGTCTGGAATATAAAAGATGACTGAAAGAGAGCAATTTAATGAATTAAAAATATGGTGAATTCCACACGCAGAAAAAAGAAGAAATAGCTAATCTGTTACTATTAAGATAAAGAAAAAAATAGTAACGCGAATTAAAAATATGCATAGATGGAATCACTGCAAGTTAGTTTCACACGCTGGATCAGATCCCAAAGGACTATAACAATTTAAATGTCTTGTAGATCTGCCATATCAGAGTACATTATGAATTTTTTTAACCCTAAATATAATTTTTCCTAACTTCCAACCCAGATTAAAAGATACTGCAACCTAACTTTTGTGAATACTGTAGAATTATCTAAGACATTTTTAACCAAATACTAGAAATGTTTCTGTTCCTAAGAACTTTAATTTTTCTTATCAAAAGAGAATTGGTTTTCTACTTTTCAGACTACACCTATACCTGATTGCAAGAAGGTCAGTTTCATATTTTAACTCCATATTTATTGTGTCTGGCACTTGAAGCCATTGTCTATTGCTAAACAAAGACAATATTTATTGAAGAAACAGAAGGTAAGTTATTATTTCTGTTGATGCATGTCCCATGATGCAATGTCCTTCACTAGTCCAAGATATTCTGAGGTGTATTAGTACTGTTAAAGCTCATATTTTAGAGCTTCTTTTTGTTTCTTCTGGTTGCCTAGAGATTACAGGCTTTGCATTGTAGCCAGTTCAGCATTCTGAAAACAGATTGTGTGCTTGTTCTGTTTTTGATGACATTAAGTACATTAAAAACTGCAATAAATTCGGTAGCTCTGTCACTCAGCTTAACAGTTCATTGTAGATCTATATTTAGAAATCAGAATCTCTGTATGTAGTACTAGTATTGACTTTAAAAATATGTAATGGGATAAGATTATCATACCTGAAAGTCCGTTGCCATGGCATATTGCTGTAGGTAAGTTCTGCAGTGTTGTTCAGACTAGGAATTTTAATATTCCTTTCCTCTTATGTAACACTCTTTTTCAGGAGTTCTTTGCTTTGGCATGTTTCTGTGTTTCCCAGATCCACAGTAGCAAAAAACCTGCTGAATTCAGGGAATGCCACAAAGCATATATTAAGAAAACTGAAGCAGTTTTAAAGGAAGTTTGAGGTCTCTAGTCTGGAAGTTCATTTTCTTGAGCTTTGAGTCCTGCTCTGAAGAAAATCAAGTTTTAAGCACAAGAACACCAAGAGATGGAAGGGTATACCTACCTTTATGGCTTCCTCACAGCACTACCTGCTGCCAAGGCAGATTCCAAACTTGTGTTTCTTCTATCTATGCTGAACAGTCAGTCAGGAGCATTCTGGAGTACAGGGAAGCCTGCCGTCCCAGTTTAGCAAATTTAACTCAAGCTTGTCTAGAGGAAACTATTTAGAGGCTGCTGTTATGAATAACTAAACTGTATTCTTTGGCAAATAAGATATTTACTTAACAATAGCCAGCTGTATTTATTTCATTGTTTCATAATATTAACATAGCGCTGGAGGTTCTTACAGTGTTCAGGTTAGTATCTCTCCGTATTAACTGTATTTAACCTAAATGAAAATAAATGGGACAAAAGTTATGGAAAAAGAGCTCAAACCCTGTGTTTGTTTCAACGCAGCATGACCAAAGACTTAACCACAGCTTTTTCTTAGAGCCTGGGACTTATTTTACTAAGTTTCCTAACAATTGCACTTGTATGAACAAAAACATAGCATGTTAAACCATAAAATTTTCATGATTGTAGAATGCGTTTTATTTGAACTCTAAAGTTCTCTTAGTCTTATTTTTAATAATTACTACATCTTGCGTTTCTTGCATGGAAAGCTCAACATTGAGTAATGGATGATATGTGTTGGTGAAATTCTCATGCAGCTTAAACAGAGGAAGTGCGAGATAGGCTGCATGATATCTGCCTTGTATTTCTTGAGATTAAGAGTTTTATATCCTGTAGTCTTTACATATGCTAGTGAAATGTGATTCTCTATATTCAAAGAACTGTCTCAAATAATGCCATCATAAGGCAGAATGGTAACACTGGGACTTCTTGCTAGTGTTAAGAATTGGTTTTACTTTCTCAAGTCCTTCCACACTGCTCAAAGAAAATAAAATTATGCTTTTCCCTGCTTTGTATCTGTTTCCCCCTGAAGATCTTTTGCCCTTTACATCCCTACACACACTTTTTTCTTCCATAGTTCATGCTTTTTATCTATCCATCTGTTCTGCTCTCTAAGCTCTGTTTCCCTGTGTGTCATGTCATGAAATTCAAAGTAGGAAGAAATTACTTGCACAGTTGGGCAAAGAACACAGGGAAAGATGTGGTGTTTGAGTAGCATTTTCCACATACTTGTAGAGACTTTTATGGTATCTTACAGTAACCCTGAAATTGGTTGTAGGCAGAGTTGCGTATCCTTATTTTCTTGTGTGTGAACACAAGAAAGACAGTCAATGTATTTTAAAACAGTTGAAGTTCTTTGATTTAGGGAATCTGAGAGCTACTTGTAAACATTTCTGCTACATTGAAATATCTTGTGATTCCAAGCTTTTAATAGAATCATAGCATCATAGAATGGCTTAGGCTGGAAGGGACCTTAAAGATCATAGAATCATAGAATCATTTAGGTTGGAAAAGATCTTTAAGGTCATCTAGTTCAACCATTGACCCTACCCTACCAGGTCTGCCACTAAACCGTGTCTTTAAGCACTGTATCCACATGACTTTTAAACACATCTAGGAATGGTGACTTGACCACCTCCCTGGGCAGCCTGTTCCAATGTTTGATAACTCTTTCAGTGAAAATTTTTTTCCTAATATCCAGCCTAAACTTCCCCTGGTGCAACTTGAACACATTTCCTCTTGTCCTATTGCTAGTTACTTGGGAGAAGATACCAGTGCCCATCTCAATACAACTCCCTTTCAGGTAGTTGTAGAGAGCAACAAGGTCTCACCTCAACCTTCTCTTCTCCAGACTAAACAATCCTAATTCCTTCAGTTGCTCCTCATAAAACATGTAATCATCTAGTTCCAACCCTGTTGCCATGGGCAAGGACACCTCCCACTAGACCAGATTGCTCAAAGCCTCGTCCAGCCTGGCCCAGTTCCAGGGATGGGGACTCCACAACTTCCCTGGGCAGCCTGTTCCAGTGCCTCACCATCCTCAGAGTAAAAAATTTCTTCCTGAGATCTAACCTAAATCTACCCTCTTGCAGTTTGAAGCCATCACCCCTTGTCCTATCACTACATGCCCTTGTGAAAAGTCCCTCTCCAGCTTTCTTGTAGGCCCCTTTCAGATACTGGAAGCCTGCTATAAGGTGTCCCTGGAGCCTTCTCTTCTCCAGGCTGAACAACCCCAGCTCTCTGTGCCTGTCCTCAGGTAGTTGTAGCTGGCTGTTGGGCATCAAACATTCTCACTGTAGGAGGAAAGGCATTAAGTTTTACTATATCTTCAACCCTGTATCCAGCTTCTTTAAGGGCTGCCTTCCCCTAGTCTTCTACTAGCAGCTGGTAGGGGAGTAGGGTCTTGCACATCAGAAATTGACATCTACCTCAATGATGCTGGGCAATCATCTTGCTTCAATGTGTGCACATGTTGGGAACAGGGGGGAGGAAGATACGAAGAAGTCTTCTTTGCTAGATTTCCAAGCTAAGAGTAATGTCTTCTCTACGTTCACATCTAGTTAGCTGTTGAATAATTTCAATGCTGGACTGACAATTTCATGACAGGCAATTCTCAAGTTCTTATGTGACCTTCTGCACATGGTAACCCTTGACATTCCCTCCTCTGGCTGCTTCTGGATGTGGCACCTAATTTAACTTTAAATGAGAAAGTCCCAAACATCTGGGAAAAATGTATACCTTACCTCTTTTTTGTGTGGGTGTCTGTGGACCATATTTGCTACATCTTTAACGTGTTCCTCACTCCTAAAAAGAGCAAGTTTCTTTCAGTGGGGAAAAATTATGTGTGGGCACAGTCCTTTACTTGTGGAAATGTAAAGGATGTTATACTGACAGGTACTGCCTAAAATGTGGTAGTTTTTACAGGTATTTATTCAATGCAATATAACAAATATTTCTTGGAAATCTTCCGTTAGCAAAAATTTGAGGCTTAGCTGGAAACTTAGCAAAAGAAGTGAGTTCAAAACTGTTTCTTCAACTAAGGCTGCGGTGATTGATTAACACACAGTAGGTTTGCAGACATTTTTTCATTGCTTTTTATTTTACAGAGACTGGCAGAAAGAGTACAGAAAGAGAATAACCTGAGTAGTTGAACTCAAAGCAAGTTTTAAGGCTCAAAAATAAAATTGATGTATACAGAATGCATATATGCCCATGTATGTCTATATATAGTGTATTGGTACTACTTAACATTTAAATTTTTTTAATTTTCTGTATTTTATGACACAGAACCTTTTAAAAGAAAATATTTTTGGATCACAAAGTTTTAGAGTACTTTTGTATGGGTCACACTTTCAGAGGAACCTCGGTCTGGCACCACAGTGTCTATCTCCAGATTTGTGCAGGAGAAAATGATCCATGGTTGGCAGGTGCAGTTTGGGTGTCTGCATTCCCAAATACTGTCTACAGAAATAGAAGATGCTTCCTGATTTATCTCAATTGCTTTTAATCGCACCATCCAATTCTGTTCCCTACCTCGCAACATATTGGGCTGGCCTCCCGCTGGAGTGTATGGCCCAGCTTTTCAGGAGTACTGCTTAGACACTGACCACAGCTCCTGCTTTGAACTACCCTCTGGCAAAGTCTCTCACTTCATTGGCACAACCTGTGCATGATTTCAGAGCAGTAGTTCTCATTTGTGAAAGGACGATCATTTACCTTTTCCTTTACAGAAAATGTTGGTAGGAGAGAAGCATCCAGTTTGGGCTGAGTCATCTGGAAACAGTCTGAATCCAAGGTGAAGTATTAGCCAGTGTGAGTTTTCCCCTGAAATTAAACCTGAGGCTTTTTATTAAGTTCTTTACAATTGTTTAAATATTTTTTTTCTTGTGTGTGTTGTTGTACTGGTGTGAATTTTAACTAGTATGAAAGTGCTGTTAGAAAGGATAGTCTGATTTTGTTCTTGGCTTGCCTAAAGACAAATCGTCTTGGAAATATAGTTTGGCAACCAGTTGTTTCTGTTAAACCACATACATGACAGAAGCATGGATGATTTGGACAGGTGTTCATTGGATCTATGAACGTTTTTCTCTAGTTATTAGACCTAAAGGCTGCATGATATTAGAACTCTACTTTGGATAGAGTAAGAACTGCAAATAGTTCTTCTAAAACTGTTTTTGAGTTTTCACATGCCTTTTTTTGTAAAAAAACACACTAAACAAACAAATAAACAAAACCCAAAAGAAATTAACAAAAGATGAATGCATGTAAATTATTATAGTTTTATTCAAATAAGTGTGAGGAGACATCCAAAGGATGAAAAGTTTTGGATAAATGTTGACAGTATTTTTCTATTTATCAATCAACTTTTGCAAGTTTGAAACAGCTTTCAACCCAACAAATTGTTTCTAGATTTACTATTGGTGCGATATAGTATAAATATATTTTAAACTCTTATTCTATTCTGTAATGTATTAAATTATTACAGAATGGGGCAGGAAAGTAGCGTCACAGAGCAATAAAGAAAATAGTTCTTTTTTTTTTTTTATTCCACTGATTTTTCATATGTGTCTTTTTTTGACAGTTTGGATTTTAGAGAAAAATTCTTATTATTTTCTTGCATACGAGACAAGGTAAGAAAAATCTGAAACAGTGCCAAGAAAACTGTTGGATAAACATGTCATGTTTTTAGTCGTTTCTTGTTCAGGTGCATTTGGTTCATCCAGAACTGAAACTGCTAATTACTTGGAAGAAATCTCATCCATCTTCATATGAAAAATTTGCCTTCTATTTTCCCACTTTAGCTGGTATTGGACTTTCAGCTTTATTGCTACAGAGGAAAATGGTTTGCATGAGAACGGTTTGTGGGTTTGTGCGATCTTCATGTAGCAATGTTTTTTTACGTAATCTTTCATTCAGACACTTAAGTTCAAAATTCCTTGAGTTCTTCTGTAGTGGCTCTGACAGCATTGCTCACTTTATTTTAATGATCTGCCTTCCTCTTTTAACTGTCTAGATGACTGCTACTCATTTATTTTTCTATATCTACCTGTTATACGCTCAACACCATGATATAGACGTATATTCTGAACACTGTCTTTTGCCAGCAACTGTCACAGGCTAAACAAGCATATGGAGAGCTTTTAGATGGAGAAATGGCATATTTTAATGTATTGCTGGTCAAAAGATACAAAAAAGCTTTCATTTACAACAGATAGTGAACAATCAGTTCTATTTATATAGGTAAAGCTATTGGTAAAAAACAACTAGGTGGCTATTAGTTGCCTGAAATGACCAGCAAGATATTTTGCAGCCTTGCCCAGCCTCTTCCTGTGAGATTTGCTAATGCAAATGCAAACAGCTGTCAGAGAAGAGGCAGAGACTATTCCCAATCAGAAGAGCTGAAATCCTAGCTTTTAGTCTCAGGAAAGGGGGAAACCTGGATGTTCTGCTTCCTGGCAAGGGCTGATATGAAAGATTACCATAATTTCATACTTTTGCCCTGGTCTTTAAGAGCATATTGTCGTCAGTTCTCAGCAGTGAGGTCCAGACTGTGCTGATGAGTATGTCCTCATTCAGCTGTTCTTGCAACCAGTTTCTGTAACCAGCACCACTTCTCTAGCTTACGATGCCTCTGTAAAATATAACCAGGTCAGAGAACAGAAAAAAAAAGATGCCAAGACATAACAATCATCACCTGTGAGTTAAAACAGTATGAATACTTGAGGGTTTGAGAAAAATTCCTGTGTTAATATGGCAGGTTCTGTGTTCGTGAAACCCTTTGCAATGTAAGTTAGAGGTGCATCTGCAATAGAAAGTTGCAGCATTTGGCAAAATTTTAAAGAAAGTTTAAAAACCAAAAGAAGTCAGAGAAGGATATGATACTGTAAGTATTCATGCTATGCATAATGATACTTCCGTTCTGCACATGACACTTCTAAAAACATTCATTTTTAGAAATCCAACAAACAGTCTGACTAAGTGGTCTCCTCCTTTCTGCATGTTTATGTAGACAGGTCTCTAGCATCTGTAGACTAGCCCATCTTTCTCTTTCTAGTAGCAATTACAAATTTAGACATCATATCATAGATACTCAATTTAGTTTGCCTGATACTGGAGAATGCAAATACTTTTCAGACCACTTTCCCATTGGAAAAGTTGATTAGACATTTGTGAAAACATATATGGGTACTTCACTTTTCTGTGGATTCTCAGTCAAACAGTTTGACTCCTATGGGCTTAGATTCTTGACCCTGGGAAGGACTTTGGTTTGCCTTACTAAAGCATTTTGCTACCAAGAAGGTAAAATCTACTTTTGTTAGTATGTTTCTACATAGGGCTGTATACCACTCTGTGAAGCTATGTGCTCTACGGGAGATTGAAGCCAGCACTGAATATGCTCAGAAGAGCAATGATGTTCTCTATTCTCAATGATCTTTTTTCTCAGATCTGTTTATTTCCATCCTTTGTTTTTCACTGTTGTTTGCTTGGGAAAGTCTCCCATCTTTTTTGCTCGTCCTGGGACTTAATTTTTTTTAAAAATCCATTAATATTATTTAGATATAGATGTGAAATATAAACATACATATAAATAAAATTTATATATGAATTGTGTATATATGCTATAGGGTTGTGTGAATAAATAGAGTTTCTTTTTTTTTTTGTGATGATATTTGGTTGCTTAATTGAAGAATATTTCCCCAAATCATCCAAGCATTTTCTAACAAAGGGAATAGATTTCCTCAAGGGACAAAATCACCATATGGTACAATAATCCTTGCCTTTTGCTGTGGATACCATGGGTATTGCTACATGCATTGGTATGCTGGTACCCTGAATTCAGATGTCTTCAGTCTCTCGTGGGTTGTAAACCGAAGTCTCCTACCACCTGAGGAAGTTCATAACAAGGGGAATTACAATGTGTTCCACAAAATGGCTGTCACTTTCTTTTCTTAACCTGGTCCTATCTGCTATAAAATCCTGACTTATTTATTGGAGCTGGGACTGAAGCTGTGATTCCTAGTTAATACCGTAACTATCTGGCTTTGGAGTATTCTCTCTCTTCCTCACCCAATTAATCATTGGTATTTTTGAAATTTTAAACACTAACAGATATTTGCTTTTAAGTGAGTGAACAGAGACAAAGCTTCAGCCTGCTTGTCAAAAGGTTGCTATTTCCAAAACTGTCTTGAGCTGTGGGTTTGGTTCTGTGGAACTAAGAGCTGCTATGATCCAAAATATTTCTCGCTCATGTAATAGGTAGAAAATACTTTGGGCTGTTCATTTAATTAAAGTTAATGAAAATTATCCTTAGAGGGTTTAAAGTATACCAAGTTGTAAACCGGAAGGTTTTTGAAATGTCTTGTAGCCTGGGGGCTGGCTTTCTAACATCTGGCAGTTATTGGGTAAAGAGCTAAATAGAAGTCTCTGATTGGGTGTCTACGAGCTGCATGACACATAATGCTTCTTGCTTTGTTAATTAAAACAATACTTTTGTTTGTCTTTCTGAAACAGGTTTCAGAGGACGAAAATAAAGAAACAAAAGGAAGGGAAAGGAACTGAGAAAGGTAAATATTAATACTTTGCATGTGTAATGATCTGTGGAGAAAGATGTATATACTGCCAGAGAGGAAAAGAAGTAATAATTATGACCCACAGAGTCTGTGCCCATAAAACTGTTTGATGGGAGATCTTAGGATTTTATGTCTTTTCCTGAATCTCGTCTGTAGGTACCTTTTAAATATTTTTATCTTCGCAATAATGTGAATAATATTTGAGTTAGACAAGAAGGTATTTTGGGGAGCAGGGGTTTTGGAGTCCATTGACATAGCCAAGCTGTAACCTTCCTGAAATATTGGTTTATTTATCATACAGCCACACAAAACAGTAAGACACTTGAGTATTCACCCTCACATTCTAACCTGATGAAAATTTTATTTCTTCCATACCCTGATATTAGATCTTAACTATGTAATAAGTCAATTGTCACTAGACCCTGCATTTTTCCATTCTCTGTCTTCTTTCTTAATTTGATTTTCCTTTGACATGAAATGCACCAAATAAAACTTGACAATATAAAAGGTACAGCATAGCTGGTTTATTTTTATATGAACTGTCCACTTCACCTGCTGTAAGAAATATCCCTGCAGTACTTGGGTGCAATGTTAAATCATGCTTGCAGATATAGTGGCATTCATTTTTGCTCTGTCTGGTACTTTATGGAGAAATCAGTAAAAATTGATTTCAGCCAAAATATGTATGGTACTGGTAAATTAATATTAATGCTAGAAAGCCAGCTGTTCCTTATGGTGCTCTGGATCTATACACTACATTAATATTTTGATGACTAATGATTAATATTTTACCTCTTGAAACTGTGCTTTGTGATGTCAGGCCATCTTTCTGAGGAGAAAACAGAGTGCAGTTCCTTTGTATATTCTTTCTGGTACAAAGAAATTTGGATTCTGTGTGCCTAGTGTTACATGTGGACCATGGGAAGTAACTCAGTCTCTAAACATCCAAAAGTTATTTGGGCAGTTTCAATCCATTGGCTAAAGTCCTATGATCTTCTTTTCAGAAAAAGAAATGTGGAGTTTCTTTTTTTCCTTGTATTCTGCAGTTTCAGAGTTGAGTAAATTTATCTTGAGGAGTGTGAAAGAAGTAAAATATATACATATATATACACACACATATATATAAAAATAACAGTTTTTCCAAAAAAATTGAAGTGACAGCTAAGTAACAGCATACAAGTTCCCGGACTGTTCTTTTGTGTTGTCTATTCAGATATCATCACTTGACTCTAGGCTACTTCCTGGAGGTAAACAACTTTAAACTGAATGAATAATGTTGTTGATAAAAGGAAGACTAGGGAAAATATAGACCTTCTCCAGAAGGAAATGGGAGACCTGGTCATCCTGGATATGGAGGAGGCTGAGATGCTCAATAACTTTTTTGCCTCAGTCTTCGCCGATAAGGGCTCTAGCCACACTGCCCAAGTCACAGAAGGCAAATGCCTTCTGGGAGAATGAGGAATGGCCTGCTGTAGGATAAGACCAGGTGAGGTTAACTGAGGGACCTGAAGGTGCACAAGTCCATGGGGCCTGATAAGATTCATCTGTGGGTCCTGAGGGAACTGGTGGATGAAGTTGCTAAACCATTATCCATCATATTTGAGAAGTCATGGCAGTCCTGTGAAGTTTCCACCAACTGGAAAAGCAGAAACATAACTCCCATTTTCAAAAAGGGAAAAAAGAAAGACCTGGAGAACTACAGGCCCGTCAGTCTCACCTCTGTACCGAGCAAGATCATGGAGAAGATATTCTTGGAAATGATGTTAAGGCACATGGAAAATAAGGAGGTGATTGGTGACAGCCAACATGGCTTCACTAAGGGAAAATCGTG